>JAGDQO010001340.1:0-595621 GCA_018342035.1 Solanum appendiculatum | reverse complement strand
TCTCTTAAGTCATCTACATTGGGAACACACAAATGACCTCGATAGAGAAGCACACGATATCCCCCTTGGGAGAAATCCTCAACGGACTTCTTTAGAACAACTTCCTTTAATTCAACTAATTTGAGATCAAGATCTTGTTTAGCCTTTACATCATGCAAAAAAGAGGATTCGGAACCATTGTGAACCGTAACACCACCTTTAGCAGAATCAATAAACTGAACACCCAATCGGGTCAATTTATGAACATCGCGAACTAACTCTTTCTTACCATCTTCAACATGAGCAACACTACCCATAGACAATCGAGTAAGAGCATCCGCTACCACATTAGCCTTACCGGGGTGATAAAGAACACTTATATCATAGTCTTTTAATAACTCATGCCACCTTCTTTGGCGAAGATTTAAATCTTTCTGTTTGAACACATATTGCAAACTCTTATGATCGGTGAAGACGTCTACATGTACCCCATACAAGTAATGCCGCCATATTTTCAAAGAAAACACAACCACCACTAATTCCAAATCATGAGTAAGATAGTTCTTTTCATGCACCTTGAGTTGCCTTGAAGTATAAACAATAACTTTCCCATTTTATATAGGAACACATCCCAATCCAATTCTCGAGGCATCTCAATAAATCACAAAACCATTGGATCCTTCCAGTAGAGTCAATATTGGAGCCGAAGTAAGTCTATCTTTCAATTCTTGGAAACTCTTCTCACATGCCTCGGACCATACGAATTTAACCTCATTTTGAGTCAAAGCCGTCAATGGAGAAGCAATCGAAGAAAACCCTTCAACAAACCTCCTATAATAACCGGATAAGACCAAGAAACTACGGATATCCGAAGGTGATAGAGGTCTAGGCCAATTCTTAACCGCTTCCATTTTCTTAGGAACTACCTCAATACCTTACCGGAAATAATGTGACCAAGAAAAGCCACGTATCTTAACCAAAACTCACATTTCCTAAACTTCGCAAAGAGTAGTTGGTCCTTGAGTACTTGCAGTTCAATCCTCAAAATGATTAGCATGCTCATCCTCATTCCTTGAGTAGATCAAGATGTCATCAATAAACAATATCACAAACATGTCAAGGTATTGCTTAAACACCGTATTCATCAAGTCCATATATGCGACCAGAGAATTTGTCAACCCAAACGACATTACCATGAACTCGTAGTGACCATACCTTGTCTGGAAAGCCATTTTCGGAATATCATCTTCTTTTACCCTTAATTGGTGATAACCCGAACGAAGGTCGATCTTAGAGAAATAACTAGCACCTTGGAGTTGATCAAACAAGTCATCTATCCTTGGTTGAGGATACTTATTTTTAATGCTAACCTTGTTCAATTGGCGGTATTCAATGCACATACGGAGTGTACCATCTTTCTTCCTCACAAACAAGACCAAAGCACCCCCATGGAGAAACACTTGGTCGGATGAAACCCTTATTCAACAAATCTTTTAATTGCTCCTTTAGTTCTTTAAGTTCCGTCGGGGCCATTCTATAAGGAGGAATAGAAATAGGTTGCGTATCTGGGAGAAGGTCAATACCGAAGTCTATATTCCTTTCAGGAGGAATACCGAGTAAATCATCGAGAAACACTTTCGGAAACTCATTAACAACGGGGACCAACTCAAGAGTAGGGGTTTCAGAATCTATATCCCTCACCCTAACTAGATGGTATATGCAACCCTTAGAGACCATCTTTCTAGCTTTTAGATAAGAAACAAATTGACCTCTAACCATAGAATTTCCCCCCTTTTACTCTAGGACAGGCTCATTCGGGAATTGAAATTTGACCATTTGGGTCCTACAATCCATAGAAGCATAGTAAGAATGCAACCAATCCATCCCAAGAATGACATCAAAATATAACATATAAAACTCTACTAGATCAACATGAGTGACTCTATGGGATAAGGAAATGGGGAAATTTCTATAGACCCTCTTAGCCACTATGGATTCACCAATAGGAGTAGAGACATGAAAAGGATCAATGAACACATTCGGGACTATATCAAACCTCATAGCCACATATGGCGTCATAAAGGACAAGGTAGCACCGGGATCAAGCAAAGTATAAACATGAAAATGAAAGACTTTCAACATATCGGTAACCACATCGGGAGAACCCTTTTGATCAAGACGGTCCTGAAGTGAATAGAACCGGTTTTTCATAGGAGCATTCGAACCCAAGCCACTAGGTGGAGCTTGCTTATTTTCTCTTCCCTTAGCCTTGACAGATGGACAATCCCTCATCTTGTGACCACTGTTTCCACAACTGAAGCAACCATCCGTACCGGCTAAGCATTTGCCCTCATGCTTCTTCCCACACCTAGCACAAGTAGTCAATGAGAAGCAACTACCATTACCTCCTTGAATATTAGGGTTCGGCACCCTATCTTTTTTGAACTTAGGAGGAGCGTTGGAAGCACTTGATTAGAGAACCTTTGTCTAGGCTTAAAATGACCTTGTCCATCTGACCTTGAATGAGAGAAACTACCATCACCGGTCTTAGCCCTGTTGGACTCTAGACCTTTCCTTGAACTTTTCCTCCTCTATTTGTTGAGTGTGAACCATGAGGCGAGAAATATACATGTCATTAATGAGCATGGTGGTACGACATTCCTTGACCACCATTTCGAATACTCCCGACACTAGTTTGCTCATCCGTCCCCTAGAATCGGCAACAATAGAAGGAGTATATCGAGCCAATTGTGTGAATTTCAAACCATATTCTTTTAGACTCATACTCCCTTGATGAAGGTTGATGAATTCAAGTACCTTATCCTCCCTTATTTCAAGGGGAAAGAACCAATCAAGGAAAGCAACATTGAATTTCTCCCAATCAAGAGGACCCTCATTAACCGCCCTCTCACTCTTCCATTGGTTGAACCAAATTTATGCAAACCCTTTAGTTGATTAGCGGCCAACTTCGCCTTTTGTTCCAGCTTCACACCCATAATCGTCAACACCATCTACACTTCATCAATGAATTATTGAGGATCTTCCTCAACCTTAGAGCCATGGAATTACAGAGGGTTAATTCTAGTAAAGTCCCTCACTCTTTATGCCACCATACCCAGATTTGGGTTCAAGGGAACCACAACCTGTCTATTTGCTTGAGCTGTCACGGCTTGAGCCAACACTTGGAAAGTAACCCTAAACTCTGCATTAGTGACTTTTTCGGCCAAAGGGTCGGCCGTAACTTGAGGAGCTTGAGAAGGAGATTCTTGTTCCACCTTCTCTCCCATATTTCTTATAGCATAAGCTCTTCGGGTCGCCATATCCTGAAACGCATAGGATAGGGATTAGGAGAGAGATATATAGAGTTAAACTCTATGGCACGACTTAGGAATAATTAAAGAAGTGAACTTTCTTAAACGTCTTGTAGCCTCTCATTCATAAATGTGCTGCGCTTCACACTCATGATGAAGAATCTACTCGACACGGCTTATGAGACAACTGAGGATATTTTCTAAAACCTTGTGCTCTGAATACCAAGTTTGTCACGACCCAAGGTACCCCCTAGATATGACATGGCATACAAGACCCCGAGAGGCCTCATACAAGCCACTTAGCATACATACATACTAGATATTAGAGATTTAAGGTTCAAAAGAGAATTTCATATCAAAGCTTATTAGAAGAAATAGCGGAAGTCTATATCACATGTCTCAAAAGCAATCTATCATAAAGAAATAAAATTTGGGACATAACCTAATACAATCCGAAATGAAAGAAACAACATGAAAAATTGAACATCTTGGCTATGTCCTCGGATGGATGAGGACTCACCAAGTCTTCTATCAATCTTCTACTATAAAGCTCTAGCCATGAGTGGATGGTGAATCGCCAAGTCCTACACCAAAGAAGTTAATGTAGGCAAGAGTATGTATTAGTACAATCAATTACCAAGTATGATAGCAATGCACATAAACATATAAATCATCCTAGAATGAGACATAATCATGACATGCAATCGCCAAGCTAAAACATGACAAAAACGTAAGAAGAATGAAACATAGACCATGGCCAAGGTAAGCTAATTCATCTTTCCTGAGGAATTTCATAAAATATTTTTGTTCTTTCTCTGTGGGAAATAGCCTTAATCGGCATGTAAGACCATGTGAGCTATCAACATGGAATCCGATGTCTAACCCCACACCGATAGGGCTATCCTACTTGCAAAGGTAGGACCCTCATCTTAACATATAACTTACGTGGATCCACTAGCTAATGTCTATCATAGACCATAATCCCATGGAGGCACATAGGTAAGGGATGAGGAGATTGCTACTAGAAACCTGACCCCTACTCACGGGAGAGCTTACATCTCCAAATCCTCTCGGTGCAAAACCTAAATCCCACGGATTAGTCATAATTCTTATTTATCTTGTTATCCATGGAAAGGTACAACTAGGGTTACCAATCCAAGCTAAAAACCTGTTTATTGACGTTTCATATTCCATGGACAAGTCCAAGATTACGTCATTTTAGAATAGCTCCTTAAACACTTGATTCAACGTTAGTTGAGAAAACCTTTCAACAAGTTATGAATCCTTTATGTGAGAAAACCTTTCACATTCATAGGTTGAGCATTACATGAGAAACCCTTTCACAACTCAACGTCAACATATCATAAACTTCATAAAGCATGCATGATTTCATAAGCTTCATCTTTATATAGTTCATCATGCTCATAACTCATAAATCAAGGGTTCATAAGACCTCACCTCAACGATGCAACTCAATGCAAGCTAACACTTAGAAAATCATCAACAAGGCAAATTGGTCATTCTTGATGGAACCCATATAATAGAGGAAAATTTATAGTCTTTGGTTGAACAAGCATCTCTTTCATAAAACCGCTTTTAGATCATTCATAGTCTTATAATAGAATTTATAGCTTAGTAATCATAGTCCTTAACTCTATTCTTCAAGAGTTCACAAAATTTAGCTTTTCTCAATTCAACCCATAATCATAAGCATAATCACAAATTGGGGAAAATTAGCATGGGATTATAGGAATTCATGAAAACTACATGTAAATCACGCTACATCATGCACTAGATTACTTTACCATGCTAGATCGTGCACTACCAACCATAAAATCAACAATTTAAATCATAATTGAAGAACCCATAAGAATTGATCAAAAACCCTAACTCAATTTGGGAAATTGAAACTTTATAACCTTGAAGAAAGTTGAGGACCCATAGGAGGAAAGGGCTCCAATGGTGAATGCTATCATACCTTAACAAAGCCGACGAGAAATTGGGGAAAATTGATGGTCTTTAATGGAAGAACTTGGTCTTCCTCTTCATTGAAGCTTCAGAGGATTTTCTTAGAGAGAGAAATATTTTAGAGGGAAAAATCTTGTAAAATGAATTAGAAAGGGTAGATTTAAGGATTGGAAGGCTTTATATAGTGTTAGGAGGGGCAAAACCGACTTAGTTAAGTAATTGGGCCATTAGGTGAAAAGACCAAATGAGCCCTCATTAAATTCAACCTGCGACCTTGACCAACGGCCAAGACCTACGGCTCGTAGGTCTACCAACGGCCCGTTTGTGGCCATCGTAGGTCACTCCGGTTGGCATCCAAGAAAATCATCAAAATTAACCCTCAAAATAGTGGCATCGATGACCACTTTTCTCTTATGGCCTACGGCTCGTAGGTCAACCTACGATTCATAGGTGACCCACCGTCGGTCAGCACCCAAGTTTTCAAAAATTGAAATTTTTCACTCTTTTCCAATACGGGTTGTTACATTTAAGATGAATTGTCATGAGTCCATGTGAAATCTATGGTTTTAAGTTATGAGTTATGATGAACTATGCAAAGTTGAAGTTTATGAGATCATGCAATTAATTATGATATTTATGATGATTTAAGACTTGCTTTTAGATTGAAGCATTATTGATGTTGTGGTTGAGTTGTGGAAGGGTTTCTCACGTAATACACACACTATAAATTTGAAAGGGACAAGAGGCGATTACCCATGTTTCGTAAGGAGCTATTCTAAAGGTAGACAAGAGGCGATTACGCATGTTCCCTCAAAGTAGACAAGAGGCGAATACCCATGTTCCATAATGATAGATAAGAGGCAATTACCCATGTCTACTAATGATAGAAAAGAGGCGATTACCCATCTCTACTAAAGTTAAGATTAATTATGATTTATGACTATTCTGTAGGAAATATGCTTACCACCGAGTGGACGAGTGGAGATTTCCCATGTCCCCTAAACTATGTGCAATCATAGGATGATTATCTAGATAAATATTAGCTAGTTGATCCACGTACGCTAGAAGTTCATGGTCTTACCTTGACAAGTAGGACACCTCTTTTCGGTTTGGGGTAGGACACCAGATTCCAAGTTGATAGCTAACATGGTCTTACATGTAGGTTTAATGCTAACTCCCACAATGATGAACTAAAGTGACTTTTAAGGTGTTTCTCATGTAAATTAAAGATGTTTAGCTCGCATTGATCATGATTTAAAACTTATGATTTCTAACCCTTTTCATGGTTTAGCTTGATCATTGCATGATATGAAAAATGCCCCTTTTTAGCATGTTTAAATGATTTTATGCATGGTTGTCATACTTAGTACACTTTTGTACTAACGCATACTCTTGGCTTCATTTTCTTAGAAGTGTAGGATCCGGCTCATCCCCATATGCTCGTGGGTAGTTTGTGATAATAGATATCTTGAAGAATTTTGGGATTCCTCATATGTTCGAGGACGAAGCCACATATACATTCATGTTGTTACTTACTTTTGAAGACTTTGTATGGGTTACGTACCAATGTTCTTTCATTTCCTGTGTTAGATGGCTTTTGAGACTATATGTAGACTTCCCCTATTGCCTTAAACTCTTTCGATAATGAATTTTCTTTTGAACTCTTACGTTGCTATTATCTTATATGATGCATGCTAGGTGTCTTGTATGTGGCGTCTCGGGTTCTTGTACACCATCTCACGTCTAAGGGGTACCTTTGGTCATGACAAACTTGTTATTCATAGCACAATGTTTTAGAAAGGTCCTAGGAAGTCTCATAAGCCACGTCAAGTAGAGTCTTCTTCATGAGTGTGAAGCGCACCAAATTTATGAATGAAAGGCTACAAGTTCAAATGTGAGACAAGAGGTTCCCCAAGTGCCGGTCAACCCTTTGACCGAGGAAGTGAGTAATGATGATTTTTGAGCCGCATTTCATGCATTGGCCCAAGCTATGATGGCCCAAGTGAATAGAGAGGTTATGGCTCCCGTGAACCCAAATGTGGGTACGGCAGCATCTAGATTGAGCGACTTCACTAGAATGAATCCGCCAAAGTTTCATGTTTCGAAGGTTGAGGAAGATCCTCAAGAATTTATTAATGAGGTTTACAAGGTTTTGATGATCATGGGTGTGATGCCGATGGAAAAGGCAGAAGTGGCCGCTTATGAACTTAAGGGTGTTTCTCAATGTAATGAACCTCTAGGTCATTTCTGTGTTAATGCCTCCTTTTTATCATTTAAAGCATTCTTGTAGTGACCACAAGTCAATTATGACTTGCTGGCACTGAGTATTCGGTCGCCTGGTGGTTCCTTTGGTTTTTATGCTTGTTTTCCTGTTTTTGAGCTTTTGGACCTTGAAAAGATGATTTATATCAAAACTTCGGCTAAACGAACTCAGATGGGAATTCTGACAGTTCCATCAGCTCCAAAATGGCCAAATTAGGCTAGAAGCATGGTTTGCCTGAGTACCGGGGCTTCCAGTGTGATTTTTGGGCACGTTAGCTCTTTACCCTACGGAATTTTGCTTAAAGTTGACTTTGGTCAACATTCTTGGTAAACATACTCGCATGAAAATTCTATCAGCGCGGTTAGTTTTAGAACGCCTTGATTGCTCTAGATTTACCCCTCGAGAACTTCTGAAATCTTCTAATCAAAATCTGAGGCCTCCGGTGGAAATTAACTAAAATGGCTCATTAGGTGTGGGATCTCCTTTTTGTTGAAGAGACCTCGTAAGGAAATTTTGACTGTGCCATTGAGTTCGAAACATTGAATTCTAAGGGGTTGCATATCTCGTTTACGTGCACAGGGTTAAGAACAAATTCCGAGCACCCCGTTTGAGTTTTTGAGTTGTCCAAAACTCAGCTTTTGCAGTTGTCCTCTGCAGACACTCTATCTCTCCGCCTTCGCAGGAAAGGCTCTGCGTTCGCGGAGGTATATGGGTGTTTACTTTGGGTTCGCAGGCCAGAGGCCACGTTTGCGAAGGTCTGTGACCTTGTGCTCCGCGTCCACGGAAGGTTCTCCACATTCGCGTAGGTCTGTGGGGTGGAGGTGTTTTTGTTCTCCGCATTCGCGGAGCAGTTGTGGGTTTACCTCCACGTTCGCGAGCCTTGTTCCACTTTCGATGAGTAGTGGTTAGTTTTCCTCCGCGTTTGTTGGGCCTGGGGGCCGCGTTCACGGAGAAGAGCGGGTTCCAGTAGTTATTTAAGGGAGGTCGAGGTTCATTTGGAGGAAACTTAAAAAATTCATATCTCCCTCCTCGGTTATCGGTTTTTGGTGATTCAAAGTCCCAGGCCTTCATATTCTTGTTGGCATCCTGGGTTTGTGGTTGGATTGCATTGAGTGTACCTCGTTTTCTGTAAATTCGAGTAGTAAGTTGCTAATTTAAGCCTATTTGTTGTAAAATTTTGCGTTTCATGATGGAGATGATCTGAGCCCCGATACCTAAATCACTTCATTCTAACTCATTCCCTAAATTCACCTCTCAAATATTTCTCTCTCTAAAAGAAATCCTCTCTAGCTCAAAGAACAAGAAGAAGCAAAGTCGTCCATTAAAGATCAGCCAATTTCTTCCAATTTCTACTGGGCTTTTCTAAGTTATGATGGTATTGACCAATGGAGTTGCTTCTTCCATTGGGCCCTCCCTTTTATTTGTTAATTTCAAGGTTCAATTCCCGTCAAGGAGGCTAGGGTTTGATCAATTGTTATGAGGTTCTTCTAGTATGAGTTCAATTACTGATTTAAATGCTTTTTAGTGCACGATCTAGCGTGGGTAAAGTAATTTAGTGCACGATCTAGCGTGAATTACATGTCTAATTTTGATAATTGAATGAAATCCCATGATCTCAAGTAAATTTTCCCCAATTTGATAATCTACCACTTGATGGTTGGGTTTAGATATGAATTGATGAAATTGATGGATCATCTATGAAATTATGCATGAATAGAGTAAAAAAGTATGCGTTAGTACGGGGAATGTACTAAGTATGGTACCAGTGCACCAAATTATACAAACATGCTAAAAGGGGACATTTTAATAAACATGCAATGACCAATGTAAGTGACAATATCATTCGATTTGGGTTGTTGTTGATAGAATGACAAAGTCATCCCATTTCATTCCCGTCCAGACATCGTATTCGGTGGAGGATTATGCTAAGTTGTATTTAAGAGAGATGGTTAGGCTGCATGGAGTGCCTTTATTCACCATCTCCGATCGTAGTGCCCAATTTAGTTCTCAATTTTGGAAGTGGTTCTAAAAAGGTCTTGGTACTCGTGTTATGCTTAGTACGACGTTTCATCCCCAAACCGATGGGCAAGCGGAACGTACTATTCAGACTTTAGAAGATATGTTGAGAGCTTGTGTAATTGATTTGAAGGGTACTTGGGATGATCATTTGCCTTTGATTGAGTTTGCTTATAATAATAGCTACCATTCTAGAATTGGTATGGGCCCATTAGAGGCTCTCGATGGGAGGAGGTGTAGATCTCCGAAAGGTTGGTTTAAAGTTGGTGAAGTTTCTTTGACAGGGCCGGAGTTGGTGCATGAGGCTATGGAGAAAGTTTGACATATTAGTTTAAGGTTGAAAATGGCCCAATGTCAACAAAAGTCTTATGCCAATGTTAGAAGATGAGAATTATAATTCGATGTTGATGATTGGGTTTACTTGAAAATCTCACCCATGAAGGGTGTAATACCCCAACTTTCCAAGGAATGAAAATGCAGAATTTACCTACAGGCAGTGACCTACGAAGTCCACTTACGGGCTGTAGTCAGGTTGACGGGCCGTAGGTGAGGAGCCGTCAATGGCTTTATCATTTCAGTAATTCTCAGTGTCTGAAGTGTGATCTACGAAGAAAGTAACTATAGATATCTCCCAGACTTGGTTAAATTTTTGAACCTCAGGCTGTGATCCACGGTTGTGGTATACGATTTGTGAATGGACCTACCAACCGTAGATTGAAGCCGTCGTTGCAGTGTCCCCAAATACCAACTCTCTGAATCTTTTAACAGTTCAAAAGGATGGTCCGTCAATGGATGTACGGACCGTAGGTCGTGGCCATAGATGGGCCCCAATAGTTTTTAACTAAGTGCTTTTTTGTCTTTTCCCTAGTTAATTCCCCAATTAACTAAGTCGGTTTTACCCTTAATGAATGTCCTATATATAGTTCTCTATACCTAAATCACTTCATTCTAACTCATTCCCTAAATTCACCTCTCAAATATTTCTCTCCCTAAAAGAAATCCTCTCTAGCTCAAAGAACAAGAAGAAGCAAAGTCGTCCATTAAAGATCAACCAATTTCTTCCAATTTCTACTGGGCTTTTCTAAGGTATGATGGTATTGGCCAATGGAGTTGCTTCTTCCATTGGGCCCTCCCTTTTCTTTGTGAATTTCAAGGTTCAATTTCCTTCAAGTAGGCTAGGGTTTGATCAATTGTTATGAGGTTCTTCTAGTATGAGTTCAATTACTGATTTAAATGCTTTTTAGTGCACGATCTAGATTGGGTAAAGTAATTTAGTGCACGATCGAGCGTGAATTAGATGCCTAATTGTGATAATTGAATGAACTCCCATGAGCTCAAGTAAATTCTCCCCAATTTGATAATCTATCACTTGATGGTTGGGTTTAGATATGAATTGATGAAATGGATGGAACATCTATGAAATTATGCATGAGATGAGTCAAAAAGTATGCGTTAGTACGGGGAATGTACTAAGTATGATACCAGTGCACCAAATTATATTAACATGCTAGAAGGGGACATTTTCATAAACATGCAATGACCAATCTAAGTGAGAATATGATTCGATTTAGGTTGTTGTTGATAGAATGAAAAAGTCAGCCCATTTCATTCCTGTCCAGACATCGTATTCAGCGGAGGATTATGCTAAGTTGTATTTGAGAGAGATGGTTAGGCTGCATGGAGTGCCTTTATCCACCATCTCCAATCGTGGTGCACAATTGAGTTCTCAATTTTTGAAGTCGTTACAAAAAGGTCTTGGTACTCGTGTCATGCTTAGTACGACGTTTCATCTCCAAACCGATGGGCAAGCGAAACGTACTATTCAGACTTTAGAGGATATGTTGAGAGCATGTGTAATTGATTTCAAAGGTACTTGGGATGATCATTTGCCTTTGATTGAGTTTGCTTATAATAATAGCTACCATTCTCGTATTGGTATGGCCCCATGAGAGGCTATCGATGGGAGGAGGTGTAGATCTCCTAAAGGTTCGTTTAAAGTTGGTGAAGATTCTTTGATAGGGCCGGAGTTGGTGCATGAGGCTATGGAGAAAGTTTGACATATTAGTTTAAGGTTGAAAACGGCCCAATGTCAATAAAAGTCTTATGCCGATGTTAGAAGATGAGAATTACAATTCGATGTTGATGATTGGGTTTACTTGAAAATCTCACCCATGAAGGGTGTAATACCCCAAATTTCCAAGGAATGAAAATGCTGAATTTACCTGTAGGCAGTGACCTACGAAGGCCACTTACGGGCCGTAGTCAGGTTGACGGGCCGTAGGTGAGGAGCCATCAATGGATCTATCATTTCAGTAATTCTCAGTCTCTGAAGTGTGATCTACGGAGAAAGTAACCATAGATATCCCCCAGACTTGGTTAAATTCTTGAACCTCAAGCTGTGATCCACGGTTGAGGTGTACGGTCTGTGAATGGACCTACCAACCGTAGATTGAAGCCGTCGTTGCAGTGTCCCCAAATACCAACTCTCTGAATCTTTTGACGGTTCAAAAGGATGGTCCGTCAATGGATGTACGGACCGTAGGTCCTGGCCGTAGATGGGCCCCGATAGTTTTTAATTAAGTGTTTTTTGGTCTTTTCCCTAGTTAATTCCCTAATTAACTAAGTCGGTTTTCCCCTTAATAAATGTCCTATATATAGTTCTCTATACCTAAATCACTTCATTCTAACTCATTCCCTAAATTCACCTCTCAAATATTTCTCTCTCTAAAAGAAATCCTCTCTAGCTCAAAGAACAAGAAGAAGCAAAGTCGTCCATTAAAGATCAGCCAATTTCTTCCAATTTCTACTGGGCTTTTCTAAGTTATGATGGTATTGACCAATGGAGTTGCTTCTTCCATTGGGCCCTCCCTTTTATTTGTTAATTTCAAGGTTCAATTCCCGTCAAGTAGGCTAGGGTTTGATCAATTGTTATGAGGTTCTTCTAGTATGAGTTCAATTACTGATTTAAATGCTTTTTAGTGCACGATCTAGCGTGGTTAAAGTAATTTAGTGCACGATCAAGCGTGAATTACATGTCTAATTGTGATAATTGAATGAAATCCCAAGATCTCAAGTAAATTTTCCCCAATTTGATAATCTATCACTTGATGGTTGGGTTTAGATATGAATTGATGAAATTGATGGATCATCTATGAAATTATGCATGAATTGAGTAAAAAAGTATGCGTTAGTACGGGGAATGTACTAAATATGATACCAGTGCACCAAATTATATAAACATGCTAGAAGGGGACATTTTCATAAACATGCAATGACCAATGTAAGTGACAATATGATTCGATTTAGGTTGTTGTTGATAGAATGACAAAGTCAGCCCATTTCATTCCAGTCCAGACATCGTATTCAGCGGAGGATTATGCTAAGTTGTATTTGAGAGAGATGGTTAGGCTGCATGGAGTGCCTTTATCCACCATCTCCAATCGTGGTGCACAATTTAGTTCTCAATTTTTGAAGTCGTTCCAAAAAGGTCTTGGTGCTCGTGTTATGCTTAGTACGACGTTTCATCTCCAAACCGATGGGCAAGCGAAACGTACTATTCAGACTTTAGAGGATATGTTGAGAGCATGTGTAATTGATTTCAAAGGTACTTGGGATGATCATTTGCCTTTGATTGAGTTTGCTTATAATAATAGCTACCATTCTCGTATTGGTATGGCCCCATGAGAGGCTATCGATGGGAGGAGGTGTAGATCTCCTAAAGGTTGGTTTAAAGTTGGTGAAGATTCTTTGATAGGGCCGGAGTTGGTGCATGAGGCTATGGAGAAAGTTTGACATATTAGTTTAAGGTTGAAAACGGCCCAATGTCAATAAAAGTCTTATGCCGATGTTAGAAGATGAGAATTACAATTCGATGTTGATGATTGGGTTTACTTGAAAATCTCACCCATGAAGGGTGTAATACCCCAAATTTCCAAGGAATGAAAATGCTGAATTTACCTGTAGGCAGTGACCTACGAAGGCCACTTACGGGCCGTAGTCAGGTTGACGGGCCGTAGGTGAGGAGCCATCAATGGATCTATCATTTCAGTAATTCTCAGTCTCTGAAGTGTGATCTACGGAGAAAGTAACCATAGATATCCCCCAGACTTGGTTAAATTCTTGAACCTCAAGCTGTGATCCACGGTTGAGGTGTACGGTCTGTGAATGGACCTACCAACCGTAGATTGAAGCCGTCGTTGCAGTGTCCCCAAATACCAACACTCTGAATCTTTTGACGGTTCAAAAGGATGGTCCGTCAATGGATGTACGGACCGTAGGTCCTGGCCGTAGATGGGCCCCGATAGTTTTTAATTAAGTGTTTTTTGGTCTTTTCCCTAGTTAATTCCCTAATTAACTAAGTCGGTTTTACCCTTAATAAATGTCCTATATATAGTTCTCTATACCTAAATCACTTCATTCTAACTCATTCCCTAAATTCACCTCTCAAATATTTCTCTCTCTAAAAGAAATCCTCTCTAGCTCAAAGAACAAGAAGAAGCAAAGTCGTCCATTAAAGATCAGCCAATTTCTTCCAATTTCTACTGGGCTTTTCTAATTTATGATGGTATTGACCAATGGAGTTGCTTCTTCCATTGGGCCCTTCCTTTTATTTGTTAATTTCAAGGTTCAATTCCCTTCAAGTATGCTAGGGTTTGATCAATTGTTATGAGGTTCTTCTAGTATGAGTTCAATTACTGATTTAAATACTTTTTAGTGCACGATCTAGCGTGGGTAAAGTAATTTAGTGCACGATCTAGCGTGAATTACATGTCTAATTGTGATAATTGAATGAACTCCCATGATCTCAAGTAAATTTTCCCCAATTTGATAATCTATCACTTGATGGTTGGGTTTAGATATGAATTGATGAAATTGATGGATCATCTATGAAATTATGCATGAATTGAGTAAAAAAGTATGCGTTAGTACGGGGAATGTACTAAGTATGATACCAGTGCACCAAATTATATAAACATGCTAGAAGGGGACATTTTCATAAACATGCAATGACCAATGTAAGTGACAATATGATTCGATTTAGGTTGTTGTTGATAGAATGACAAAGTCAGCCCATTTCATTCCCGTCCAGACATCGTATTCAGCGGAGGATTATGCTAAGTTGTATTTGAGAGAGATTGTTAGGCTGCATGGAGTGCCTTTATCCACCATCTCCAATCGTGGTGCACAATTTAGTTCTCAATTTTTGAAGTCGTTCCAAAAAGGTCTTGGTCCTCGTGTTATGCTTAGTACGACGTTTCATCTCCAAACCGATGGGCAAGCGAAACGTACTATTCAGACTTTAGAGGATATGTTGAGAGCATGTGTAATTGATTTCAAAGGTACTTGGGATGATCATTTGCCTTTGATTGAGTTTGCTTATAATAATAGCTACCATTCTCGTATTGGTATGGCCCCATTAGAGGCTCTCGATGGGAGGAGGTGTAGATCTCCTAAAGGTTGGTTTAAAGTTGGTGAAGGTTCTTTGATAGGGCCGGAGTTGGTGCATGAGGCTATGGAGAAAGTTTGACATATTAGTTTAAGGTTGAAAATGGCCCAATGTCGACAAAAGTCTTATGCCGATGTTAGCAGATGAGAATTATAATTCGATGTTGATGATTGGGTTTACTTGAAAATCTCACCCATGAAGGGTGTAATACCCCAACTTTCCAAGGAATGAAAATGCAGAATTTACCTGTTGGCTGTGACCTACGAAGGCCACTTACGGGCCGTAGTCAGGTTGACAGGCCGTAGGTGAGGAGCCGTCAATGGCTCTATCATTTAAGTAATTCTCAGTCTTTGAAGTGTGATCTACGGAGAAAGTAACCATAGATATCTCCAAGACTTGGTTAAATTCTTGAACCTCAGGCTGTGATCCACGTTTGAGGTGTACGGTCTGTGAATGGACCTACCAACCGTAGATTGAAGCTGTCGTTGCAGTGTCCCCAAATACCAACTCTTTGAATCTTTTGACGGTTCAAAAGGATGGTCCGTCAATGGATGTACAGACCGTAGGTCCTGGCCGTAGATGGGCCCCAATAGTTTTTAATTAAGTGCTTTTTGGTCTTTTCCCTAATTAACTAGGTCGGTTTTACCCTTAATGAATGTCCTATATATAGTTCTCTATACCTAAATCACTTCATTCTAACTCATTCCCTAAATTCACCTCTTAAATATTTCTCTCTCTAAAAGAAATCCTCTCTAGCTCAAAGAACAAGAAGAAGCAAAGTCGTCCATTAAAGATCAGCCAATTTCTTCCAATTTCTACTGGGCTTTTCTAAGGTATGATGGTATTGACCAATGGAGTTGCTTCTTCCATTGGGCCCTCCCTTTTCTTCATGAATTTCAAGGTTCAATTCCCTTCAAGTAAGCTAGGGTTTGATGAATTGTTATGAGGTTCTTCTAGTATGAGTTCAATTACTGATTTAAATGCTTTTTAGTACACGATCTAGCGTGGGTAAAGTAATTTAGTGCACGATCTAGCGTGAATTACATGTCTAATTGTAATTATTGAATGAACCCCCATGATCCCAAGTAAATTCTCCCCAATTTGATAATCTATCACTTGATGGTTGGGTTTAGATATGAATTGATGAAATTGATGGAACATCTATGGAATTGTGCATGAATTGAGTCAAAAAGTATGCGTTAGTACGGGGAATGTACTAAGTATGATACCAGTGCACCAGATTATATAAACATGCTTGAAGGGGACATTTTCATAAACATGCAATGACCAATCTAAAACTTGAAGAAAGGTTAGCAACACAAATCATAAAGCATGGTCAAGCAAGCTAAATATCTTTACATCACTTGAGAAATATCTTAAGAGCACTTTAATTCTTTGTTTGTGCGAAGTAGCCTTAACCGACATGTAAGACCATGTGAGCTATCAACATGGAATCCGTTGTGTAACCCCACACCGATAGGGCCATCCTACTTGCCAAGGTAGGACTCTTTACTTAACATATAGCTTACGCGGATCCACTAGGTACTGTCTATCATAGACCATCATCCAATGATGGCACATAGTTTATGGGACATGGGTAATCACCACTTGTCCACTCGGTGCTAAGAATAATTTCCACGGATTAGACATAGTTCAATTATCATAAGTTGACATTGGTAGTCCCCTCTTATCTATCATTAGTCATAAGTTCATTATTAGTAGACATGGGCGATCGCCTCTTGTCTATATTAGGGAACATGGGTGATCGCCTCTTGTCCCTTAGAATAGCTCCTTAAGAAACATGGGTAATCGCCTCTTATTCGTTTCTAATTCAAAGTATGAGTAATACGTGAGAAACCCTTTCACAACTCAACCATAACATTAACATATCATAAACTTTGTTGCTTCAATCTCAAAGCACCCTTAATTCATCATTAGCTTCATAAGTGACATGCATGATTTCATAAACTTCATGTTTACATAATTCATCATGCTCATAACTTACAAATCATAGAGTTCACATGGGCTCATGGGAATTCATATTAAATCGTGCAATTCAATGCAAACTCATGCTTAGAAAACCATAAACAAGGCAATTTGATCATAATTGAAGGAACCCACATAATAGAGGAAAATCATAGTTTTTGATTGAACATGGTTACTTTTATAAAACCATCCTAAAGGCATTCATAATCTCATCATGAAAAAGTCTTAGCTTAGAAATTATAATTCATGCATGGATTCATAGAGATTTTATATAATTCATTACTTTATAATTCAACCCGCCAACAAAGCATAGATTTTCAAAATTAGGGGAATTGCCATTTGTTCATGGGAATTCATCCCAATTCATGAAATTCAACTAAATTCATGCTTCATAGTTCGTAAAACAATCAATTAAATCAACATTGAAAAGAACACATGACATAGAAGAAAACCCTTACTTCAATTGGGAATTTGTAACTTTAAAATTTGAGATTCTAGGGACTCAATGGAGGAAAGGGCTCCATGGAAGAAGACTATCATACCTTAGAGTCTCAATTCCTTAAGCAATTGATGAAGAAAAGCTTGATTTCTTGAACCCTAGCTTGCCCTCTTCTTCTTCTTCTAACTTCTAGAGAGAGAAATTTTTGAGAGAGGAGAGTTTTGGGAATGGTTGAGAATGGGTAAAATTAGGCTCAAAAGGTTTATATAGGGTATGGATTAAAGGCCAAACATGCTTAGATTAGGAATAAAACACCTAGGGGAAAAGACCAAAAAGCCCTTAAAAATAACTTTCGGTCCCCTATCTACGATTTGACCTACAGTCCGTTAGTTGACCTACAGACCATCCTATCCTTCCGCAAATAGATTCAGAGACTTTCAACCTTAGACCCTGCAACGACGGACCGAATGTATGGTTAGTGGGTCGAACTACGGCCTGTACATGGCCACCGTAGGTCCAATCCTTGGCCCTAAAAATTTAACTAAGTATGGGCCTCACCTACGAATCCTACCTACGACTCGTACATAGATCAACGGTCCATCCTTGCAAGTCGTATAAAAGTATTGGGGCTTAAATTCTAAGGAACTAGACTAGCAAACCACGTGCCTGACCTACGGTCCGTAGGTCAGTCTACGGGCAGTAGGTGGCTCCGTTGGCACTGGCACTAGAAATTTCCAGAAAAACTTAAATTCTTTCCTTTACAAATCCGAGGTGTACTTACAATAACATAGAAAAGAATAACAATAACCACAAAACCAACAACCAAAAAAAATATATAAACAACAAGAAGAAGAACAACTACCACAACAAGAACAAGAACTAGAATAAGAATAACAACTAGAAATAGAAAATAACAAGAGCAATAAGAACAAGAACAATCAGAATAAGAACACAAGAACAAGAATAAGAACAAGAACAAGAACAAGAACAATAAGAATAAGAATAAGAACAAGAACAAGAACAATAAGAACAACTACAAGAACAACAAGAACAAGAATAAGAACAAGAACAAGAACAAGAACAATAAGAATAAGAATAAGAACAAGAACAAGAACAATAAGAACAACTACAAGAACAACAAGAACAAGAACAATAATAATAACAACAAGAACAAAAACAAGAACAAGAACAACAACAACAATAGGAACAAAAAGAACAACAACAACTGTCAACAAGAAAAAGAACAATAACAATATTGCAACAACAACAACATAACAAAGACAAGAAGAAGATGAAGAACAACAACAACAAAAAGAACAAGAATAACAACAAGAGTAACAACAAAAAATAGAACAATTACATGAGCAACAACAACAATAACAACAACAAGAAAAGGAATAATAAGAATAAGAACAATAAGAATAAGAGCAAAAACACCAACAACAATAACAAAAATAAGAACAAGAACAATAACAAGAACAACACCAATAAGAACAAAAACCACAACAACGAAACGAACAATAACAAGAAGAAGAAAACAAGAAGAAGAAGAAGAAGAAGAAGAAGATCAACAACAACAAAAACAACAATAACAAGAACAACAAGAACAAGAACAATAAAAACAATAACAAAAACAATGACAAGAAGAATAACAACAACAACAACAACAACAAGATGAAAAAGAAGAAGAAGAACAACAAGAACAAGAATAAGAACAAGAATAACAACAACAACAACAACAACAATACAAACAACAACAACAATACAAACAACAACAACAACAAGAACAGAAGCAACAACAACAACGCAAAGAACAATAACTAGAAGAAGAACAACAACAACAACACTAAGAATAAGAAGAAGAACAACAACAGTAAGAACAATAACAATAACAACGATAAGAATTATAACATATAAAAAAAGAACAACAACAACAAAAACAAGAACAAGAACAGGAAGAAGAACAACAACAAAAAAAAACAAGAACAAGAACAAGAACAACAGCAATAACAACAACAAGAACAAGAACAATTATTAGAACAACGACAAGAACAACTACAGGAACAACCACAACAACAAGAAATAGAACAATAACAAGAGCAACAAGAACAAGAACAATAAGAATAAGAACAACAAGAAAAAGAATAAGAAAAAGAACAAGAACAATAACAATAAGAATAATAACAACAAGAACAACAATAAGAAAAAGAACAAGAACAATAACAAGAACAACAACAAGAACAATAATAAGAATAAAAAAGAAAACCAACAACTGTCAACAAGAAAAAGAACAAAAACAATATTGCAACAACAAGAACAAAAATAAGAACAAGAACAAAGACAAGAACAAGAACAACAACAACATAACAAAGATAAGAAGAAGAAGTAGAACAAGAAGAAGAAGAACAAGAACAAGAATAACAACAAAAAATAGAACAATTACATGAGCAACAACAACAATAACAACAACAAGAATAAAAATAATAAGAATAAGAACAACAACAAGAACAACAATAACAAAAATAAGAACTAGAACAACACAAATAAGAACAAAAATCACAACTACGATACGAAAAATAACAAGAAGAACAAGAACAACGACAAGAACAATAACAACAATAAGTAGAAGAAGATGAAGAACAAGAAGAAGAACAACAAGAGCAAGAGTAAGAACAACAAAAACAAAAACAACAATAATAAAAAGAACAACAATAAGAAAAAAAAAAACAACAACAAAAAAAACAACAACGCAAAGAATAATAACTAGAAGAAGAAGAACAACAACAACAACAATAACAACAATAACAATAACAAAGATAAGAACAATAACATAGACAAGAAGAAGAACAACAACAAGAGCAGGAACAAGAATAACAACAAAAACAATAACAACGACAACAACAAACAAAAGGACAAGGACAACAACAAGAACAACGACAACAACAACAAACAAAGACAAGGAGAGAAACAACAAGAACAAGAACAACGACAAGAAATAGAACAATAAGAAGAGAAACAACAAAAATAACAACTACAGGAATAAGAAAAATAAGCATAAGAACAACAACAACAATAACAAAAACAAGAACAAGAACAATGGCAAGAGCAACCACAAGAACAAGAACAAGAACAAGAACAAGAAATATAACAAGAACAAGAACAAGAACAAGAATAATAACTAGAACAACAACAACAACAACTACAACAACAACAACAACAAGAATAACAATAGGAACAAAAAAGGAACAACAACAACTGTCGACAAGAAAAAGAAGAATAACAATATTGCAACAAAAACCATAACAACAACAACAACAACAAAATAACAAAGACAAGAAGAAGAACAACAACAAAAGCAACAACAACAACAAGAAATAAAATAATAACAAGAGCAACAACAAGAATAACAACAACAAGAATAAGAACATTAAGAATAAGAACAACAACAATAACAAAAATAAGAATAAGAACAATAACAAGAGCACCAACAACAACAACAACAACTAGAACAAGAACAATAAGAATAAGAATAACAACAAAAAAAATTAGAACAAGAACAAGAACATCCACAACAACAACAACAAGAACAAAAAAAACAACTACTTTCTACAAATAAAGAACAATAACTATATTGCAACAACATCAAGAAATACAATAAGAATAGGAATAACAGTAACAACAACAAGAACATGAACCAGAACAACTACATCAACAACAACAAAAATAAGAACAAAAACAAGAATAAAAAGAATAACAACAACAACAAGAAGAACAATAATAACAATAATGAAAAGAACAATAACAACAAGAACAAGATTAAGAACAAGAAGAACAATAACAAGTACAAGAATAATATCAAGAACAACAACAGGAACAAAAAAAACATGTAAAAGAATAAGAACAACAAAACCAAGAACAATAACAAGAAGAACAAGAACAAGAGTAACAAGAAGAACAAGAACAAGAACAAGATCAACAAAAAGAACAAGAACAAAAATAAGAACAAGTGCAACAGCAAGAACAAGAACAACAAGAATAACAACAACAACAACAATAATAACAACAATAAGAAAAAGAACAAAAACAACAAGAACAATATGAACAAGAACAAGAACAACTACAACAACAAGAACAAGATTAACAACAAAAACAATAAGAAGAAATAGAACAATAACAAGTGCAACAACAACCATAACAACAACAGGAATAAGAACAATTAGAATAACAAAAACAATAACAACAATAACAAAAACAAGAACAAGAAAAATAACAAAAGCAACAACAACAACAACAAGAATACGAGCAATAGGAATAAGAACAATAACAACAACAATAACAAAAACAAGAAAAAGAAAAATAACAAAAGCAACAAGAACAAGAACAAGAACAAGAACAAGAACAAGAACAAGAACAAGAACAAGAACAAGAACAAGAACAATAACAAGAACAAATACAAGAAGAATAATAAGAACAAATAAAGAACAACAATAACTGTCAACAAGAAAAAGAGCAATAACAATATTGCAACAACAAGAACAAGAGTGTCATGACCCAAGGTACCCCCTAGACGTGACATGGCGTACAAGACCCCGAAAGGCCTCATACAAGCCACTTAGCATACATACATAAAAGATCATAGAGGATTAAGAGTTCAAAAGACAATGTCATGTGAAGCTTTTAAGAAAAATAGCGGAAGTCTACATCTCATGTCTCAAAGCGCATCTAACATAAGAAAGAGAAATAAAGTTTGGGAACTAACCCAATACAATGCCAAAATGAACAAGACATGAAAGTAATAACAACTAGGCTATGTCCTTGAATGGATGAGGACTCACCAAGTCTTCAACGATCTTCTACTAAGCTCTAGCCACGAATAGATGGAGAATCGCCGAACCCTACATTAACATGCAAAAGTAGGAAGAGTATGTGTTAGTACAATGAAGTACCAAGAATGATACCAATGCACAAGACATGACATTTTCATAACATGCAATGACCAAGCTTAAAATATGACAAAGGTTAAAAAGCATAAAATATAAACCATGGTCAGAGCAAGCTAAGCATTTTTACTTTACTTGGAGAACATCATAAAAACACTTTAATTCATTGTTGTGGGAAGTAGCCCTAAGCGACATATAAGACCATGTGAGCCATCAACATGGAATCCAGTGTATAACCTGTAATACCCCAAAGCTTTCCAAGAAATGAAAATGCAGTTTTTCAACTTTGTGCCAGTGACTACGGAGGTCACCTATGGACCGTAGGTGGAATGACGGGTCGTAGGCTGGAACCGTCGTTGGCACTTTGAACATTCAGGATTTCCAAGTTTCTGAACCTCGACCTACGGAGCAACAGGATGGGTCGTCGTCCAGTTGACGGTCCATAGATGGGTTCCATAGATCCCTTCAAGACTTAGCCAAATTTTCAGCCACAACTGAAATCTCTGAATCAATTGACGGAAGGACAGGACGGTCCGTCGATTGACCTACGGACCGTAGGTTCAGCCCGTAGACTGCCCCCGACAGTTATTATTTAAGGGCTTTTTGGTCTTTTCCCTAAATGTTTAACTATTAATCTAAGTGGGTTATACCCTTAACCTAGACCCTATATATATTTTCTAAGCCTAACTTCACTCATTCCAACTCATTCCCAAATTTCTCCTTTTCTCAAATATTTCTCTCTCTAAGAAAATTCTCTCAAACTTCATGGAAGAAGAAGACTAAGACCCTCCATTGAAGACCATCAATTTCTTATGGGCTTTGTTGAGGTATAATAGTATTCACCATTCGTTGCCTTTTCCTCCGATGGGTCCTCATTTTCTTCAAGATTTTCAAGGTTCAGTTTCCCCAATTGAATTAGAGTTTTTGATCAATTCTTATGGGTTCTTAAATTATGATTTCAATTGTTGATTTTATGATTTCTAGTGCACGATCTAGATGATAAAGTCATTTAGTGCACGAATTAGCGTGAATTATTTGATTTGATGTAAAGATTGAATGAATCCCCATGAACCCATGCTATTTCTCCCCAATTTCATAATCTATGCTTTGATTGGTGGGTTGAGCTATGAATTGAATAATTTTATGAAAATCTCTATAAAGCTATGAAAGAATTATGAATCAATTGAGGATGACTTTATGAAGTTTAGTATGTTCAATTCAAAAACATGATTTTTCCTTTATTATGTGAGTTCCATCAAGTATGGGTAAGTTGTCTTATTTATGACTTTCTAAGCATGAGCTTGCATTGAATTGCATGATTTAAGTTGAACTTTTATGAACCCATATGACCTCTATGATCCATGAATTATGAGCATGATGAACTATGTAAGAATGAAGCTTATGAACTTATGCATGTCTCATATGAGTTAAATGATCAGTTAAGGGTGCTTTGAGAGTGAAGTACCAAAGTTATGACATGATGATGTTGTGTTGAGTTGTGAAAGGTTTTCTCACATAATGCTCACGCTATGTGTTAATGAACAAAGAGGCAATTACCCATGTTCATAAGGAGCTATTCTAATGACGCAAGCTTTTACTAATCCATGGAACATGAAACGTTTATAAACATGATTTTAGCTTTGATTGGTAACCCTAGTTGTACCTTTCCATGGATAATGATATGAATATTATAATTAACTATTTCATGGGAAATATGCTTAGCACTGAGAGGATATTGAGATGGAAGCTCCCTCGTGTAGAGGCCGGGTTTCTAGTAGCAATCTCCTTATCCCTTACCTATGTGCCCCCATAGGATGATTGTCTTAGATAGACATTAGCTAGTGGATCCATGTAAGCTACAAGTTAAGTAAAGGGTCCTACCTTGGCAAGTAGGATGGCCCTCTTTTGGTGTAGGGTAAACATCGGATTCCATGTTGATGGCTCACATGGTCTTATATGACGGTTAAGGCTATTCCCCACAACTAATGAACACAAGTGTTGTTATGATAATCTAAAGTAAAGAAAGATGATTTAGCCTGCTTTGGCCATGATCATATTTTAGATTGGCCATTATATGTCATGATTATGTCTCATTCTAGCATCTTTTATGTGTTTTATGTGCATTATTATCATGCTTGGTACTTGATTGTGCTAACGCATACTCTTGCCTACATTAACTTCTTTGATGTAGGACTTGGCGATTCACCATCCAATAGTCACTACAGCTTAGTAGAAGATTTGATGGAAGACTTGGTTAGTCCTCATTCATCCGAGTACATAGCCCTGTTGTTCTTATTTTCATGTTATTTTATTTATGATGTTGTATTGGGTTAAGTCCCAAACTTTATTTCTCTATGTCAGATTGGCTTAAGACATGAGATGTAGACTTCAACTATTTCTTTTATACACTATAATATGAAATTCTCCTTTGAACTCTTAATCTCTATTATCTTGTATGTATGTATGCTAAGTGGCTTGTATGAGGCTTCTCGGGGTCTTGTACGCCATGTCATGTCTAGGGGGTACCTTGGGTCATGACATTACCCCACACCGATAGGGCCATCCTACTTGCCAAGGTAGGACCCTTTAATTATCATATACCTTACATGGATCCACTAGCTAGTGTCTATCATAGACCATCATCATATAGTGACATATAGTTTATGGGACATGGGTAATCGCCACTTGTCCACTCGGTGCTAAGCATAATTCTTACGGATTTGACATAGTTCATTTATCATAAGTAGACATGGGTGGTTGCCTCTTGTCTACAATAGGGAACATGGGTGATCGCCTCTTGTCCCTTCATTAGAATAGCTCCTTAGTCATCAGTTCAAAGTTAGTTGAGCAAACCTTTCAACAAGTTATGAATCATTACATGTGAGAAAACCTTTCCCATTCATAGGTTCAGTAATACATGAGAATTCCTTTCATAACTCAACAACAACATCAACATATCATAAACTTGGATGCTTGAATCTCAAACAACCCTTAATTCATCATTTGCTTCATAAGAGACACGCATGATTTCATAAACTTCATCTTTACATAGTTCATCATACTCATAACTTACAATTCATGGAACTTACATGGGTTCATAAGAATTTACCTCAAATCATGCAATTCAATGCAAACCCATGCTTAGAAAGCTATAAACAAGGCAATTTTACCATAATTGAAGGAACCCACATAATAGAGTAAAATCATCATTTTTTATTGAACATGCTTACTTTCATCAAACCATCATTTGGTCATTAATAATCTTATCATGAAATTCATAGCTTAAGAATCATAGTTCATACATAGGTTCACATTGACTTCATGAAATTCATGTCTTCACAATTCAACCCAACAACACATTCATAATTTCAAAATTGAGGAAAAGGCCTGGGTTCATGGGGATTCATCTAATTTCATGAAATTCAACTCAATTTATACTTCAAAGTTCATAAATCAATCAATTAAATAAACATTACAAAGAACCCATGACTTGGAAGAAAACCCCAAATTCAATTGAGAACTTCTAACTTGAGAATTGGAGAATTTAGGGATTCCATGGAGGAAAGGGCTCCATGGATGAATTCTATCATACCTTGGGGTCTCAATTCCTTAAGCAATTGATGAAGAAAAGCTTGATTCCTTGAACCCTAGCTTGCCCTCTTCTTCTTCTTCCAACTTCTAGAGAGAGAAATATTTGAGAGAGGAGAATTTGGGGGAAATCTTGCAAAGTGATTGAACAGGGTAGTTTTTAGGATTAGAAAGGATTATATAGTGTTAGGAAATGAAGGGAACAGACTTAAATAAGTAAGCAAGTCATTGGGTGAAAAGACCAAAAGACCACTTTAAAAATAACCGTCAGGCCCTATCTACGGTTGGACCTATGCTGCGTAAGTCAACCTACAGACCATCATGTTCCTCCGTAGATATATTCAGAGACTTTTCCAACTTGGTCCCTGCAATGACGGGTCCCATGTATGGCTCGTGGGTGAATCAACGGACCGTACATGGCAATCGTAGATCTGAACTTAGAGCTTAAGAATTTTTCTAAGTCTGGAGGAGATCTACGAGTCCTATTTATGACTCATACACTAGATGACAGGCCGTCCTGGCAGGCCGTCATTGGGGTTATGAAACTATTCATTTTTGAAATTTTGGCTGTCCACCTGCGGTTCCAACCTACGGGCCATAAGTCGAACTACGATCCGTAGGTGGCTTCTGTCATTACCTGCACCAACCCAGAAAATTAAAAAATTTCCACCCTTTCGTGTCCGGGTATTACAAAGAGCAACAACAAACAAAACAACATAACAAAGACAAGAAGAAAAAGAACAAGAAGAAGAACAAGAACAAGAACAACAATGAAAAATAAAATAATAACAAGAGCAATAACAACAATAACAACAACAAGAATAAGAACAAGAAGAATAAGAACAACAACAACAATAATAACAAAAATAAGAACAAGAACAATAACAACAACATCAACAAGAAGAAGAAGAAAAAGAAGAAGAAGAAGAAAAACAAGAACAATAAGAATAAGAACAACAATAACAACAAGAACAAGAACAAGAATAATAACAAGAACAACAACAAGAACAACAATAAGA
The DNA here is from genome assembly GCA_018342035.1 of Solanum appendiculatum. Lineage (NCBI taxonomy): Eukaryota > Viridiplantae > Streptophyta > Magnoliopsida > Solanales > Solanaceae > Solanum > Solanum appendiculatum. Next base: position 568,666 of record JAGDQO010001340.1, on the reverse strand, counting down.
ACAAACAAAAAACAACAATAATTGTCAATAAGAAAAAGAACAATAACAATATTGCAACAACAAGAACAAAAACAAGAACAAGAGCAACAACAATGATAACAACATAACAAAGACAAGAAGAGGAAGATCAAAAACAAGAACAAGAACAACAACAAGAAATAGAATATTAAAAGGAGCAACAACAAGAATAAGAACAACAAGAATAAGAACAATAAGAATAAGAACAAAAACAATAAGAACAAAAACAACAATAATAACAAAAACATAAACAAGAACAAGAGCAACAACAACAACAACAACAACAACAAGAAGAACAATAAGAATAAGAACAACAACGACAAGAACAAGAAGAAGAACAAGAATAATAACAATAGCAACCACAACAAGAACAATAAGAACAAAAAAAAAACAATTACTCTCAAGAAAAAGAACAATAACAATATTGGAATAACATCAAGAAGAATAAGAACAACCATATAAACAAGAATAACAATAACAACAATAATAACAACAACAAGAATATGAACTAGAACAACAACATAAACAACAACAATAATAAGAACAAGAACAAGAACAACAATAAGAACAACAAGGATAAAAAACCATTAACAAGAATAACAACAAGAACAATAATTACAATAAAAACAAGAACAAGAACAATAACAACAACAAGAAGATTAAGAACATGAAGAACAAGAAAAAGAACTAGAAGAAGATCAACAACAACAAGAACAATAACAAGAAAAACATGAATAAGAACAAGAATAACAAAAGCAAGAGTAACAACAAGAAGAACAAAAACAAGAACAAGAGTAAAAATAAAAATAAGAACAAGAACAAGAGTAAAAATAAGAATAAGAACAAGAACAAGAACAAGATCAACGAAAAGAGCAAGGACAAGAATAAGAACAAGAGCAAACAACAAGAACAGGAACAAGAACAACAACAAAAACAATAACAACAACAACAACAAGTAAAAAACAAAATCAACAAGAACCACAAGAATAAGGACAATAACAAGAACAAGATAAACTACAACAACAACAACAAGAAAAAGAATAAGAACAAGAACAAGAACAAGAACAAGAACAAGAACAATAACAACACAAAAAGAACAACAATAAGAACAAAAAATGAACAACAACTGCTATAAAAAAAGATTAATAACAATATTGGAATAACATCAACAACAACAAGAAAAAAAACAACAATAAGAACAAGAATAACAATAACAACAACAAGAATATGAACTAAAACAACAATATCAACAACAACAAGAATAAGAACAAGAACATGTCCTAGGACTCCGTGGTCAAGTTTCAATTCCCAAATGAGCATGTCCTAGAGTGGAAGGGGGGAAATTCGATGCCTAAAGGTCAATTTGTGTAATGTCTAAAAGCAAGAAAGATGATTTCTAAGGGGTGCATATATCATCTTGTTAGGTGAGGGATGTGGATTCCGACACCCCTACTCTGGAGTGGGTCCCCGTTGTTAATAAGTTTCAGGAAGTGATTCCCGATGATCTACCCGGCGTTCCTCCCGAAAGGGAAATAGACTTTGGTATTGATATCCTCCCCGATATGCAACCTATCTCTATTCCTCCTTACCGAATGGCTCCAACAGAACTTAAGGAGTTAATGGAGCAATTGAAAGATTTGTTCGATAAGGGTTTCATCCGATCAAGTGTCTCTCCATGGGGGGCTCCAGTTTTTTTTGTTAGAAAGAAGGATGGTTCACTTTGTATGTGCGTTGACTATCGAAAATTAAATAAGGTCACTATTAAGAATTAGTATCCTATTCCAAGGATAGATTACTCGTTTGATCAACTCCAAGGGGCAACTTACTTGTCTATGATCGATCTTTGGTCGGGTTATCACCAATTGAGGGTGAAAGAAGATGACATTCTGAAAACCGCTTTCTAGACTAGATATGGTCATTATGAATTCCTAGTAATGACGTTTGGGTTAACAAATGCTCCGGCCGCATTTACGGATTTGATGAATAGGGTGTTTAGACAATATCTTTATATGTTTGTGATTGTGTTCATAGATGATATTTTCATTTACTCAAAAAGTGAGGACAAGCATGCCGATCATTTGAGGATTGTATTGCAAGTCCTCAAGGACCAACAACTCTTTGCGAAGTTTAGTAAATGTGAGTTTTGGCTAAGGTCCATGGCTTTTATTGGTCACATTGTCTCTGGTAAGGGTATTAAGGTAGATCCTAAGAAGACGAATGCGGTTAAGAATTGGCCTAGACCTCTATCACCTTCGGATATTTGGAGTTTCTTGGGTTTGGCTGGTTACTATAGGAGGTTTGTTAAAGGGTTTTCTTCAATTGCTTCCGCATTGATAACTTTGACTAAAAAGAAGGTTAAGTTCATCTGGTCCGAAGTGTGTGAGAAGAGTTTTCAAGAGTTGAAAGATAGATTTACCTCGGCTCCGATATTGACTTTACCGGAAGGGTTCAATGGTTTTGTTGTTTATTGTGATGCTTCAAGAATTGGGTTAGGGTGTGTTCTTATGAAAAAAAAAGGTCATTACTCATGCTTCAAGGCAACTTAAGATTCATGAAAAGAACTACCCTACTCATGATTTAGAATTAGCGACGGTTGTGTTTCCTTTAAAGATTTGGAGGCATTATTTGTATGGCGTGCATTTTTACCGACCATAAGAGTTTGCAATATGTTTTCAAACCAAAAGATCTAAATCTTCGCTAAAGGAGGTGGCTTGAGTTGTTAAAGGACTATGACATGAGTGTCCTCTATCACCTTGGTAAGGCGAACGTGGTGGCGGATGCTCTTAGTCGGTTGTCTATGGGTAGCGTTGCTCATGTTGAGGATGGTAAGAAATAATTTGTTTGGGATGTTCATAGTTTGGCCCAATTGGGTGTTCGATTGATTTATACTAGTGAGACTGGTGTTATGGTCTACAATGGTTCGGAATCATCCTTTGTGTCCGATGTGAAGACTAAGCAAGATCTTGATCCTAATTTGATTGAGTTGAAGGAAGCGGTGCTTAGGAAGTCCATTGAGACTTTCTCCCAGGGGGAGATGGTGTGCTTTGATATCAAGGTCGTTTATGTGTTCCCGATGTAGATGACCTAAGACGGCAAATATTGTCGGAAGCCCATGGTTCTTGATATTCCATTCACCCGGGAGCTACTAAGATGTACCGTAATTTGCGGGACGCCTATTAGAGGAATGGGATAAAGAAGGATATTGCGGAATTTGTTGCTATGTGTCCTAATTGTAAACAAATTAAAGTTGAGCATCAAAAGCCGGGAGGTTTGTCCTAAGATATTAGTATTCCTACTTGGAAGTGGAAAGATTTGAATATGGACTTTATTGTTGGTTTACCATGCACTCGGCGGCAATATGATTCGATTTGGGTTTTTGTGGATCATATGACAAAATCAACCAATTCCATACCCGTTAAGGTATCTTATTCGGTGGAGGATTATGCTAAGTTGTACTTGAGAGAAATGGTTAGGTTGCATGGAGTGTCTTTATCAATTATCTGCGATAGTGGTGCCAAATTTACTTCTCAATTTTGGAAGTCTTTCCAAAAGGGTCTTGGTACTCGTGTCAAGCTTTGCACGACCTTTCATCCTCAAATCGATAGGCAAGCATAACATACTATCAAAAATTTGGATGATATGTTGAGAGCTTGTGTGATGTATTTCAAAGGTAATTGGGATGATCATTTGCCTTTGATTGAGTTTACTTATAATAATAGCTACCATTGTAGTATTGGTATGGCTCCATTTGAAGCTCTCTATGGTAGGAGGAGTAGGTCTCCTATAGTTTTGTTTGAAGTTGGTGAAGTTGCTTTGATAGGTCCCGAGTTGGTACATGAGGCTATGGAGAAAATTCGGCTTATTGGAGAAAGGTTGAAAATGGCTCAAAGTCGACAAAAGTACTATGCCGATGTTAGAAGGAGTGATTAGGAATTTGATGTTGATGATTGGGTTTACTTGAAAAATTCACCCATGAGGGTGCAATGAGATTCGGGATGAAAGGGAAGCTTAGTCCCCATTATGTAGGCCCATATCAAATTTTGAGACTTATTGGTAAGGTTGCTTATGCACTTGACTTGCCTAATGATTTGGCATCGGTGCATCCGATTTTCCATATCTCATTGTTGAAGAAATGTGTTGGTGATCCGGCATCTATAGTGCCCTCAGAGAATCTTGGCATAAATGATAGTCTTTCCTATGAAGAAGTTTCGGTTGAGATTTTAGACCGGTAAGTCCGGAAGTTAAGAAATAAAGAAGTTGCTTTCGTTAAGGTTCTTTGGGGGAATCAATTATTTGAGGGTGCTACTTGGGAGGCCGTGGCCGATATGATGTCCCGATATCCTCAGCTCTTTCCCTCCGACGCTGCTATAGTTTGAGGTACCTAGTTCCTCATGGTTCATTATTTTTGGTTTCATGTGCCACAATTGTTCTCATGATTCTTTGATTATGCATGTTCATGAAGAGTGTAAATTTTGAGAAATGAGCTAGCTTGACTTATTTCTCTTTGATTATGTGCATTTGACTGTGAATTGCATTAAGCCTTCATGAAATGATGTTTTGAACGTGCTTTAGCTTGGAGATTATGTTTCCTTCTCGGATATATGCATTTATGTGATTGCATGCATTTTGGGTTGTTAGATCTTGTTCTTACCTTCCTTATGATGTCTTGATTCCCATTCTAGGACGACTGTTCCCAAGGTGAAGATATTGTAACACCTCGGATTCGTAAAGGAAAGAATTTCAATTTTTCTGGAATTGCTGGTGCCAATACCAACGGAGCCACCTACGGCCGGTAGACTGACCTACGGACCGTAGGTCAGGCCTATGGTTGGCTAGTCCAGGTTCCCTAACATGTTACGCCTCAATAATTTTAATATGGTTTGCCAGGACGGACCATTGAGCTATGTATGAGTCGTAGGTAGGTCTCGTAGGTGAGACCCATAGTTAGTCAAACTTTCAAGGCCAAGAATTTGACATACGGTGGCCATGTACGGGCCGTAGGTTGACCCACGGACCGTACATGGGGTCCGTCATTGAAAGGTCCAAGGTTGACAGTCCCTGAATCTATCTACGGTAGAACAACACGATCCGTGGGTTGACTTACGGATCGTAGGTCAAACCGTAGATAGGGGTCCGACAGTTTTTTAAAGGGTTTTTTGGTCTTTTCCCTAAATCTTTAATTGCTAATCTAAGTCGGTTTGGTCCTTAACCAAGACCCTATATAAACCTGTTACGCCAAATTTTACCCATTCTTAATTATTCTCAAAACTCTCCTCTCCCAAATAATTCTCTCTAGAAAGCTTGAAGAAGAAGCTAGAGCTAGGGTTTGCAAGATTAAAGCCTCTTAATCTTCCATTGATTTCAAGATTTTGGCATTGAGGTATGACAGTCTTCATCTATGGAGTCCTTTCCTCCATAGAGTTCAAAAATTCTCTATCTTTCAAGTTAGAAATCCTCCATTGAAGTTAGGGTTTTCTTCTATGTCACGGCTTCTTTTTAATGTTGATTATATTGATGTTTTTATGAACTTTGAAGCATTAATTGGGTTGAATTTCAAGAATTAAGATGAATCCCCATGAACCCATGTGTTTTCCCCAATTTCAAAATTTATGAATTATTGATGGATTGAATTGTAAAGAAGAAGAATTTTATGAAGTTTATATGAACCAAGGCATGATTTACGATTTCTAAAAGCTATGATTTCATGATGAATTATGAATGATAAAAAGATGGGTCTTATGAAAGTATGTATGTTCAATTATGAAAATTATGACGATTTATGAATTCCTTTGAGATTGAAGCATAATTGATGATGTTTTTGAGTTGTGAAAGGTTTTCTCACATATTACTCAATCTGTGACTGTGAAAGGGTTTTCACACATAAAGGATTCATAACTTGTTGAAAGGTTTTCTCAACTAAAGTTGAATCAAAGGTTTAAGGAGCTATTTTAATGAACTTTAGCTTGGATTGGTAATTCTAGTTGTACCTTTCCATGGATAATAAGATGAATAAGAATTATGACTACTCCATGGGATTTATGCTTAGCACCGAGAGGATATTGAGATGGAAGCTCCCCCGTAGTAGAGGCCAGGTTTCTAGTAGCAATCTCCTTATTCCTTACCTATGTGCCCCCATATGATGATGGTATATGATAGACACTAGCTAGCGGATCCACGTAAGCTATATGTTAAGTAAAGGGCCCTACCTTGGCAAGTAGGATGGCCCTATCGGTGTGGGGTTAGACACCAGATTCCATGTTTATAGTTCACATGGTCTTATATGTCGGTTAAGGTTACTTCGCACAAACAATGAACTAAAATGCTTTAAAGATATTTCACAAGAGATGTAAAGATGTTTATCTTGCTTTGACCATGGTTTATGACTTATGTTTCTAACCTTTTACATGTTTTAACTTGGTCATTGCATATTAAGAAAATGTCCCGTTTTAGCATGTTTAAATGATTTTGTGCATTGATATCATACTTGGTACTTGATTGTACTAACGCATACTCTTGCCTACATTGATTTATTAATGTAGGACATGACGACTCTTCTTCATCTATTCGTGGCTAGAGCATAGTTGAAGGATTCTTTAAGATTGGTGAGTCCTTATGCTTCGAGGACCAAGTCTCTTTCATTTCTTTTATGTCTTTTCATTCTAGACTTTTGCATTGATGTGTGGGTTACGTCCCAGTCACTCCTTGATGTCATTGATGTCTTGAGACTATGTAGATTTCCGCTTCGTTTTATAAAACTCTTAAGACTTGAACTTGTTTTATATGCTCTTTATTTCCATTATCTTGTCTGTGCATTCTAAGTGGCTTGTATGAGGCCCTTCGGGGTCTTGTACGCCATGTCACGTCTAGGGGGTACCTTGGGTCGTGACAGTATGTAGGGAGTTTATCAACGGGTTCCATCCACCCATTGAGTCCCCAAAGTTTCTTCAATTCTCCTATTCGATTTCCCGTGATTTGATTAGGTTTTCACTCAATTGCTCATTGGTTCTATTTGTATGAATCCAATTACTTTATTATGATCCTATTTTCATTATTTAGACTTAATTAAATGCTTTTCAACCAACTCTATGTGAGCCCATGCATTGATCTATGAATTTTTACTATGAACCCTAATTTACATGAATCTATGAATGCATTTGTGTGATAGTATTCACCTATGGAGTCCTTTCCTCCATAGGGTTCCTAAATTCTCTAATTTTGTAAAGCTAGATTCTTCAATTGAAGTTAGGGTTTTCTTCTATCACATGGGTTCTTCTTAATTATGATCCAATTGACTGATTTAAGTCTTTTTATGCATGAATTGAGTTAATTGCATATTTTTAAGTATAATTCCTATGAACCCATGTGAAATCCATGATTTCTAGATTATGAACATATTATGATTTATTGAACTATGAAAGATCAATTTATGAAGATATGCATGTTCTTTATAAAAAAAATTATGAGACAAGAGGTGATTACCCACGTCCTACAATAATGAGACAAGAGACGATTACCCATGTTCCATAATAATGAGACACGAGGCGATTACCCATGTCCAATAATAAGGAGCTATTTTAATAATAAGACAAGCGGCGATTATCCATGTCCTCTAATAATAAGACAAGTCGTGGTTACCCATGTCTCTTAATGATAATGCAAGTTAGGGTTAATTACTATTCTGTGGGATTTATGCTTACCACCGAGTAGAAAAGTAGCGATTACCCGTGTCCCATAAACTATGAGCCACCATAGGATGATTATCTTAAATAGACATTAGATAGTGGATCCACCTTAGATTTATCTCAAATTTATGTTCTTTACCTTGGCAAGTCGGACACCCTTTTTGTGGGGATAAACACTGGATTCCATGTCATAGCTCACATGGTCTATGTCGGTTAATGTCACAATCAAAAAACCTAGGTCATGATTGCACACATCCCAAAACAACCCTGATGTGTAAGCCAAACTTTAAACACATTTCACGACACAAGGTACCCCCTAGACATGACATGGTGTACAATGTAACACCCCGGATTCGAAAAGAACAAAAAATTCCAACTTTTGAAAATCAGTGTGATCTACTACTTGACCTACTATTCGTTGGTTGACCTACCAACCTTAGGTCAAGTGGGGGTGGGAGTCGTAGGACCTACTGCCTAGGAGAAGGAATTTGGAAAAATAAAATTTGGTGACCTACTACATGACCTACGGTCAGTAGGTGGACCTACCAACCATGGGTCAAGTGGTAGGTGGGGTCATTGGTTGATTTTTAAAAAGGAATCTTTTGATCTCTTCACCCAATGACTTATTTACTTAATTAGGTCGCTTCCTTACCCTTCGTAACACTATATAAACCTTTTTATTCCTAAAAAAACTACCCTTTCCAAATTACTTTACAAAATTCTCTCAACCTCTGCCAAATATTTCTCTCTCTAGAAGCTTGAAGAAGAAGAAGAAGTCAAGCTAGGGTTCTTCAAGATCAAGCCTCCTAATCCTCCATTGATTTCAAGGTTTTGGTATTGAGGTATGATGATCTTCATCTATGGAGTCCTTTCCTCCATAGAGTCCCTAAAGTTCTCTATTTTAAAAGTTAGAAATTCTCCATTGAAGTTAGGGCTTTTCTTCAATGTCATGGGTTCTTTTCAATGTTGATTTAATTGATTGTTTTATGAACTATGATTTGTTGATGGGTTGAATTATGAAGAGATGAATCTTGTGAAGTCTATATGAACTCATGCATGATTTATGATTTCTAAAAGCTATGATTTTGTGATGAATTATGAATGATCTAAATATAGGTTTTATCAGAGTATGCATGTTCAACCAAAAACTATGATTTTCCTCTTTTATGTGGGTTCTTTCAAATATGATCAAATTGCTTTGTTTATGGCTTTCTAAGCATGAAATTGTTGCATGTTTTAATGTCACGTCCCAAGGTACCCCCTAGACGTGACATGGAGGACAAGACCCCGAGAGGCCTCATACAAGCCACTTAGCATTCATACATACAAGATAATAGAGATTTAAGGTTCAAAAGAGAATTTCATATCAAAGATTTTAAAAAGAAATAGCGCAAGTTTATATCTCATTTCTCAAAGCCAATCTATCATAAAGAAATAAAGTTTGGGATGTAACCCATAACAATCCGAAATGAAAGAAACATGAAAAATAGAACATAAATAGCGCAAGTTTATATCTCATTTCTCAAAGCCAATCTATCATAAAGAAATAAAGTTTGGGATGTAACCCATAACAATCCGAAATGAAAGAAACATGAAAAATAGAACATCTAGGCTATGTCCTCTGATAGATGAGGACTCACCAAGTCTTCTATCAATCTTCTACTATAAAGTTGTAGCCACGAGTGGAGGGTGAATCGCCAAGTCCTACACCAAAGAAGTTAATATAGGCAAGAGTATGCGTTAGTACAATCAAGTACCAAGTATGATAGCAATGCACATAAACATATAAAACATGCTAGAATGAGACATATTCATGGCATGCAATGGCCAAGCTAAAACATGACAAAAACATAAGAAGCATGAAACATAGACCATGGACAAGGCAAGCGAATTCATCTTTCTTTACTTGAGGAATTTCATAAAATACTATAGTTCATTCTAGAAGGGAAATAGCCTTAACCGACATGTAAGACCATGTGAGATATCAACATAGAATCCGGTGTCTAACCCCACACCGATAGGGCCATCCTACTTGCAAAGGTAGGACCCCTATCTTTACATATAGCTTACGTGGATCCACTAGCTAATGTCTATCATAGACAATAATCCCATGGGGGCACATAGGTAAGGGATGAGGAGATTGCTACTAGAAAACAAGCCTGTACTCACGGGAGAGCTTCCATCTCCAAATCCTCTCGGTGCTAAACATAAATCCCACGGAATAGTCATAATTCTTATTTATCTTGTTATCCATGGAAAGGTAAAACTAGGATTACCAATTAAAGCTAAAATCAAGTTTATTGACGTTTCATATTCCATTGAAAAGTCCAAGCTTACGTCATTGTAGAATAGCTCCTTAAACTCTTGATTCAATGTTAGTTGAGAAAACCTTTCACATTCATAGGTTGAGAATTACATGAGAAACCCTTTCACAACTCAACATCAACATATCATAAACTTCATAAAACATGCATGATTTCGTAAGCTTCATCTTTATATAGTTCATCATGCTCATAACTCATAAATCATGGGTTCATAAGACTTCACCTCAACCATGCAACTCAATGCAAGCTAACACTTAAAAAATCATCAACAAGGCAAATTGGTCATGCTTGATGGAACCCATATAATAGAGAACAATTCATAGTTTTTGATTGAACATGCATCTCTTTCATAAAACCCGCTTTTAGATCATTCATAGTCTTATCATAGAATTTATAGCTTAGTAATCATAGTCCTTAACTCAATTCATCAAGTGTTCACAAAAATCATCTTTTCTTAATTCAATACATAAACATAAGCATAATCACAAATTGGGGAAAATTAGCATGGGCTCATAGGAATTCATGAAAACTACATGTAAATCACGCTAGATTGTGCACTAGATTACTTTACCACGCTAGATCGTGCACTACCAACCATAAAATCAATAATTGAAATCATAATTGAAGAACCCATAAGAATTGATCAAAAACCCTAACTCAATTTGTGAAATTGAACCTTGAAAACCTTGAAGAAAGTTGAGGACCCATTGGAGGAAAGGGCTCCAATGGTGAATACTATCATACATTAACAAAGGCCACAAGAAATTGCGGAAAATTGATGGTCTTTAATGGAGGAACTTGGTCTTCCTTTTCCTTGAAGCTTGAGAGGATTTCCTTAAAGAGAGAAATATTTGAGAGGGGAAAATCTTGTAAAATGAATTAGAAAGGGTAGATTTAGGATTGGAAGGCTTTATATAGTGATAGGAGGGTTAAAACCGACTTAGTTAAATAATTGGGCCATTAGGTTAAAAGACAAAATGAGCCCTCATTAAATTCAACCCGCGACCTTGACCAACGGCAAAGACCTACGGCTCGTAGGTCTACCAATGGCTCATTGGTGGCCATCATAGGTCACCCCGGTTGACTTCCAAGAAAATCATAAAAATTAACCTTCAAAACGGTGGCATCGACGACCACTTTGCCCTTATGACCTACGGCTCGTAGGTGACCCTCCGTACATCACCACCCAAGTTTCAAAAAATTGAAAATTTTCACTCTTTTCCAATACGGGGTGTTACAATATCTCCCCCTTGGGAACATTAATCCTCGAATGGACGTAAGGCTGTCAAAAGAAGGGTGAAAGACACGGACTAACAACCCAACCTAAACATGCAATCACATGGTTCACATATCCGAGCACTACTAGAAAACATGCCTGTAGCAACAGTTATTTAGCAACGATTAAATACGTGTTGCAATAGATAGTCATTCCCAACGGTTATAACCGTTGCAATAATAGACAACAAGACCTAAGAAAACACTTCTAAAATTAAATCGTTGCATTAGTACTACAACTGTTGCCATAGTGCCTCTTATTGCAATGGTTCCACAAAACCGTTGCCGTAGGTTACTCTATGGCAACGGTTCTTACGAAAATAAATGTATTGCAACGTATATTTTCCCTGAATTATTTTCCCTCTACTAATTTTACTTGAGGCGCGAAATTTTTTTTTAAAAAAAGTGTGAATGTATAGCATATCATTTCTATTTGTCTCTCTTAGCTTCTAGACCATTTCATCAGAAAGGTATCTTCACTACTCATTTCTCCTTGAAGATGGTATATCTTCTTCTGATTCTTCTATGATTTTCCTTGTAGTAATCTGCCATATTCTGTGTGTTCTTCGTGAGTGTTGCATTTTTGCAACTACAAGTATTGTGTATTCTTCAAAATTAGAAATTTCTTAGAAGGGTTCTTGAAAAAGATTTTAAAATAGACAAATGGGTTTATGTGAAGTAGATGCTCTTTGTTAGAATTTATGTTTATGGTGTAATCTTGTTGTTGTTTAGAGTGTGTGTCTCAATTTTTGTGGTGTATCTTCTTCTTATTCTTAAATGTTTTTCCTTGTAGGCATCTGCCATATTCTAGGTCTTCTTCTTCGTGGGTTTTGCCTTTTTGCAGCTTCATGTATTGTGTATTTTATCTTCTTCAAAATTAGAAATTTCTTAGAAGGGTTCTTGAAAAGGTTTTTAAAATAGACAACTAGGTATATGTGAAGTAGATGCTCTTTGTTAGAATTTATGTTTATGATGTAATCTTGTTGTGGTTTAGAGTGTGTATCTTAATTTTTGTGAAGATTGAGAAATCTCTGCAAAAAAATTAGATGAAAATTTGAAAATTCTTAGTTTTGGAAGAGTTGTTATGTAAGATGGGTGGAAAAACTTTTCAGCTCCACAAGCCTTTTCTAACATTAAAATGAATTGAAGTATATTTCATCTCCAATAGTCATTGAAGTCGAGCATTAATGGATTTAGTTTCTTTCTTCCGAGTACAATTTCAAGTTCTAAGTTTGTATTGTCTTCCTTATTCTTAGAGATTTTTGGTTGAGGAACAACAAGTCGGTCATCAAGATCTTGACGCATCATTTCACTGCTTAAGAGGAGGTAGTGTTCCTTTTTCTCTTAATTTTTTCTTTCTTTTCTTTATTTATTTATTTTGATGTACATCAATGTTTTTAGATAATTTATTTTTACTATTCTTTGTTCATTATTGCTTATTCATTTCTAGTTAAATTATTTCATATAACTATGTTTTTCAAATTTAAGGTCGGAATTGTAAGTTTAGAGTGTTGGAAATTTTTTCACTTTATGATTTATTGTGAATGTGTTTTCCAGATACATTTTCTCTATTGTGTGTTAAGAGCATTACTGGTTCAGCAATACATTGAGCAAATCTTGCGTCTAGATGATCATAGAATAAGGTTTTTATTATGAACCCAACCTCTTTAAGCTTTGAGCAGTGAATAAAACTTTAAGTATTGAGTAAATCTTTTTTCTTTTCTCTTTCGTTTTGCCAAAGCTTCTTATTGAATTCTCGTTGCGATAAGTTGTATTAAATCACCGGTACTTCAGCTTCCCATTTGGTGTTTATTTTTTATGAATTCCTTTCATTTTACTTGTTAAGTGTATACATGTGTTCGGAAATAATTGTTTATCTGAATGTATCTTTGAGAAAATAAAAGAGTTGCACTTAGTACAAAGTACAAATTGATCTATATTATTGGGAATTGATTGTTCGGCAATGTCAAATGGATGATTATCTTTACTAGTGTAGAGAAGTTACTTACTGGATAGAACAATTAATTCTCCCTCAGCCCCTGATTATTTTACTTTTTGATTGGTTGTGTTTTTATTAACATGTATTCTCCTATTTATTTGGTGGATTTACTTCTCTACCAGTAAATTGATTTTGTTAGATGTGTATGTGTTCTAAGTTAAAGCAACATGTGGCCTTTGTAAAAACATTTATGTGGAGAAAGAATATAATCTAGTACAGCTGCAATTTGTTTTCTCCTATATGTTTCAATGTTAGCAGAAACTGTATGTCTTGTTATTAAAATAGGATTAAAGACAAGGTTGTGCTGATACACAAAAGAATCAACCTCTATTTTTCATGGTCTGTCAAGAGAAATAGGCTTATTCAATACTTCATGAGATTTATTCCCGTCTTACTGTATAAGTTATAGTGGCTTTAGGATATTTCATATTCCATATTTTTTCAATTTCATAAAGGATTTTGTATGACTTCAGTTTAAGTTCTTGAATTAGTTTATTTTATTGTATTCTTCTTTTGGTGACTAAAGTGTGGAAAGTTTTCAGTGTTGATAGAGTACTTATATGAGACTAAGTTCACTTAGAATTGTATTAGATTTCTTTTCTTTAGAATTTACTAGTGACCGAGAAGTTCAGTGTGTATTATAAGTTGAGTCTTGAAAAAAATATCCTTTATGTGACTTTAATATCAATTTCTTTTGTGATAAATGTTCTCTTTTGTGTGTTAAGAGCATTACTTGTTCTGGAATACATTGAGTTGATCCTGGGTCTAGTTGAGCTCAGAATTAGGCTTTGAGTGTTAACTCAACCTCTCTAAGGCTGCTCGTACATTTATATCTTCATGTCTGCATTTAACCATATATCCAAGTTCTCAGGGTATGTTAAGTTGCTTAAGTCACTTCGTTTCTTACATCTCTTCTTTTTTTCATCCTCAAGACAATATCCTTGTCTTTTCTTGTGTATTTGATGTTTTACGATCGAGATTCTTAGTTCCTTGAGTGAGGTTACTTACTTTGGCAAAATTGTATGAAGTCTTGAATTGACCACTTACTGAGAATTGACCGCTGATTGAATTGAGACAGTACTAAAATGAATTTTTTTCTTTAGAATAGACCACTAACTGAGAAGTGTAGTGTATTTCTAGTCGACACTTCAATTCTCTACTGAAAAATACGTAATATTTTCTTGTCTCTTAATTTTTGTATTCGGCTTCTTTTTGGTCTATTCTCATTTACATTGATGTGCTTGTTTGATATTTGATTTTTACTCTTCCTTTTGTGTTGTTTTTATTCATTTCGAGATGATTCTTTCCCTGTATATGCGCTCTTTAAATTTTGAACATGTATTGTAAGTTTAGATTGTTGGACAAGATTTTTCTTTATGTGACTTTCGTATTAGTCTTTTTTTTTTCTGATTCATGTTCTATTTTGTGAGCATCACTGATTCTAGAACACATTGAATAGATGTTTAGTCTGGTTGAGCTAGGTATAAGGTTTTGAGCATTAACTCAACCTCTGTAAGGCTGCTCCTAGATTTGGATCCTCATGTCTACCTTTCGAGTCATACGTTTCAATTTCTTAGGGTTAGTAGCTTGAGTCACTTGGTCTACGTACTTGTTTTCTTTTCATTGTCCTCAAGCCAATCTCCTAGTCTCTTTTTATGGGGAGTCTTGTGACTGTGTGCTGCTTAGTTTCTTGAGTGAGGTTACTAACTTTTACAAAATAGTATGAAATCGTTTTTCTACATATGAAATCCCTTACATCATTTGAGTGTTTAGATTTGGCAAAATCGTTTGACTTTAGTTTCTTATCTTATTATCTTAAGATTGAGTGTTTAGATTTAAAATCCTTTACATCATTTCTCTGTTAACTAATTGAAATTATAGGTAAAATTGGTATTGTTAAGTACACAACTGATTATGTATAACAAAAAGTTCAAGGAAAATTAAAAGTCATTTTAGTTATGTTTTTAAATCAAATAATAGAGCCACTGATCAAAATCCGCCGAACATAAGTTTTTAAGGAAACCAAATCTATTGGTGTGATATTCAGAATGTTGCCTTTTATTTCTTAACCTGGTAATTTGATTTTGGTGTCATATAGGATATTAAATATTAAATGGATAGTGGAGATAAAAGTTGGATGGGTCTCCAGAGATCCACCAGCAAGTATATCTGTGGAGTGAATAATTTTCTTGATATAGTTTTTGAACGAGCTTCCCAAGGAGATGAAATATTATGTCCTTGCAAAAAGTGTGCTAATTGTAATTGGCATCATCGAAATATGGTAGAGGATCACTTGATTGCTTATGGGTTTGTGCAAGGGTATACCAAATGGATTTTTCATGGAGAAAGATTTTCCTTGGGAAATGATCTAGACAATAGCAATAACGATGAAGGTTCCAACATGCGTGACAATATTGATGGCCTACTTCATGATATTTTTAGAGATGTTGAGGGTGACTTGAGGCATGAAGGAGTGAGAGAGGGGCCATCTGAAGAAGCAAAGAAATTTTTTAGATTATTGGAGGAAGGGAAACAAGAGTTATATCCTGGGTGGGAGAATTTCCCTAAACTAAATTTTACCATGCGATTGTTCTTGTTCAAATGCATTCATGGGTTGAGTAATGTGGCCTTTGGAGACTTGCTAGACTTGTTAAGAGAGGCATTTCCATTTGTTCATATACTTGAGTCATTCCACAAGGCCAAAAATGTGATTAAAGATTTGGGTCTTGATTATGAAAAAAGACATGCATGTCCTAATGATTGCATGTTATTTTGGAATGAAAATGAGAAGGAAAATAATTGCTCTGTTTGTGGCTCTTTTAGATGGAAGACTGTTAGTGATCCCTTGACTAATGAAAGCTCCAAAATTCCAGCAAAGGTTTTAAGGTACCTTCCTTTAAAACCTAGGCTTCAGAGAATATTCATGTGTCCTGAAACAGCTGCAAATATGAGATGGCATGATACTGAGCGACCCAAAGATGAAAATATAAGGCATCTGGCTGACGGGGAAGCTTGGAAGCATTTTGATTCCTTGCACGAAGACCTTGCTAGAGATCCTCGTAATGTTAGATTGGGTCTTTCAAGTAATGGTTTCAATCCATTTCGAACCATGAGTAATTCCCAAGCACATGGCCTGTTATGTTAATGAATTATAATTTATCTCTGTGGATTTGCATGAAGCAGGAGTATATGATATTATCTATCATCATTCCAGGCCCATCGTCTCCAGGAAAGGATATTGATGTCTACCTTCAACCATTAATTGTAGAATTGTGGTTAACTGGGATGGAAACATATGATGCTGATTCTAACCAAACTTTTCAATTGCGTGCAGCCTTATTGTGGACCATTAGTGATTTTCTAGCCTTGGCAATGCTTTCTGGTTGGAGCACTAAAGGAAAAAAGGCATGCCCAACTTGTAATCATGGGACATGCTCTCAATATCTCAAGCATAATCGTAAGATGTGTTACATGGGTCATCGAGCATTCTTGCCTCCTGAATATCCATTCCGAAGAGATAAGAAATCATTTGATGGTAAAGAAGATCACATATCTACTCCTACTTCCTTATCAGGCACAAAAGTGTTGGAAGAGTTGGGTGAATTCAATATTGTGTTTGGAAAGGGCAAAAAGAGGAGGCGTCGTGATAGTGAGGGTCCGTGGAAAAAAAGATCCATCTTTTTGAATTGCCATATTAGGAACATAACAAACTGAGGCACAATCTTGATGTGATGCACATAGAAAAAAATATTTGTGATAGTTTGCTCGAGACTTTGCTGGATTTAACTGGAAAGTCAAAGGACCATGTAAATTCTCGCTATGACTTGCAAGAAATGGGGATACGAAAGGAGCTTCAACCATTAGAAGATGATAATGGAAAAGTTCATTTGGCTAAAGCTTGTTTCTCCATGAAACCAGAAGAGAAGAAGTTGTTTTGCACTGTTCTTAAAAAGGCCAAATTACCAAAAGGTTGTGTTTCAAATATATCACGATGTGTTGAAGTGGATGAGATGAAAGTATCAGGATACAAGAGTCATGATGCTCATTTCATAATGCATTACTTGCTCCAAGTTGCTGTTAGAAAAGTGTTGCCCAAAAATGTTTCAATGGCCTTGATTAGGTTGGGGAACTTCTTTAAAGCCATATGTAGCAAGGTGATAAGGCGAACAGATCTTCATACAATGCAGTTTGAGATCAATGAGATTATATGTGACCTTGAAAAGATTTTTCCTCTATCTTTTTTTGATATAATGGTACATTTGCCCATCCATTTAGTAAATGAAATTAAGCTTGGGGGTCCGACACATCTTCTTTGGATGTATTCCGCTGAAAGAAACCTATGTGGCTTCAAGGGGCTTGTTCGTAATCGATATCATCTAGAAGCATCAATACTAGAGGGATATATGGCAGTAGAGGGCGTCAACTTTTATTCCAAATACCTACATGATAGGGTGAAAACAAAATTTAGTCGATACCAATAAAAGGATGATCAGCGAATTGAAACAGATGGAGATAATTTGTCACCTATATTCCCTAAGTTTGGCCATCCGATTAGAAGGGAGGAAAACAGTGAAGGAAAGAATTTTTACATGGATCTCTAGTTATGGTTTGATATACATCGATATGTATTGTTCAATACAGGAGATGAAATAATGGAGACCTTCATCATGTAAGATCTTTCACTTGTATTATAAACTTCAATCCTTTATTTATATGATAAGAACTTCTTAACTGTATGCATAAAATTTAATTTGAAACATGCATGCTTGCAAGGAACATAAGAGTGTAATTGACAATCATAGTAGATCAAATACATGGGTTAGAGCTTAGAATCATAGTCAGGAATTCGGCAACTGGCTTAAAGAGAAAGTTAAAAATGTTGAAGTGCCTGAACATTTGCGACAACTCGCTAAAGGGCCTAATACTACGGCAAAAAGATATACAGCGTATTCCATCAATGGATATCGATTCCATACAATGAAGCGAGATAGTCAATGCAAGACTCAGAATTATGGAGTGACTTTATCAGCAACTACAAATAGTTTTGCTAGTGCTAGAGATCAAAATCCCATTGATGGAGAGGTTGTCTATTATGAAGTTATTCAAGATATCATTGAGATCGATTATTGGGGTTGCTTTAGTGTTGTGTTGTTTAAATGTGATTGGTTTTATAATGAAATAGATGAATATGGATTAACTCGGGTATATTTCAATAAGTTATGCAGTACTGAAGATCCCTTTGTACTGGCATCTCAAGTGCATCAAGTTTTCTATGTAGAGGATCCAATTGAGAAAGAGGTTTATTATGCAAGGACCAAAGTCAATGCTGATTTATATGATTTAGAAGAAGGGAATTGCCCTAATATTGGAGACACATTTTTTAGGGAACCTGACGATGACATTGGAAAATCAAATAGAATACCTGATGTTGACCTCACATGGTCGAGAGAAGATGTACCTAGTGATGTCATTGATATGACAACTTATGATCAACATTCAAAAGATATGGAAACATCAGAAGAAGATATGGAAACATCAGAAGAAGATGAGGACTTTGATGATACCGATTGGGATTGGATGGTGGCTGATGATTGACAAAGGGACTTTTCAACTTCTTTTAAATATATACAAATATGAAAATATTGGAAAATTTTTGCATTGCGTTTCCTTATCTGTACCATTGGTATTTGAAAGACAATTGAAAGAATATTGATCTTGCCTTTTTTTATATTATTGTGTACTTCTGTCTTTTTGGGTGATCCCGGTGTTATTAGAGATCACTTTAGTGCTTCATATACTGAAATGAGCTGAGTGATTTGTGCTTCAGAAAGCCTAGGTGAATCAGGTAGCAAGAAGCAGTGATTCTGATTTCTGCTTCATCCTTTCTCCCTTTTTTCTAGTTCGTCTTATGATGTTAAAAAAGTTATTACGACTGTAATCTTCTTTTCTCTGATTCTGCTGTATCTTCTTGATTATGTTGGGATGTCTAACTCCTTATATTTTTATCTCTATTTTTAGTAGTCATGACACGAGGGTCTTCAAGAATAAGGAATAAAGAAACAAGAGCAGTTGTTCCAGCTGGAACACTTACATCTTTTGTGAATCAAAAGAAGTTGTTGCTAGCTAGAAGAAGAGATTATCTAACGAGTTCTTTAAGGTCAATTGAAAAGCGTCAGCGTTTAACAGATGCTATAGAAGAACAACATCTACTAGAACCACGAAATCCAGAGGCAGGATTTCATATACAAGCTGAGTCAACTAACCATGAAGCGCAACCAGTAGCAAAACAAGTTCAATTGAATTCTACTACTGTTGAACTAAATGAACAATGCGAAGAACAAGGCAAGAACATCTAGATTTTATTTAAAATATTGCTATCCTTTTTCACTTATAAAATCAAATTACAATATTAATTTTGAGGTTATCTTTATTTATGTATTATCATAGCCTCTTCCACTCAAAAAAGACAAAGAGGTCAAACAAAGATGTTAACTGAACATGGAAGGCATGATCGTAAATTGATTGTACTAAATAAAGATGGTCAGACTGTTGGTCCTAGTAATGATGTCGTGATAGAGTTGAGCAGCTTCCTCGGTACACTTGCAAGGAATGCGACCATTTGTCCTCTTGATATAGAAAATTGGAAGCTACTTGACACAAAAAATGATTTGTGGGATTATACCAAGGTTTAAAGTTTCCAATTCTCTTTTAAGTTGAATATATTTCACATTTATTGCACTAACTCATTGTCCCAACTTTTAGGAGAAATATGATATTCCGGAAATTGGAAATAGATGGACTTTAAAAAAAATTCAAGAAGCTTGGAGAAGGCGTAATTTTGATTTGAAAACACACCACTTTGATGCTTATGCTAATGATCAAATTTGAATGGAAAAAAGGCCTCATGATGTTCCAACATCTCAATTTAAGGAACTTCTTAAATATTGGAACTCAGAAAAATTTCAGGTGAGTCTTACTAGCTGGTAATACGCAACTAGAGTTATCTAAATCATCAATCTAGGGAAAAGATAAAAAAATCTCCTTTATTTTTTCATTTTTGGGTTAACGGTGAAAACTTATGAGTTTGATAAAAAAATCTCCTTTATCACTATGTCTGTGGGATATACATATTAGCTGATCTTTCCTTTATCAATAATCTTCTTTGTACAGCTAACCACAAGATAAACCTGTGTTTAGGCTGAGCAACAACAGTCCACAAATATTAAGTTATCCTCCATCTTATGTGTTGTCCTAGTAAATTATTATAACTCCTAGTAATAGAGTATTTGTAACTGGGAGTTATATTATATCTGTCAAGAGTGTACCAGCTTAACATATTCTCTTCTATTTGTAGAAAATGTCAAAAACCAATAGTGAGAATCGGAAAAAGTGGAAGAATCCGCATACCGTTGGCAAAAAAAGCTTTGCTTTAGTTCGTAATGATTTTGTATGAGCTCTCTTGTGTAGCATTGAATATAAACATGTCGACTTTTTAAAAGAAGATTTTTGATATCCACTTTTAATGTGTCTAGGAAAAAGAGAGGGGAACTAATGAGCCTCCATCACTTAAGGAATTTTTTGTGGTTACAAGAAAAAGAAAGCCCAATCGATCATACAAGGATACAGATGAAGATACAACTAGTAAATTTGTGAGTCTCCTATCTAATTTTTATTTTGTTTGATTTAAATTGAATTTTTCGTATTGACTCTTTATATATATACTTGAATTCTCTTACTTTTTAAAGATAAAACTACATTATAGGCTGAGATGGAGAAGATTGAAATGCAACAAAATGAAGATGGTAATGAGACAATTGATGCATTTGCATCTGTCATGGGATCACAACATCCGGGACGTTTGAGATTGTATGGAAGAGGAATTACAAAAACAACTTTGAAAGGGAAAGTGAGACATTTTGAAGCCTCATCAAATGCAAAAAATGAGATCGTGAAAAAGATGGAAGAGAGAATGCTAAGAATGGAAGAAAAAATTGAGGAACAGAAGGAACACTTTGATGAACAGAAGACCACGATGAGACAAAAAATTGTAGAAGATGTCATAACAAAACTTCAACGTTCAGGCCTACCAATTGAGGCTAATGTTCTAACAACATTACTTGATGCTTCGTCAACACGAAAAACAACTGCTCGGTCAATCCACCGTCCATTTATCAGCCACAACAATCATGGTCAGAATCCTCCTTCTTCTTCTTCCTTTTATTCGACTACTGCTTTTGCAGTTTCTTGTTTGCTTCAGCTTCATCTTCTTTCGATCTGTTCATCTGCTTCTACTTTTTCTTTTCTTATACTACTACACTTGCAATCTTCTTCTATTGTTGCTGGTGCAACTGTGATCATCTTGTTATTTTATCGAACTTGAATGTATCGAGATTAGTGTAACTGTTGTTTGCGTAGTTTTGGAGAATTTAACTAATCTTGAAACATCAATTGACTAAGAAGGTTTGAAAAGGTGTACTTATGTTCTGGGTTGATTTTAGGTGTAGTTGATTCTTTGTAAAAATATACTGATCTGGGTTGTTGAATTTACTAAATATGTGCGCTTTCAGCTTCTTATTAAAATTCTGTTGTTCTTAACTGCTGTCCCTGAGGAGTATGTCAGCAAATACAATGGAAATTATACTTTTACTGGGGGTAAGGCAGTTGGCTATCGCAATTTATTCGCCATACCCTGGACTTCTTTCATGGCCGAGGACAGTCTCTATTTTATTAATGACATACTCCATCTCAGGGCTGAACTTACTATCAGGCACTGATTTTTCTCTTCTCCTACAATGTCAATTACTACCTTCGTTTTGCTTATTAGCTGAACCGCCAAAGTCCCTATTTTTTTCTTGGCTTTGATCAAGCAAAAAAAGTGTAAGGTTTTAGGTGTCAGTACTAACTGCCATAGGTATTGAAACATTTTGTAATGTTATCCTTTAGACAATGATAGTCGTATCCCTGTGCTCTTCAAAACATGAGAAAGTATGTAAATGAAATTCAGTGAGTGAGAAACAACCATGATACGAGTTATATGACTTCTTTTCCCTTTTCATTTTTGAACTTTTTTTTTCCTTTTCCCTATCCTTAACTGTTGTCCCTTTTGAAATTGTAGGTGATCAAAATGAACAAAGTGGGAATGAAAGCAGTGAAGACTTTACTTAAAGAGAATTGGTTGATCTATATCTACAAACATTCTAGGACTATTTCTACTTTTGGGCTTAATTTTTGTGAACTTAAATGTATGCTAACTCTCGAACATTTAAGGACTATTTTTAAGTTTGGGCATAATTTTTGCAAACATCAATGTATGCTAACTCTTGAATATTTTTAAGTTTTGGCATAGTTGAAGTACATATTGATTTAGTATTTTCTATCATTATATAATATAGTTTATTGCAAAAGTACATAATATGTATAGTGGCTACAATAGCCTACAATTATAACCATTAAAAATAGCTTATTGCATTAGCTTAATAACACTGTTGCAATAGTTTATCAGAACCATTGTAATAGCTTGACCAAACTATATTATAAATCTGTTGTGGTAGATCATTTGCAACGGTTTCAAATCGTTGGAATAAACCAGTCGCAATGGTTCGTAACTGTTGCAGTAAACCATAGAAAAGTGTTGTCATAGAATAAAATATAACTGTTGCTATAGATAGGTGTGTGGCAACGGTGTAAAAAGTGTTGCATAAAACCGTTACTATAGACGTATTGCAACACGCTTATATGCAACACACCCTTTTCCGTTGCCATAAGGCTACTGCAACACTCTTCGGGTCTATGGCAATAAATGTTCTGGAATTGCAACAGGCCTATTTTCTAGTAGTGGAGAAGGAAACATCAACTCCAAGCAAAAGCATGCTCAACATATCATTTCATGAGGACTTTATGCAACTCATACTCAATGCACATAATCCTATAGCTAAAACAATCAAGTTAGCTCATTTTCTCAAAGATTAGACTCTTCATGAACATGCAAAATCAAAGAAATCATGGGAATCAACTATAACTCATGAAATCAAGGAATGAACAATGAGGAATTAGGTAGCTCAAGCTAGAGGAGGATCGGAAGAGAAAAGATGAGGATATCGGGAAATCATATCGGCTCGGCCTCCCAAGTAGCACCCTCAACTAATTGATTCCTCCACAGAACTTTTACGGAAGCAATTTCTTTATTCCTTAACTTCCGGACATGCCGGTCTAGAATCTCAACTACAACTTCTTCATAAGAAAGGCCATCCTTTATGTCAAGGCTCTCCAATGGCACTATAGATGTCGGGTCACCGACACACTTCTTCAATAATGAGACATGGAAAACTGGGTGTACCGATGCAAAATCATTAGGCAAGTCAAGTTCATAGGCAACCTTACCAGCATGTCACAAAATTTGATATGGGCCCACATAACGGGGACTAAGCTTCCTTTTCTTCCCAAATCTCAGTACACCTTTCATGGGTGAAAGTTTCAAATAGACCCAATCATTAACATCAAATTCTAACTCTTTTCTTCTAACATTGGCATAGGACTTTTGTCGACTTTGAGCCATTTTCAACCTCTCCCTGATAAGTCTAACTTTCTCCATGGCCTTATGTACTAACTCCGGGCCTATCAAAGCGACTTCCCCAACTTCAAACCAACCTATAGGAGATCTACACCTCCTACCATAAAGAGCCTCAAATGGAGCCATACCAACACTAGAATGGTAGCTATTATTATAAGCAAATTCAATCAAAGGAAAATGATCATCCCAAGGACCCTTGAAGTCAATTACACATGCTCTCAACATATCTTCCAAGGTTTTTATAGTACGCTCCGCTTGCCCATCGGTTTGGGGATGAAAGACCATACTAAGCTTGACACGAGTACCAAGACCTTTTTGGAATGACTTCCAAAATTGTGAAGTGAATTGTGAACCACGATCGAAGATAATGGATAAAGGTACTCCATGCAGCCTAACCATTTCCCTCAAGTACAACTTCGCATAATCCTCCGCCGAATAAGAAGTCTTGATGGGAATGAAATGGGCTGACTTTTTCATTTGGTCTACAACAACCCAAATCGAATCATATTGTCGCTTAATGCGAGGCAAACCTACAATAAAATCCATATTCACATCTTCCCACTTCCAAGTAGGAGTACTAATATCTTGGATCAAACCTCCCGGCCTTTGATGCTCAACTTTCACTTGTTGGCAGTTAGGGCACTTAGCCACAAATTCCGCAATGTCCTTCTTCATCCCATTCCACCAATAAATCTCTCGCAAATCACGGTACATTTTTGTAGCTCCCGAGTGAATGGAATATCGAGAACTATGGGCTTCTGATAAGATTTCTTCTCTTAAGTCATCTACATTGGGAACACACAAATGACCTCGATAGAGAAGCACACGATATCCCCCTTGGGAGAAATCCTCAACGGACTTCTTTAGAACAACTTCCTTTAATTCAACTAATTTGAGATCAAGATCTTGTTTAGCCTTTACATCATGCAAAAAAGAGGATTCGGAACCATTGTGAACCGTAACACCACCTTTAGCAGAATCAATAAACTGAACACCCAATCGGGTCAATTTATGAACATCGCGAACTAACTCTTTCTTACCATCTTCAACATGAGCAACACTACCCATAGACAATCGAGTAAGAGCATCCGCTACCACATTAGCCTTACCGGGGTGATAAAGAACACTTATATCATAGTCTTTTAATAACTCATGCCACCTTCTTTGGCGAAGATTTAAATCTTTCTGTTTGAACACATATTGCAAACTCTTATGATCGGTGAAGACGTCTACATGTACCCCATACAAGTAATGCCGCCATATTTTCAAAGAAAACACAACCACCACTAATTCCAAATCATGAGTAAGATAGTTCTTTTCATGCACCTTGAGTTGCCTTGAAGTATAAACAATAACTTTCCCATTTTATATAGGAACACATCCCAATCCAATTCTCGAGGCATCTCAATAAATCACAAAACCATTGGATCCTTCCAGTAGAGTCAATATTGGAGCCGAAGTAAGTCTATCTTTCAATTCTTGGAAACTCTTCTCACATGCCTCGGACCATACGAATTTAACCTCATTTTGAGTCAAAGCCGTCAATGGAGAAGCAATCGAAGAAAACCCTTCAACAAACCTCCTATAATAACCGGATAAGACCAAGAAACTACGGATATCCGAAGGTGATAGAGGTCTAGGCCAATTCTTAACCGCTTCCATTTTCTTAGGAACTACCTCAATACCTTACCGGAAATAATGTGACCAAGAAAAGCCACGTATCTTAACCAAAACTCACATTTCCTAAACTTCGCAAAGAGTAGTTGGTCCTTGAGTACTTGCAGTTCAATCCTCAAAATGATTAGCATGCTCATCCTCATTCCTTGAGTAGATCAAGATGTCATCAATAAACAATATCACAAACATGTCAAGGTATTGCTTAAACACCGTATTCATCAAGTCCATATATGCGACCAGAGAATTTGTCAACCCAAACGACATTACCATGAACTCGTAGTGACCATACCTTGTCTGGAAAGCCATTTTTGGAATATCATCTTCTTTTACCCTTAATTGGTGATAACCCGAACGAAGGTCGATCTTAGAGAAATAACTAGCACCTTGGAGTTGATCAAACAAGTCATCTATCCTTGGTTGAGGATACTTATTTTTAATGCTAACCTTGTTCAATTGGCGGTATTCAATGCACATACGGAGTGTACCATCTTTCTTCCTCACAAACAAGACCAAAGCACCCCCATGGAGAAACACTTGGTCGGATGAAACCCTTATTCAACAAATCTTTTAATTGCTCCTTTAGTTCTTTAAGTTCCGTCGGGGCCATTCTATAAGGAGGAATAGAAATAGGTTGCGTATCTGGGAGAAGGTCAATACCGAAGTCTATATTCCTTTCAGGAGGAATACCTAGTAAATCATCGAGAAACACTTTCGGAAACTCATTAACAACGGGGACCAACTCAAGAGTAGGGGTTTCAGAATCTATATCCCTCACCCTAACTAGATGGTATATGCAACCCTTAGAGACCATCTTTCTAGCTTTTAGATAAGAAACAAATTGACCTCTAACCATAGAATTTCCCCCCTTCTACTCTAGGACAGGCTCATTCGGGAATTGAAATTTGACCATTTGGGTCCTACAATCCATAGAAGCATAGTAAGAATGCAACCAATCCATCCCAAGAATGACATCAAAATATAACATATAAAACTCTACTAGATCAACATGAGTGACTCTATGGGATAAGGAAATGGGGAAATTTCTATAGACCCTCTTAGCCACTATGGATTCACCAATAGGAGTAGAGACATGAAAAGGATCAATGAACACATTCGGGACTATATCAAACCTCATAGCCACATATGGCGTCATAAAGGACAAGGTAGCACCGGGATCAAGCAAAGTATAAACATGAAAATGAAAGACTTTCAACATATCGGTAACCACATCGGGAGAACCCTTTTGATCAAGACGGGCCTGAAGTGAATAGAACCGGTTTTTCATAGGAGCATTCGAACCCAAGCCACTAGGTGGAGCTTGCTTATTTTCTCTTCCCTTAGCCTTGACAGATGGACAATCCCTCATCTTGTGACCACTGTTTCCACAACTGAAGCAACCATCCGTACCGGCTAAGCATTTGCCCTCATGCTTCTTCCCACACCTAGCACAAGTAGTCAATGAGAAGCAACTACCATTACCTCCTTGAATATTAGGGTTCGGCACCCTATCTTTTTTGAACTTAGGAGGAGCGTTGGAAGCACTTGATTAGAGAACCTTTGTCTAGGCTTAAAATGACCTTGTCCATCTGACCTTGAATGAGAGAAACTACCATCACCGGTCTTAGCCCTGTTGGACTCTAGACCTTTCCTTGAACTTTTCCTCCTCTATTTGTTGAGTGTGAACCATGAGGCGAGAAATATACATGTCATTAATGAGCATGGTGGTACGACATTCCTTGACCACCATTTCGAATACTCCCGACACTAGTTTGCTCATCCGTCCCCTAGAATCGGCAACAATAGAAGGAGTATATCGAGCCAATTGTGTGAATTTCAAACCATATTCTTTTAGACTCATACTCCCTTGATGAAGGTTGATGAATTCAAGTACCTTATCCTCCCTTATTTCAAGGGGAAAGAACCAATCAAGGAAAGCAACATTGAATTTCTCCCAATCAAGAGGACCCTCATTAACCGCCCTCTCACTCTTCCATTGGTTGAACCAAATTTATGCAAACCCTTTAGTTGATTAGCGGCCAACTTCGCCTTTTGTTCCAGCTTCACACCCATAATCGTCAACACCATCTACACTTCATCAATGAATTATTGAGGATCTTCCTCAACCTTAGAGCCATGGAATTACAGAGGGTTAATTCTAGTAAAGTCCCTCACTCTTTATGCCACCATACCCAGATTTGGGTTCAAGGGAACCACAACCTGTCTATTTGCTTGAGCTGTCACGGCTTGAGCCAACACTTGGAAAGTAACCCTAAACTCTGCATTAGTGACTTTTTCGGCCAAAGGGTCGGCCGTAACTTGAGGAGCTTGAGAAGGAGATTCTTGTTCCACCTTCTCTCCCATATTTCTTATAGCATAAGCTCTTCGGGTCGCCATATCCTGAAACGCATAGGATAGGGATTAGGAGAGAGATATATAGAGTTAAACTCTATGGCACGACTTAGGAATAATTAAAGAAGTGAACTTTCTTAAACGTCTTGTAGCCTCTCATTCATAAATGTGCTGCGCTTCACACTCATGATGAAGAATCTACTCGACACGGCTTATGAGACAACCGAGGATATTTTCTAAAACCTTGTGCTCTGAATACCAAGTTTGTCACGACCCAAGGTACCCCCTAGATATGACATGGCATACAAGACCCCGAGAGGCCTCATACAAGCCACTTAGCATACATACATACTAGATATTAGAGATTTAAGGTTCAAAAGAGAATTTCATATCAAAGCTTATTAGAAGAAATAGCGGAAGTCTATATCACATGTCTCAAAAGCAATCTATCATAAAGAAATAAAATTTGGGACATAACCTAATACAATCCGAAATGAAAGAAACAACATGAAAAATTGAACATCTTGGCTATGTCCTCGGATGGATGAGGACTCACCAAGTCTTCTATCAATCTTCTACTATAAAGCTCTAGCCATGAGTGGATGGTGAATCGCCAAGTCCTACACCAAAGAAGTTAATGTAGGCAAGAGTATGTATTAGTACAATCAATTACCAAGTATGATAGCAATGCACATAAACATATAAATCATCCTAGAATGAGACATAATCATGACATGCAATCGCCAAGCTAAAACATGACAAAAACGTAAGAAGAATGAAACATAGACCATGGCCAAGGTAAGCTAATTCATCTTTCCTGAGGAATTTCATAAAATATTTTTGTTCTTTCTCTGTGGGAAATAGCCTTAATCGGCATGTAAGACCATGTGAGCTATCAACATGGAATCCGATGTCTAACCCCACACCGATAGGGCTATCCTACTTGCAAAGGTAGGACCCTCATCTTAACATATAACTTACGTGGATCCACTAGCTAATGTCTATCATAGACCATAATCCCATGGAGGCACATAGGTAAGGGATGAGGAGATTGCTACTAGAAACCTGACCCCTACTCACGGGAGAGCTTACATCTCCAAATCCTCTCGGTGCAAAACCTAAATCCCACGGATTAGTCATAATTCTTATTTATCTTGTTATCCATGGAAAGGTACAACTAGGGTTACCAATCCAAGCTAAAAACCTGTTTATTGACGTTTCATATTCCATGGACAAGTCCAAGATTACGTCATTTTAGAATAGCTCCTTAAACACTTGATTCAACGTTAGTTGAGAAAACCTTTCAACAAGTTATGAATCCTTTATGTGAGAAAACCTTTCACATTCATAGGTTGAGCATTACATGAGAAACCCTTTCACAACTCAACGTCAACATATCATAAACTTCATAAAGCATGCATGATTTCATAAGCTTCATCTTTATATAGTTCATCATGCTCATAACTCATAAATCAAGGGTTCATAAGACCTCACCTCAACGATGCAACTCAATGCAAGCTAACACTTAGAAAATCATCAACAAGGCAAATTGGTCATTCTTGATGGAACCCATATAATAGAGGAAAATTTATAGTCTTTGGTTGAACAAGCATCTCTTTCATAAAACCGCTTTTAGATCATTCATAGTCTTATAATAGAATTTATAGCTTAGTAATCATAGTCCTTAACTCTATTCTTCAAGAGTTCACAAAATTTAGCTTTTCTCAATTCAACCCATAATCATAAGCATAATCACAAATTGGGGAAAATTAGCATGGGATTATAGGAATTCATGAAAACTACATGTAAATCACGCTACATCATGCACTAGATTACTTTACCATGCTAGATCGTGCACTACCAACCATAAAATCAACAATTGAAATCATAATTGAAGAACCCATAAGAATTGATCAAAAACCCTAACTCAATTTGGGAAATTGAAACTTTATAACCTTGAAGAAAGTTGAGGACCCATAGGAGGAAAGGGCTCCAATGGTGAATGCTATCATACCTTAACAAAGCCGACGAGAAATTGGGGAAAATTGATGGTCTTTAATGGAAGAACTTGGTCTTCCTCTTCATTGAAGCTTCAGAGGATTTTCTTAGAGAGAGAAATATTTTAGAGGGAAAAATCTTGTAAAATGAATTAGAAAGGGTAGATTTAAGGATTGGAAGGCTTTATATAGTGTTAGGAGGGGCAAAACCGACTTAGTTAAGTAATTGGGCCATTAGGTGAAAAGACCAAATGAGCCCTCATTAAATTCAACCTGCGACCTTGACCAACGGCCAAGACCTACGGCTCGTAGGTCTACCAACGGCCCGTTTGTGGCCATCGTAGGTCACTCCGGTTGGCATCCAAGAAAATCATCAAAATTAACCCTCAAAATAGTGGCATCGATGACCACTTTTCTCTTATGGCCTACGGCTCGTAGGTCAACCTACGATTCATAGGTGACCCACCGTCGGTCAGCACCCAAGTTTTCAAAAATTGAAATTTTTCACTCTTTTCCAATACGGGTTGTTACATTTAAGATGAATTGTCATGAGTCCATGTGAAATCTATGGTTTTAAGTTATGAGTTATGATGAACTATGCAAAGTTGAAGTTTATGAGATCATGCAATTAATTATGATATTTATGATGATTTAAGACTTGCTTTTAGATTGAAGCATTATTGATGTTGTGGTTGAGTTGTGGAAGGGTTTCTCACGTAATACACACACTATAAATTTGAAAGGGACAAGAGGCGATTACCCATGTTTCGTAAGGAGCTATTCTAAAGGTAGACAAGAGGCGATTACGCATGTTCCCTCAAAGTAGACAAGAGGCGAATACCCATGTTCCATAATGATAGATAAGAGGCAATTACCCATGTCTACTAATGATAGAAAAGAGGCGATTACCCATCTCTACTAAAGTTAAGATTAATTATGATTTATGACTATTCTGTAGGAAATATGCTTACCACCGAGTGGACGAGTGGAGATTTCCCATGTCCCCTAAACTATGTGCAATCATAGGATGATTATCTAGATAAATATTAGCTAGTTGATCCACGTACGCTAGAAGTTCATGGTCTTACCTTGACAAGTAGGACACCTCTTTTCGGTTTGGGGTAGGACACCAGATTCCAAGTTGATAGCTAACATGGTCTTACATGTAGGTTTAATGCTAACTCCCACAATAATGAACTAAAGTGACTTTTAAGGTGTTTCTCATGTAAATTAAAGATGTTTAGCTCGCATTGATCATGATTTAAAACTTATGATTTCTAACCCTTTTCATGGTTTAGCTTGATCATTGCATGATATGAAAAATGCCCCTTTTTAGCATGTTTAAATGATTTTATGCATGGTTGTCATACTTAGTACACTTTTGTACTAACGCATACTCTTGGCTTCATTTTCTTAGAAGTGTAGGATCCGGCTCATCCCCATATGCTCGTGGGTAGTTTGTGATAATAGATATCTTGAAGAATTTTGGGATTCCTCATATGTTCGAGGACGAAGCCACATATACATTCATGTTGTTACTTACTTTTGAAGACTTTGTATGGGTTACGTACCAATGTTCTTTCATTTCCTGTGTTAGATGGCTTTTGAGACTATATGTAGACTTCCCCTATTGCCTTAAACTCTTTCGATAATGAATTTTCTTTTGAACTCTTACGTTGCTATTATCTTATATGATGCATGCTAGGTGTCTTGTATGTGGCGTCTCGGGTTCTTGTACACCATCTCACGTCTAAGGGGTACCTTTGGTCATGACAAACTTGTTATTCATAGCACAATGTTTTAGAAAGGTCCTAGGAAGTCTCATAAGCCACGTCAAGTAGAGTCTTCTTCATGAGTGTGAAGCGCACCAAATTTATGAATGAAAGGCTACAAGTTCAAATGTGAGACAAGAGGTTCCCCAAGTGCCGGTCAACCCTTTGACCGAGGAAGTGAGTAATGATGATTTTTGAGCCGCATTTCATGCATTGGCCCAAGCTATGATGGCCCAAGTGAATAGAGAGGTTATGGCTCCCGTGAACCCAAATGTGGGTACGGCAGCATCTAGATTGAGCGACTTCACTAGAATGAATCCGCCAAAGTTTCATGTTTCGAAGGTTGAGGAAGATCCTCAAGAATTTATTAATGAGGTTTACAAGGTTTTGATGATCATGGGTGTGATGCCGATGGAAAAGGCGGAAGTGGCCGCTTATGAACTTAAGGGTGTTTCTCAATGTAATGAACCTCTAGGTCATTTCTGTGTTAATGCCTCCTTTTTATCATTTAAAGCATTCTTGTAGTGACCACAAGTCAATTATGACTTGCTGGCACTGAGTATTCGGTCGCCTGGTGGTTCCTTTGGTTTTTATGCTTGTTTTCCTGTTTTTGAGCTTTTGGACCTTGAAAAGATGACTTATATCAAAACTTCGGCTAAACGAACTCAGATGGGAATTCTGACAGTTCCATCAGCTCCAAAATGGCCAAATTAGGCTAGAAGCATGGTTTGCCTGAGTACCGGGGCTTCCGGTGTGATTTTTGGGCACGTTAGCTCTTTACCCTACGAAATTTTGCTTAAAGTTGACTTTGGTCAACATTCTTGGTAAACATACTCGCATGAAAATTCTATCAGCGCGGTTAGTTTTAGAACGCCTTGATTGCTCTAGAATTACCCCTCGAGAACTTCTGAAAACTTCTAATCAAAATCTGAGGCCTCCGGTGGAAATTAACTAAAATGGCTCATTAGGTGTGGGATCTCCTTTTTGTTGAAGAGACCTCGTAAGGAAATTTTGACTGTGCCATTGAGTTCGAAACATTGAATTCTAAGGGGTTGCATATCTCGTTTACGTGCACAGGGTTAAGAACAAATTCCGAGCACCCCGTTTGAGTTTTTGAGTTGTCCAAAACTCAGCTTTTGCAGTTGTCCTCTGCAGACACTCTATCTCTCCGCCTTCGCAGGAAAGGCTCTGCGTTCGCGGAGGTATATGGGTGTTTACTTTGGGTTCGCAGGCCAGAGGCCACGTTTGCGAAGGTCTGTGACCTTGTGCTCCGCGTCCACGGAAGGTTCTCCACATTCGCGTAGGTCTGTGGGGTGGAGGTGTTTTTGTTCTCCGCATTCGCGGAGCAGTTGTGGGTTTACCTCCACGTTCGCGAGCCTTGTTCCACTTTCGATGAGTAGTGGTTAGTTTTCCTCCGCGTTTGTTGGGCCTGGGGGCCGCGTTCACGGAGAAGAGCGGGTTCCAGTAGTTATTTAAGGGAGGTCGAGGTTCATTTGGAGGAAACTTAAAAAATTCATATCTCCCTCCTCGGTTGTCGGTTTTTGGTGATTCAAAGTCCCAGGCCTTCATATTCTTGTTGGCATCCTGGGTTTGTGGTTGGATTGCATTGAGTGTACCTCGTTTTTTGTAAATTCGAGTAGTAAGTTGCTAATTTAAGCCTATTTGTTGTAAAATTTTGCGTTTCTTGATGGAGATGATCTGAGCCCCGATGAGTGTTCCGTTTTTTAATACAAGTTTGGGGGAGGATTTGGAGCCTCTTTATGGAGTCAATTTTGAAAAATCAGAGTTGGTCCCACGTTCCCAATTTTTACTCCGAAATTGATCTGTCTTCGAATTTGATGATTTTAGTGTCTAAATGATTGTTTTTACGCTGTGATTCAATTTTTGATAGCGTGGCAGCAGTCTGAGGCCGTTTGGAAGGGAAAAGCTCCGGCAGAATGACAAGGAGCGCGCGTGAGCGGCTTTTGGGTAGGTTACGGCTTCCCTTCTTTCTAGTTTGAGCTTGAATGCGTAAATGTTGGTTGATATTTGTGAATCTGGGGTGGTTAGCTAGTATTTCTATTCTTCTTCTCTGATGTTCTTCGTTTAGAGTTTATTTCTGGGTTTTTCGGGATTAGTATAATGCCTTAGGATGAGTTATTGGCTTGGGTTGTTGTTAACTTGCTGTGGATTATCTGTTGGGTGGCTATCTGTTGATGTATGCATGGGTTCGGGATATTTTCTTGGTTTTTGTTGATTTCTATGATTATTTTTGTCCTTAGAATAGGTTAGGATAGTATTGCCTTAGGCCTATGCACCTGTTGACTTGAGTATGTATCTGACGTCGTATCGGATGGACTAGGTCCTTGGGGACTGGTATAGCAGACTTGGGTCCGATAGCTGAGCCTTAGTTTAGGCATTTTTGAGGCTTTTGGATATCTCCGATTCTTTCTCCCTTTTTTTTGCGATTTTGGAATGCTGTCGAAAGATGTTACTATTGCGCCCATTGATGGTTGGATGATGCTAGGCTGGGAGCCTTCGGTTGATATCCTTGTGGGGTGGTGGCCTTTGGTCTTTTACCTTGCATTGTATTGTTTGTTGTAGGCTTTATCCGGTTCGATGTTGTTAGCTCTAGTATGCAACTGACATTACCCGGGTTAGCATCCGGTATTTCCAGCGCTAGGCAGTCTGGGGTAGGCTGCTAGCATCCGGTCCGCAGCTAACGCTACACGATTGTAGCCAGTCATTTCCAGTGCGAGGCCATTGCTTGTAGGGTACTGTCCCAGTTGCACAGCTGACGTTACCTGGTTTGAGCCGGTATTTCCCGTGCTAAGCTATTGAGCGAGAGGTGTGATTTCCGGTCCGAGGCTGACGTTACACGGTTAAAGTCCGATATTTCCAGCTTGTGACTGATGATTAGACGGGCCCAAGTATTTTTCCAGCTCGAGGCTGACATTACACAGTTAGAGTACGGTATTTTCAGCTCGTGACTGATGATTGGGCAGGGCCCAGGTGTTATCTTTTTTTGTCCAGAAACTATAGGTGTTGAGGCTTCTAGAGTTGGGTTTTCCTTCGTTTATGTAGAATAGCTCTTCAGTGTTCCAGTCAGGTTTATGGGAGCCCGTTTGGGTTTTATTTAAACTTGCGCACTAGTGTGCCCAGCGGTTATTATGGGGGCTCAGCTGGGTTTAGCTTTGTTGTTCTTGTTTACTTTCTACTCTCTCTGTTTCCGTTCTATTGACTTCTGTTTGTGCTGATTTTATCTTGTCTGCCTGTTTTTACCTTTCTTGCTCAGTCGGCCTATGCTTCCTACTGGGTACCTTTTTTTTCGTACTCATGTTACACTCAGCATCTATTTTTGTAATGCAGGTCCGAGCACTAGTTCTCTGCGTTGAGTTCGAGACTACAACTGTCTGTCCAGGAGACGAGGGTGAGCACGTAGCGTTCTGGGATTACCTGTCTCCTTCTGTATTTTATATTTTGACTTGTCTTTTGCCTTCGAGACAGTTTGTTTCTGTGGTCCACTTTTGGGACTTGTACTCTTGTTAGTAGTTTTAGACTTGTGACTTCCATGTTCTGGGAGGTTTGTTGTATATATTGTTTGGTTTCGCTCCAGCCTTCTTTATGTGTTGTATTTGTTGCTTTCTCTTAGTTGAGGATTAGTTCCCACCCTTAGTCCCATTACCGCTAAGTTTTGGAATAGGATTTTTTCTGGCCTACATGCGGGTCCTGACAAGTTCGTATCAGAGCCCTAGGTTTCGTTGGTCTCACTTGTATAGAACAAGCATCTAGTAGAGTCTTGAGGATTTGTGTGGAGAGGTTTGTGACTTATCTTTGGGAGGCTACAGGGTGTCTGTAAGACATTTGCTTATTTTGATTCCTTTTTGTGCGTTGTGTCTGATTGGTTTCATGAAATCTCACTTGCTTCACTCTGTTGCAGGATGGCTCGCACGCGTAGTGGAAGCCGACCCCGAGGTCGAGCTGGTGTTGCGGCACTAGGCCACGATAGAGCGAGGACTCCGAAGCAAGAGCCGAAGCCTTAGGTAGATAAGATTCCTTCTCAGTCGGTGGGGCCAGGTCCAGTCCAGCCACCGTCCATACAAGTTGTCGCCCCCGACCTTCAGGGCATGCTTGCCTAGATCCTAGCTGCTATAAGGAGCATGCGACAGCAGCAGCCGGCCCCAGCACGAGTCCTAGAGTCAGTTCCAGAATAGCCGGGCCATCCTGCGATAGCGGCGCTAGAGGTTCACCAGCCGTCAGGACCGACCGCGGTTCAGCCAGACCCTTTGGAAGGGGTTATGCCTCTGCGAGAGCAGAAGATGCTCGGGGTGTTTCTTAGACTATCACCACCGAGGTTCTCCGTGGCTGTGGAGGATGATGCCCACGAGTTCCTGACCACTTGATGGAAGAGATTGCAGATGTTGGAGTTAATGGAGTCTAGAGAAGCTGACTTCACAGCTTATCAGTTAGATGGACCTGCCAAACAGGGTTCGCATTCTTTTAACAAGACCAGGCCAGCTAGGTCACCACCGGTATCGTGGATGGAGTTTTTTAAGTCCTCTCTGGCTAGAGATATTCCATGGACTGTCAGGGATCTACTCCATGAAGAGTTCACGAGGTTTGAGCAGGGCTCTAAGACAGTATCGGAGTACGAAGCCAGGTTTCTGGAGTTATCTCGTCATGCCACAATGATTCTGCCTATAGAGAAGGAGAGGGTCTGATGCTTTGTCAAGGGTTTGAGGTTGCAGTTGAGGATTGAGTTGCAGTCTATGCTATCAGCGGGCCATTCGTTTCTTGTTGTGGTAGACCATTCTCGTACTATCAAGCACCTCCATTGCGAGGCCCATGGGGGCAGTGGCAAGAGGGCTAGGTCAGATGATAGCTTCAGTGGGGGCCATCTTAGGTCGAGGGATACCGGAGATTGGGTTTATTAGGGGTTCCAATTGGGCCAGTCTAATCGCCCATATCAGGCAGTGTTACAGATCTCAGAGGGTG
The DNA here is from genome assembly GCA_018342035.1 of Solanum appendiculatum. Taxonomy (NCBI): domain Eukaryota; kingdom Viridiplantae; phylum Streptophyta; class Magnoliopsida; order Solanales; family Solanaceae; genus Solanum; species Solanum appendiculatum. The sequence continues at coordinate 532,029 of JAGDQO010001340.1, read as the reverse complement.
ACCAGTACTGTCAGAGTTGGCATAGTGCCGGTCAGAGTCAGGGCAGAGGTGGTTTCCAGCCAGGTGCATCAGGTCAGGGTGACCGGCATTCAGTGGTGAGCAGATCATAGCAGGGTTGCTTCACAGGTGGAGATATGGGTCATTGGGCTAGGGAGTGCCCTGTTTCTTGGTAAGCTTTACCAACTCTTTAGGCGGCAAGGGTAATTTCAGCGATAGCACCTCAAGCTAGGGAAGGAGGTTAGCAGCAGTGTGCTCTGGGAGGTTCCTGGGGATGCAAGACAGGCGGTCGAGTGGATGCACGGGGTAGAGGTGCCCAGGGCCATTTCTATGCAGCTCCAGCCAGAGCAAAGTCGGAGGAATTCAATGATGTGATCACAAGTATGGTTCTTTTATGCCATCAGTCTGCTTCAGCCTTATTTCACCGCAGTTATACTTATACATATGTGTCAGTTTTTTGTGTGCTTTGATTGGGAGTGAGTTTTGAGCCCTTATCTGTGCCTTTGCGTGTTTCGACCCAAGTAAGGGATCCTTTAGTAGTGGATCGGGTGTGTAGATCTTGTGCGGTGAATATTCGGGTGCTGGACACTCAGGTCGATCTTATTGTGCTTGGTATGGCGGATTTTGATGTGATTCTAGGCATCGATTGGCTATCCACTCAACGGGCCCTCTTGGATTGTTATGCCAAGACCGTTACTTTAGCCGTGCTTAGTATTCCATCGGTGGTGTGGTAGGGCTCTCGCAGTTGCACACCAGCCGGGTTGATTTCTTGTATTCAGGCCCAGAAGCTGGTGGACAGCAGATTTTTGACTTATTTGGCATATGTTAGAGATGTTAGTATGGAGTTCCCTACAGTTGATTCAATGCGTATAGTCCGAGAGTTTGTAGATGTGTTTCCTGCCGACCTTCCTGGCCTACCCCAAAGCGGGATATTGACTTCGCCATAGACATGGAGCTGGGTACTCATCCTATTTCTATCCCACCATATCGCATGGCACCTGCAGAGCTCAAGGAGCTCAATGTTCAGCTTCAAGACCTTTTGGGTAAGTGGTTCATTCGGCCTAGTGTATCGCCTTGGGGTGCCCCAGTCCTCTTTGTGAAGAAGAAGGATGGCACCATGCGGATGTGTATTAAGTACAGGCAGCTTAATAAGGTGACAGTGAGGAACCGTTATCCTATGCCTCTTATTGATTATTTGTTTGACCAGCTTTAGGGTGTCGCGATGTTTTTGAAGATTAACTTGAGATCTAGCAACCGTCATTTGAGGGTGAGAGCAGTGGACATCCCTAAGACAGCATTTAGGACTCGTTATGGCCATTATGAGTTATTAGCGATGTCTTTTGGGTTGACTAATGCCCCTGCCACCTTTATGGCTTAGATGACTCGTGTATTCACGTCGTATTTGGACCCATTCATCATTTTCTTTATTGATGACGTCTTTGTATACTTGCGGAGCCATAGTGAGCATGAGCAGCATCTGAGGATAGTGCTCTAGACCTTGAGAGATCATCGGATGTATGCCAAGTTCTCAAAGTGTGAGTTTTGGCTTGAGTCTGTAGCATTCATGGGGCACGTGGTATCCAAGGATGGTAGTATGGTGGATCCGGTGAAGATTGAGGCTATTCGTGATTGGTCTAGGCCCACTTCTGTGACTGAGGTTCGGAGCTTCGTTGGATTGGCATTGTACTACAGGCGCTTTGTTGGGGGTTTCTCCACTGTAGCAGCACCTCTAACTCGATTGACTCGCTAGGACGTTCCCTTTGTGTGGTCGGAGGAATGTGATAGGAGCTTTCTGAGGCTTAAGGAGTTGCTTACCACCACTCCTATACAGACTCTTCCAGTTGAGGGCAAGGGCTTCACGGTTTATTGTGACGTATCCGGCATTGGTTTGGGTTGTGTTCTGATGCAGCAGGGCCGTGTTATTGCTTATGCGTCGAGGCAACTACCCCACTCATGATCTGGAGTTTGCAGCGGTAGTTTTCGAGCTTAAGATCCGGAAGCATTACCTTTATTGATTTCATTATGAGATTTATACCGATCATCGGAGCCTGCAGTACATTATGAGCCAGAGGTACCTTAATTCAAGGTAGCTACATTGAATTGAAGTCCTGAAGGACTATGACCTCTCTATTCTCTACCACCTGGGCAAAGCGAATGTAGTAGTGGACGCCTTGAGTCAGAGGGCTGGGAGTATTGGTAGTCTAGCCATCCTTTCTATTTCAGAGCGACCCTTGGCTATGGACATTCAGTCTTTGGCCAATCAGATGATCAGACTTGATGTTTCAGATTCAAGCCGAGTGCTAGCTTTTGTGGGGGTTCAATTATCTTTACTTGATTATATTTGTAGTCATCAATTTTAGGATCTGGCATTGGTGGCACTCAGAGATAGAGTTTTTACAGGTGATGTCGGACAGGTTACCCTAGATTTAGATGGGTTTTGAGGTTTGCAGGCCTGTGTTATGGATTTCGGAGGTCAGTGGGAACATTTAATGCCCTTGGCAGAGTTTGCGTACTACAACAGCTACAATTCCAGCATTCAGATGCCCCCGTTTGAGGTCTTATCTGATAGGCATTAGCGCACTCCAGTTGGTTGGTTCGAGTCTATAGAGACTAGGCCACGAGAGACAGATCTATGTCAGGAGACCATTGTGCATGTGAGGTTGATTCAGGATCGGCTCATGAGGGCTCAGAGTAGACAACTGAATTATAAATACTGCAGGTGTCGACCATTGAGATTTTCCGTGGGTGATACAATATTCCTCCTAGTGTCATCCATGAAGGGCTTGATGAGATTTTTGAGGCAGGGCAAGCTTAGCCCAAGGTATATTTGGCCTTTTGAGGTTTTGCGGGTATTGGTGGGGTGGCTTATGAGTTAGCTTTACCTCCAGCATTGTCTGCTATTCATCAAGTTTTGCATGTTTTGATGTTGCGCCGGTGTGTTCTAGATGTGTTTCATGTGCTCCAGTATGACGCCTTTGAGTTGGATGATCGCCTGACCTATATTGAGGAGCCAGTTGCTATTTTTGTCAGAGATGTGAGGCAGCTGAGGTCGAGAGCCATTCATGTAGTTAATGTCCAGTGGAGGCATTGTCCAGTTGAGGAGGGTACCTGGGAAATCGAGCGGGAGATGCGAGAGCGATTCCCTAGCTTATTTGAGCCATTTAATAATGGATGTTGTAATGACCATCTAGGTAATTTCTGTGTTATGCCTCCTTTCTGTCATTTAGAGCATTCCTGTAGCGACCCCAAGTCATGTATGACTTGCTGGCACTGATCGGTCGCCTGGTCATTCGTTTTGTTTTTATGCCTGTTTTCTTGTTTTGGAGCTTTTGGACCATGAAAGTTTGATTTCGATCATAACATCAGGTAAATGACCTGAGATGGGAATTTTGACAGTTCCATCAGTTCCGGAGAGGCCAAATTAGGCTAGAAGCATGGTTTGCCCGAGTCCCGGTGCTTCTGATGTGATTTTGGGCCCAGTTAGCTCTTTAGCCTTCAAAATTTGGCTTAAAGCTGACTTTGGTCAACATTCTTGGTAGACGTGCTCGGATGAAAATTTTGTCATAGCGGTTTGTTCCGGAATACCGAGTTTGGTCTAGAATGACCCTTCGAGAACTTTCGGGGGCTTCTGATCAGAATCTGAGGCCTCTGGTGGAAATTGGTTAAAAGGTCCCAATCAGTGTGGGACCCACTTTTTGTAGAAATGACATCGTATGGAAATTTGGACTGCGCCATTGAATCCAGAACGTCGAATTCGAGGGTGTAGCATATCTCATTTGCGTGCAAGGGTTCCAAAGGAATTCTGAGCACTCTGTCAGAGTTTTGTAGTTGTCAAAAACTCATCTGCTGTTGCTGTCATCTGTTGACACTCTATCTCTTTGCATCCGTGGGATAGGCTCCACGTACGCGGAGGTATATGGGATAGGCTCCACGTTCGTGGGCGTGAGGGCGCTTTCGCGGAGGTCTGTGAACTTGTGCTCCGCATCCACAGAAGGTTCTCCACGTTCACAGAGGTCTGTGGGCGGAGGCATTCTTGTTCTCCGCGTTCGCTGTCTTGGGGATGCGTTTGTGGAGCTATTGTGGGTTTGCCTTTGCGTTCGCGGGCCTTGGGCCACGTTTGCGGAGTAGTCGTTAGTTGGCCTCCGCGTTCGCGGGGCCTGGGGGCCGCATTCGTGGAGAAAAACGGGTTCCAGTGGTTATTTAAGGGAGGTCGTCATTCATTTGGAGGAAAATTCAAAAATTTGTATCTCCGTCCTCGATTGTCAGTTTTCAGTGATTCAAAGTCCCAGGCGTTCAAATTCTCATTGGCTTTGTCGGTTCGTGGTTGGATTGCATTGGGCGTACCTCCTTTTTGATGAATTTGATGTGTAAGTTGCTAGCTTAAGCCTATTTGTTGTAATGTTTTGCGCTTTATGTTTTAGTTGCATGGAGCTGATCCTAGCCCCGATGAGTGTTCCATTTTTAATAGAAGTTTCAGGGAGGATTTGTGACCTTTTCAAGGGGTAAATTCTTGAAAAGCAGGAGCGGGTCCCTCGTTCTTGATTTTAACTCCAAAATAGGTCTTCTATTAATTTGATGATTTTAGTGTCTAAACGACGGTTTTGATGCCGTGATTTTATTTCTGATAGCGTGGCAACAGTCAAAGGCCATTCGAAAGGGAAAAACTACGGCAGTGTGACTTGGAGCGCGCGTAAGTGGCTTTATTGTAGGTTACGGATTCCCTTCATTCTAGATTGAACTTGAATGCGTTAATGCTGATTGATGTGTGTGAATCTGGGGTGGGTAGCTGGTATTTCTGTTCTTCTTCTCCGATTTTCCTTGTTTAGAGTTGATTTCTAAGCTTTTCGGGATTAGTATCATGCCTTAAGATGAGGTGTTGACTTGGGTTGTTGGTAATTTGCTTTGGATTATCTGTTCAGTTGCTATTTGTTGATTCATGCGTGGGTTCGGGATATTTGCTTTGTTTCTGTTGATTTCTATTAATTTATGTGATTGTTTTGGCCTTAGAATAGGCTAGGAGAGTATTGCCTTAGGCCTATGCACCTGTTGACTTTAGTATGTATCCGACGTCGTATCGGATGGACTAGGTCCTTGTAGAATGGTATAAGAGACTTGCGTCTGATAGCTTGAGCCTTAGGTGGCTTTTGGATTTCTCCGATTCATTCTCCCTTATTTCTTTGATTTTGGGATGCTGCCGGAAGATGTTGATGTTGTGCCGATTGACGGTTGGATGATGCTAGGCTTGGAGCCTTCGATTGATATCCTTTTGGGGTCAGCGGACCATGGTGTTTTTCCTTGGATGTATTGTTTGTTTTTTGTTTATCCGCTTCGAGGTTGTTAGCTCCTGTACGCAGCTGACGTTACTCTGTTAGCGTCTGGTATTTCCAGCGCTAGGTTGTCGGGGGTAGGCTGCTAGCATCCGGTCCGCAGCTGACGTTATACGATTGCAGCTCATTATTTCCAATGCGAGGCCATTTCTTGTAGGCTACTAGTCCCAGTTGCGCAGCTGAAATTGCCTGGTTGGAGCCAGTATTTCCAGCGCTAGGCTGTTGAGTGAGAGGTGTGATTTATGCTCAAAGATTGACGTTACACGGTTAGAGTCCGATATTTCCAGCTCGTGACTGATAATTTGGCTGGGCCCAGGATTTGTTCCAGCTCGAGGCTAACATTACAAGGTTAGAGTACCGTATTTCTAGCTCGTGACTGATGATTGGGCAGGGCCCAGGTGTTATCTTTTTTTGTCTAGAACCTATAGGTGTTGAGGCTTCTGGAGTTGGGTTTTCCTTCGTTTATGTAGAATAGCTCTTCAGTGTTCCTGTCGGGTTTATGGGGGCCCGTTCGGGTTTTATTTAAACTTGCGCACGAGTGTGCCCAGCGGGTCTTATGGGGGGCTTAGTTGGGTTTAGCATAGTTAATCTTGTTTACTTTCCGCTTTCTCTGCTTCCATTATGTTGACCTCAATTTATGCTGATACTATCTTGTCTGCCTGTTTTTACATTTCTTACTCATTCGGCCTATGATGCCTACTGGGTACCTATTGTTTTGGTACTCATGTTACACTATGCATCTATTTTCGTGATGCAGGTCGGAGCACCAGTTCTAAATGTTGAGTTCGAGCCTGCAGTTATCTGTCCAGGAGACGAGGGTGAGCACATGGCATTCTGGGATTACCTATCTCCTTCTGTATTTTATATTGTATTTTATATTTTTACTTTTCTTTTGCCTTAGAAACAGTTTGTTTCTATGGTCCACTTTTGGGACTTGTACTCTTGTTAGTAGTTCTATACTTGTGACTTCCAGGTTCTGGGAAGTGTCTTGTATATATAGTTTTGTTTTTCTCCAGCCTTCTTAATGTGTTGTACTTGTTGCCTCCCCTTAGTTGAGGATTAGTTTCCACCCTTAGTCCCATTACGGTTAAGTTCTGGGATAGGGTTTCACTGGCCTATTGGTGGGTTGGTAGGTGCCATAATGACTCGTGAAATCGGGTCGTGACACTCAAGTGTGGTTTGAGCAAAGGAAGAGTGAGAGGGCGGAAGATGCGGGTCCTCTTGATTGGGAAAAGTTCATGGTTTCTTTCCTTGATAGGTTCTTTCCCCTTGAGATGAGGTAGGTAAGGGTACTTCAATTCATCAACCTTCATCAAGGAAGCATGAGTGTGAAAGAGTATGCTTTTAATTTCACACAATTGTCAAAGTATGCTCCAACTATGGTTGCCAATCCAAGGGCAAGGATGAGTAAATTTGTGTTAGGTGCTTCCGAGTTGGTGGTCAAAGAATGTCTAACAACCATGCTTGTTAAGGAGATATATGTCTCTCGTTTGACAGTTCATGCACAACAACAAAAAACAAAAGCTTAAGGAGAAAACTAGGGACTCAAAAAGGGCAAGAAGGGATGATGGTGAAACTTCACATTCAAGGTTCGATGGAGGAAATCGTTCTCAAGGTAAGGGTTCTAGTGAGCAAATGTGGTCCGAGTGTCAAAGGTGTGGAAAAAGCCATAGTGGCAAGTGTTTAGCCGGTTCAATTACAGGCTTTGGTTGTGGAAAGACTGGTCACAAGATGAGAGATTGCCCATTTCTTACTGCTAAGGGAGGGAAGGTAGGCAAGTTCAACCTAGTGGTTCTGGTTCAAGTGTTCTGAAGCAAGATAGGTTTTACGCCCTTCAGACTCTAGAAGATCATGAGGGTTCCCCGAATGTGGTAATTGGTAAGTTATGGTCTTTTAGCTTGTGATTTTGCATTGTTTGATGTTGGGTGATTTTGTGACACCCCAGTTTTTGAAAAGAAACAAAATGCGGTTTTAAAATTTTTCTGGTGCCAGTGACGACGGAGGCCATCTACGGACCGCAGTGGAGTGACGGGCCGTAGATGGTAACCGTCGATGGCCCTGCCAGCTTTATGATTTTTGAGTTTGTGAACCTTGACCTACGAAATAGCAGGACGGTTCGGTTGACGGGCCGTAGATGGGTTCCGTAGATGCCTTCCAGACTTAGCCAAATTTTCAGTCCAAAATGAACTTTCTGAATCAATTGACGGAAGAGGAGGATGGTCCGTCAGTGAATGTACGGACCGTAGGTCCTGACCGTCGATTGGCCCCGATAGTTTATTTAAGGGCTTTTTGGACTTTTTCCCTAAGTGTTTATTCCTCATACTAGACGATTTTTCCCCTTAGCCTTGGCCCTATTTATATTTTCTAAGCCCTAATCCCTTCATTTTCCAACTCTCATCTTCCAAATATTCCTCTCTCTAGAAGAACAAGAAGGAGAAGAAGAGAGCTTGGGTTCTCATCAAGGTCACCAATCCCCTTTTATTTCATGGCATTGGCTTTAAGGTATGATAGTATTTACCATTTGGAGTCTTTCCTCCAATGGGTCCTCTTTTCCTTAAGGTTTTCAAGGTAGAGTCTTGCCCAAGTGAGTTAGGGTTTGACAAATTCTTATGGGTTCTTCATTATGCTTTTCATTGTTGATGTTATGGTTGATAGTGCATGATCTAGCGTGGTAAAGTAAGCTAGAGCACGATTTAGCGTGGTTTACATGCAACTTGATGAATCCCATGAGCTTATGTTAAGTATCCCCCAATTTATGATTATGTTTATGATTGTGGGTTGATTGAGAAAAGATGAATTGCATGAACTCTTTGTGAAGTGTGTTAAGGATTATGATTATCAAGCTATGAATTTCATGTAAGGCTATGAATGATGAAACGAGGATATTTAATGAAAAGATGCATGATGAATAAAAATCTATGATTTTCCTCTATTATGTGGGTTCCCTCAATTATGACTAAATTGCCTTGATTTATGGCTTTCTAAGTATTAGCTTGCATTGAATTGCATGTTTTGAGGAGAAGCTTATGAACCCATGATTTATGAGTTAAGAGCATGATGAGCTATGTAGATATGAAGCTTTTGAACTCATGCATGTTTTATGAAGTTTATGATATGTTAGTGCATTTGTTGAGTTGTGAAAGGGTTTCTCATGTAATGCTCATCCTATGAGTGTGAAAGGTTTTCTGACACGAAATGATTCATAACTTGTTGAAAGGTTTGCTCAACTAAGCTTGAATCCATGATTTATGAACTATTCCATTTAGGGACAAGTGGCGATTACCCATTTTCCCTAATGTAGACAAGAGGCGATTACCCATGACTACTAATAATGAAATCATGATTAATAGAAGAACAAGTGGCGATTACCCATGTTCTTAAGGAGCTATTCTATGAAGGGACAAGAGGCGATTACCAATGTTCCCTAATTTAGACAAGAGGCGATTACCCATGTCTACCTAAGATAAAATGAACTATGATAATTCCGTGGGAAATATGCTTAGTACCGAGTGGACAAGTGGTGATTACCCATGTCCCATAACCTATGTGCCACCATAGTGTGATGGTCTATGATAGACACGATCTGAGCAGTTCATGGTCTTACCTTGGCAAGTAGGACAACCCTTTTCGATGTGGGGCAGACACCGGATTTCATGTTGATAGCTCACATGGTCTTATATGTCGGTTAAGGCTATTTCCCCACAAGTTAATGAACAAGTGTTCTCATGATGATGGTTTAAAGTAAAGTAAATGAAAGATGAATAGCTTGTCTTGGCCATGTTCTATGCTTCATGTTTCATATGTTCTATCATGTTTTAGCTTGGCCATTAAATGTCATGATTACATGGCCTTCTAGCATGATTTATATGCTCTTTATGCATTGCTATCATACTTGGCAATTGATTGTACTAACACATACTTTTGCCTACATTGATTCTATTGATGTAGGACTTGGCAGTTCTTCTCATCCCACTGGTGGCTAGTCAGTTCCAGTGATAGGGAAGACTTGGTGAGGCCTCCTATGTCCGAGGACCTAACCTTGTTACTTTTCATGCTTTTCGTTATGCTTTTGGATATTGTAGTGGGCTGCGTCCCAAACCTTCATTTCTATTCTATTATGTTAGATGGCTTGAGACATAAGTTGAAGACTTCCACTGTTTTGTTATATAATGCTCTTTTTAAATTCATTTTTCTATTATCTTGTATGTTATGTATGCTAAGGGCTTATGTAAGGCCTCTCAGGGTCTCTTACGCCATGTTACATCTAGGGGCTACCCTGGGTTGTGACAAACTTGGTATTCAGAGCACAAGGTTTTAGAAGGGTTCTAGGATATCTCATAAGCCACCTCGAGTAGAGTCTTGTTCATGAGTGTGAAGCGCGCCACATTTATGAATGAGAGGCTACAAGATGATTAGGAAAACTCTACTTCTTCATTATCCTTAAGTCGTGCGTAGAGTGTTACTCTATATGCCCCTCTCTCCTAATCCCTATCCTACGCGTTTCAAGATATGGCGTCTCGAAGAACTTATACTCGAAGGAATGCGAGAGGAAGTGAAGAGCAAGAAACTCCTCCTCAAGTTCCGGCCGATCCATTGGCCGAGCAAGTAAACAATGCGGAGTTCAGGGCTGCTTTTCAGGTGTTGGCTCAAGCTGTGATGGCTCAAGCAAATAGGGAGGTTGTGGCACCGGTAAACCCAAATGTGGGTACGGCGGTGTCAAGAATGAGGGACTTCACCCGGATGAACCCTCCGGAGTTTCACGGTTCTAAAGTGGAGGAAGATCCTCAAGAGTTTATTGATGAGGTTTATAAAGTGTTGATGATCATGGGAGTGTCACCGACGGAAAAGGCAGAGTTGACCGCTTACCAACTCAAAGGCGTCACTCAAATTTGGTATAACCAATGGAAGAGTGAGATGGCGGTTGATGAAGGTCCTCTCAAGTGGGAGAAATTCAAGGGTGCTTTCCTCGATAGATTCTTTCCCCTTAAGATGAGGGAGGCTAAGGTACTCAAGTTCATCAACCTTCGTCAAGGGAGTATGGGTGTGAAAGAGTATGCTTTGAAGTTCACACAGTTGGCTCGATATGCTCCTTTTATGGTGGCCGATCCTAGGGCAAGAATGAGCAAATATTTTTCGGGAGTGTCCGAAATGGTGGTCAAGGAGTGTCGTACCGCCATGTTTATTAGTGATATGGATATTTCTTGCCACATGATTCATGCACAACAAATAGAGGAGGAGAAGCTCAAGGAAAGGTTTAGGAACTTCAAGAGGGCTAAGACCGGTGATGGTGGGTTATCTCAGTCAAGGTCCGATGGACATGGTCATTTTAAGCCTAGACAAAGGTTCTCTAATCAAGGGCCTTCCAATGCCCCTCCTAAGTCCAACCAAGAGAGGGTGTCTAACCCTAAGCCTCAAGGAGGAAATGGTAGTGGCTCCTCATTGCCTACTTGTGCCAAGTGTGGGAGGAAACACAAGGGTACTTGTCTAGCCGGTTCGAATGCATGTTTTGGATGTGGTAGGATGGGTCATAAAGTAAGGGATTGTCCCTTGGCTGCTAAGAAGGGAGGAGAAAATCATTGAAAGGCTCAACCCCAAAATCCGGCAAGTTCTAGTGGGAATCAAAAGCAAAACCGGTTCTATGCACTTCAGGCCCGTCATGAGCCTGAGGGTTCTCCAGATGTGGTTACCGGTGTGTTGAAAATCTTCCACTTTGATGTTTATGCTTTGCTTGATCCAGTTGCTACTTTGTCTTTTGTGACGCCTTATGTAGCTATGAAGTTTGATGTTGTTCTGGATGTGTTGTTAGATCCTTTCCGTGTCTCTACTCCTATTGGTGAATCTATTGTGGCTAAGAGAGTCTATAGAAATTGTTTCATCTCTTTATTTCATAGAGTCAGTCATGTGGATCTTGTAGAGCTTGATATGCTAGACTTAGATGTTACCCTCGGGATGGATTGGTTGCATTCTTGTTATGCCTCTATTGATTGTAGAACCCGAATGGTCAAGTTCCAATTTCCAGATGAGCCTATCCTAGAGTGGAAAGGGGGAAATTCTTCGCTTAAGGGTCAATTTGTTTCTTATCTGCAAGCTAGAAAGATGATTTCTAAGGGTTGCTTGTACCATCTTGTTAGGGTGAGGGATGTGAATTCCGAAACCCCTACTCTTGAGTCAGTCCCCGTTGTTAATGAATTTCCGGAAGTGTTCCCCGATGATTTACCCTGTGTTCCTCCAAGGAAGGAAATAGACTTCGGTATTGACCTCATCCCTGATACGCAACCTATCTATGTTCCTCCTTATAGAATGGCTCCGGCAGAGCTTAAGGAACTAAAAGAGCAATTGAAAGATTTGTTGGATAAGGGCTTCATCCGACCAAGTATTTCTCCATGGGGTGCTCCGGTCTTGCTTGTTAGAAAGAAAGATGGGTCACTCTATATGTGCATTGGCTACCGCCAACTGAATAAGGTTACTATCAAGAATAAGTATCCTCTCCCAAGAATTGATGATTTGTTTGACCAACTCCAAAGGGGCTAGTTATTTCTCTAAGATTGATCTTCGTTCAGGCTATCACCAATTGAAGGTAAGGGATGATGACATTCCGAAAACAGCTTTCCGAACAAGATATGGGCACTATGAGTTTCTAGTGATGTCTTTCGGGTTGACTAATGCTCCAGCCGCATTTATGGATTTGATGAATCGGGTGTTTAGACAATACCTTGATATGTTCGTCATTGTGTTTATAGATGATATCTTGATTTACTCAAGGAGTGATAGTGAGTATGCTGATCATTTGAGGATTGTGTTGCAAGTTCTCAAGGACCAACAACTCTTTGCTAAGTTCAAGAAATATGAGTTTTGGTTAAGCTCTGTAGCCTTCCTTGGTCACATTGTTTCCGGTAAAGGTGTCAAGGTAAATCCTAAGAAGACGGATGTGGTTAAGATTGGCCTAGACCTCTATCACCTTCAGATATTCGTAGTTTCTTGGGTTTAGCCGGTTACTATCGGAGGTTTGTTGAAGGGTTTTCTCCAATTGCTTCACCATTGACGGCTCTAACTCAAAAGAAGGCTAAGCTTGCTTGGTCTGAAATGTGTGAAGTGAGTTTTCAAGAGTTGAAAGATAAACTTACCTCGGCTTTGGTGTTGACCCTACCGGAAGGGTCGGATGGGTTTGTGGTCTATTGTGATGCTTCCAGAATTGGGTTGGGGTGTGTACTTATGCAAAATGGTAAAGTCATTGCTTATGCTTCAAGGCAACTAAAGGTGCATGAAAAGAATTACCCTACTCATGATTTGGAGGTAGCGGCAGTTGTGCTTGCTCTAAACATATGGCGGCATTACTTGTATGGTGTCCATGTTAACGTCTTTACCGACCATAAGAGTTTGCAATATGTATTTAAGCAAAAGGATCTAAATCTTCACCAACGAAGGTGGCTTGAACTATTAAAGGACTATGACATGAATGTCCTCTATCATCCTAGCAAGGTTAACGTGGTGGCAGATGCACTTAGTCGGATGTCAATGGGTAGTGTTGCCCATATTGAAGATGGTAAAAGGGAACTAGTTTGTGATGTTCATAGATTGGCTCGTTTGGGTGTGCGATTAGTTGATTACACCCAAGGTGGTGTTATGGTCCACAATTGTTCAGAATCTTACTATGTGCAGGATGTGAAAGCTAAGCAAGATCTTGATCCGAACCTAGTCGATTTGAAAGAAGCGATGCTAAAGAAGTCCGTTGAGGCTCTCTCCCAAGGGGGAGATGGACTGCTCAGATATCAGGGTCGCTTATGTGTCCCTAATGTAGATGACCTAAGAGGACAAATCTTGATTGAGGCCCATGGTTGTCGTTATTCCATTCACCCGGGAGCTACCAAGATGTACCATGACTTGCGGGAGATTTATTGGTTGAATGGGATGAAGAAGGATATTGCGGGATTTGTGGCTAGATGCCCTAATTGCCACAAGTGAGAGTTGAACATCAAAGACCGGGAGGTCTGTCGCAAGATATTGACATTCCTACTTGGAAGTGGAAAGATGTGAACATGGACTTTATTGTTGGCTTGCCGCGCACTCGGCGCCAGTATGATTCGATTTGGGTGGTTGTAGATCGGATGACGAAATCAGCCCATTTCTTTCCCGTCAAGGTTTCTTACTCGGCGGAGGATTATGCTAAGTTGTACTTGAGGGAGATGGTTAGGTTGCATGGAGTTCCTTTATCCATTATCTGCGATCGTGGTACACAGTTTACTTCTCAGTTTTGGAAATCTTTCCAAAGAGGCCTCGGTACTCGTGTTAAGCTTAGCATAGCCTTTCATCTCCAAACCGATGGGCAAGCGGAGCGTACCATCCAAACCTTGGAGGATATGTTAAGAGCTTGTGCAATTGACTTCAAGGGTAATTGGGATGATCATTTGCCTTTGGTTGAGTTTGCTTATAATAACAGCTACCATTCTAGTATTGGTATGGCTCCATTTGAGGCTCTCTATGGTAGAAGGTGTAGATCTCCCATAGGTTGGTTTGAAATATGGGAAATTGCTTTGATAGGCCCCGAGTTAGTGCATGAAGCTATGGAGAAAGTTCAGCTTATTAGAGAAAAGCTGAAAACGGCTCAAAGTCGACAAAAGTCTTATGCCGATGTCAGAAGAAGGGAATTCGAATTTGATGTTGATGATTGGGTTTAATTGAAAATTTCACCTATGAAGGGTGTAATGAGATTTGGGAAGAAAGGGAAGCTTAGTCCCCGTTATGTAGGCCCATATCAGATTTTGAGGCGTGTTGGTAAGGTTACCTATGAGCTTGAATTGCCTAATGAGTTGGCATCAGTGCATCCGGTTTTCCATGTCTCATTGTTGAGAAAGTGTGTTGGTGATCCGACCTCTGTAGTGCCAATAGAGACTCTTTGCATTAAGGATAACCTTTTTTATGAAGAGGTTCCGATTGAGATTCTAGACCGACAAGTCCGGAAGTTGAGAAATAAAGAAGTTGCTTCCGTGAAAGTTCTATGGAGGAATCAATTGGTTGAGGGTTCTAATTGGGAGGCCGAGGCCGATATGATGTCCCGCTATCCTCATCTCTTTCCTTCCGATCCTCCTCTAGCTTGAGATACCTAGTTCTTCATGGTTCATTCTTTTGGTCTCATGTGTCATAGTTGTATCCATGATTCCTTGATTTATGCATGTTCATGAATAGTCTATCATGATATATATATAATTGTGCATTGAGTATGAGTTGCATAAAATCTTCATGAATTTTGTATTGAGCATGCTTTAGCTTGGAGTTGATGTTTCCTCCTCGGAAATGTGCATTTACGTGATTGCATGCTAGGTTGGGTTGTTAGTCCGAGATTATCACCCTTCTCAGGATATCCTAGTTCTCATTTGGGGACGAATGTCCCCAAGGGGGAGATATTGTAACACCCCAGTTTTTGAAAAGAACGAAAATGCAGTTTTAAAATTTTTCTGGTGCCAGTGACGACGGAGGCCATCTACAGACCGTAGGTGGAGTGACTGGCAGTAGATGGTAGCCGTCGTTGGCCCTGCCAGCTTTATGATTTTTGAGTTTCTTAACCTTGACCTACGAAATAGCAGGACGGTTCGTAGTTCGGTTGACGGGAGGTAGATGGGTTCCGTAGATGTCTTCCAGACTTAGCCAAATTTTCAGTCCAAAACTAACTTTCTAAATCAATTGACGGAAGAGCAGGATGGTCTGTCAGTGGATGTACGGATCGTAGGTCCTGACCGTCGATTGGCCCTGACAGTTTATTTAGGGGCTTTTTTTACTTTTTCCCTAAGTGTTTATTCCTCATAATAGACGATTTTGCCCCTTAGCATTGGCCCTATTTATATTTTCTAAGCCCTAATCCCTTTATTTTCCAATTCTCATCTTCCAAGTATTCCTCTCTCTAGAAGAACAAGAAGGAGAAGAAGAGAGCTTGGGTTCTCATCAAGGTCACCAATCCCCTTTTATTTCATGGCATTGGCTTTAAGGTATGATAGTATTTACCATTTGGAGTCTTTCCTCCAATGGGTCCTCTTTTCCTTAAGGTTTTCAAGGTAGAGTCTTGCCCAAGTGAGTTAGGGTTTGACAAATTCTTATGGGTTCTTCATTATGCTTTTCATTGTTGATGTTATGGTTGATAGTGCATGATCTAGCGTGGTAAAGTAAGCTAGAGCACGATTTAGCGTGGTTTACATGCAACTTGATGAATCCCATGAGCTTATGTTAAGTATCCCCCAATTTATGATTATGTTTATGATTGTGGGTTGATTGAGAAAAGATGAATTGCATGAACTCTTTGTG
Source organism: Solanum appendiculatum (assembly GCA_018342035.1). Classification (NCBI taxonomy): domain Eukaryota; kingdom Viridiplantae; phylum Streptophyta; class Magnoliopsida; order Solanales; family Solanaceae; genus Solanum; species Solanum appendiculatum. The sequence goes on along the minus strand of JAGDQO010001340.1, from coordinate 516,412 downwards.
AAGTGAGTTAAGGATTATGATTATCAAGCAATGAATTTCATGTAAGACTGAATGATGAAACGAGGATATTTTATGAAAAGATGCATGATGAATAAAAATCTATGATTTTCCTCTATTATGTGGGTTCCCTCAATTATGACTAAATTGCCTTGATTTATGGCTTTCTAAGTATTAGCTTGCATTGAATTGTATGTTTTGAGGAGAAGCTTATGAACCCATGATTTATGAGTTAAGAGCATTATGAGCTATGTAGATATGAAGCGCTTGAACTCATGCATGTTTTATGAAGTTTATGATACGTTAGTGCATTTGTTGAGTTGTGAAAGAGTTTCTCATGTAATGCTCATCCTATGAGTGTGAAAGGTTTTCTGACACGAAATGATTCATAACTTGTTGAAAGGTTTGCTCAACTAAGCTTGAATCCATGATTTATGAACTATTCTATGAAGGGACAAGCGGCGATTACCCATGTTCCCTAATGTAGACAAGAGGCGATTACCCATGTCTACTAAAAATGAAATCATGATTAATAGAAGAACAAGTGGCAATTACCCATGTTCTTAAGGAGCTATTCCATGAATGGACAAGAGGCGATTACCCATGTTCCCTAATGTAGACAAGAGACGATTACCCATGTCTACCTAAGATAAAATGAACTATGATAATTCCGTGGGAAATAAGCTTAGTACCGAGTGGACAAGAGGCGATTACCCATGTCCCATAACCTATGTGCCACCATAGGGTGATGGTCTATGATAGACACGATCTGAGTAGTTCATGGTCTTACCTTGGCAAGTAGGACACCCCTTTTCGGTGTGGGGCAAACACCGGATTCCATGTTGATAGCTCACATAGTCTTATATGTCGGTTAAGGCTATTTCCCCACAAGTTAATGAACAAGTGTTCTCATGATGATTGTTTAAAGTAAAGTAAAGGAAAGATGAATAGCTTGTCTTGGCCATGTTCTATGCTTCATGTTTCTGATGTTCTATCATGTTTTAGCTTGGCCATTACATGTCATGATTACATGTCATTCTAGCGTTATTTATATTCCCTTTATGCATTGCTATCATACTTGGTACTTGATTGTACTAACGCATACTTTTGCCTAGATTGATTCTATTGATGTAGGACTTGGCGGTTCTTCTCATCCCACTCGTGGCTAGTCAGTTACAGTGATAGTGAAGATTTGGTGAGGCCTCCTATGTCCGAGGACCTAACCTTGTTACTTTTTCATGCTTTCCGTTATGCTTTTGGATATTGTACTGGGTTGCGTCTCAAACCTTCATTTCTATTCTATTATGTTAGATGTTTTGAGACATACGTTGAAGACTTCCGTTGTTTTGTTATATAATGCTCTTTTTTAATTCTTTTCTCTTTTATCTTGAATGGTATGTATGCTAAGGGCTTGTGTGAGGCCTCTCGGGGTCTTGTATGCCATGTTACATGTAGGGGCTACCATGGGTCATGACAGATTTGTGGTATGATACGACTCTATGTGTGGATTAGTGTGATTAAGGTCGACTTTGAAATCCTTGTAGAAACTTCTTAAGTGTTCACTTGTATCAATGGTTTTGTGGTTGTTAAGACTAGGGTATTATGCTAGAGTTGAGGGAGATGGATTTGAAAAGACTATAGAGGTTTCCTCCCAAGGGGGAGATTGTGTGCTTCATCGTTGAAATATGTTTATAGACCTATGTTTGTTTTGGAAGGTTCATTGTTAGGGTGTGGTATGTGAATGGCCGGAGGTAATGTTATCTCTTAGTATCCTTATCTCTTTCCGTTATCTTCGGGTGTAGCTTGAGGCCTTAACCCCTCATGGTTCACTCTTAAGAATTCTTGTGTTCTAGTCGTTCCCATGCTTCGTCATGCATTCATGCTCATGAAAATTTGATTTTTCGAAGATATGGTTTAGCTCTATTGATTTCTTCATGAATATGTGCATTTGAGTATGAGTTGCATAAAGCCTTCATAAAATGATGTTTTGAAATACTTTTGTTTGGAGTTGATGTTTCCTCCTCAGATATGTGCATATATGTGATTGGATTCTTGGTTGGGTTGTTAGATCTTGTTTCTACCCTCCTTATCATGTTTTGAATGATATTCGAGGACGAATGTTCCCAAGTGGGAGATAATGTAACACCCTAGATTCGGAAAGAACAAAAAATTCCAACTTTTGAAAATTAGTGTGACCTACTACTTGACCTACTATTCATTGGTTGACCTACCAACCGTAGGTCAAGTGGGGGTGGGAGACATAGTTCCTACGGCCTAGGGGAAGGAATTTGAAATGAAATAAAATTTGGGTGACCTACTACATGACCTACGGTCAGTAGGTGGACCTAAAAACCCTAGGTCAAGTAGTAGGTGGGGTCGATGGTTGATTTTAAAAAAGGGATCTTTTGGTCTGTTCACCCAATGACTTATTTACATAATTAGGTCGGTTCCTTATGCTTCCTAACACAATATAATCCTTTTTAATCCTAAAAAACTACCCTTTCCAAATAACTTAACAAATTTCTTTCAACATCTCCCAAATATTTCTCTCTCTAGAAGTTTGAAGAAGAAGAAGAAGTCAAGCTAGGGTTTTTCAAGATCAAGCCTCCTAATCCTCCATTGATTTCAAGGTTTTTGTATTGAGGTGTGATGATCTTCATCTATGGAGTCCTTTCCTCCATATTGTCCCTAAAGTTCTCTATTTTACAAGTTAGAAATTATCTAATGAAGTTAGGGCTTTTCTTCTATCTCATGGGTTCTTTTTAATGTTGATTTAATTGATTGTTTTATGAACTATGAAGCATGCATTGAGTTTAATTTCATGAATTATGATTAATCCTCATGAACTCATGTGATTTCCCCCAATTTAAAAATTAGGATTTGTTGATGGTTTAAATTATGAAGAGATGAATCTTCTGAAGTCTATATGAACTCATGCATGATTTATTATTTCTAAAAGCTACGATTTCGTGATGAATTATGAATGATCAAAATATAAGTTTTATGAGACTATGCATGTTCAATCAAAAACAAAGTTTTTTCCTCTTTTATGTTGGTTCTTTCAACTATGATCAAATTGCTTTGTTTATGGTTTTTTACACATGAAATTGGATTTAGTTGCATGTTTTAAGATGAATTCACATGAGTCCATGTGAAATCTATGGTTTTCAAGTTATGAGTTATGATGAACTATGCAATGGTGAAGTTTATGAGATCATGCAATTAATTATGAAATTTATGATGATTTAAGACTTGCTTTGAGAATGAAGCATAATTGATGTTGTGGTTAAGTTGTGAAAGGGTTTCTCACGTAATACACAAACTAAATATTTGAATGGGGCAAGAGGCAATTACCCATGTTGCTTAAGGAGCTATTCTAAAGGTAGACAAGAGGTGATTACCCAAATTCCCTAAAAGAAGACAAGAGGCGATTACCCATGTTCCATAATGATAGATAAGAGGCAATTACCCATGTCTACTAATGATAGAGAAGAGGCGATTACCCATGTCTACTAAAGTTGAGTGAATTGTGATTTATGACTATTCAGTGGGAAATATGCTTAGCTCCGAGTGGATGAGTGGCGATTCCCCATGTCCCATAAACTATGTGCCACCATATGATGATTGTCTAGATAGACATTAGCTAGTTGATCCATGTAAGCTAGAAGTTCCTCGTCTTATCTTTGCAAGTAGGACACCTCTTTTTGGTGTGGGGTAGAACACCGGATTCCATGTTGATAGTTCCCACAATAATGAACTAAAGTGACTTTCATAGTGTTTCTCATGTAAAGTAAAGATGTTTAGCTCGCATTGATCATGATTTACAACTTATGATTTCTAATCCCTTTTCATGGTTTAGCTTGATCATTGCATGATATGAAAAATGCCCCTTTTTAGCATGTTTAAATGTTTTTATGTATAGTTAACATACTTAGTACACATTTGTACTAATGCATACTTTTGCCTACATTTTCTTATAAGTGTAGGATCCGGCTCATCTTCATCTTTTCAAGGTTAGTTCGTGATAGTAGAGATCTTGAAGAATGTGGTGAGTCCTCATATGTTCGAGGACGTAGCCACATTTACTTTCATGTTGTTACTTTCTTTTGAAGACGTTGTATGGGTTACGTCCCAATGTTCTTTCATTTCCTATGTTAGATGGATTTTGAGACTATATCTAGACTTCCGCTATTGCCTTAAACTCTTTTGATAATGAATTGTATTTTGAACTCTTAAATTGCTATTATCTTGCGTGATGCATGCTAGGTGGCTTGTATGAGGCCTCTCGGGGTCTTGTACGCCATGTCACGTCTAAGGGGTACCTTGGGTCGTGAGAAACATGGTATTTAGAGTACAAAGTTTTAGAAAGGTCCTAGGAAGTCTCATAAGCCATGTCAAGTAGAGTCTTGTTCCTGAGTATGAAGCGCGCCATATTTATTAATGGGAGACTACAAGATGATTAGGAAATTCCACTTCTTTCATTATTCTAAAAGTCGTGCGATTGAGTTTAACCTCATAGGTCTTCCTCTCCTAACTCCTATCTATGCTTTTCAGAATATGCCTCCATGAAGAAATTCCATGAGAAGGAATAGAAGTATTGGTGCAAATGTGAGACAAGAGGTTCCCCAAGTGCCGGTCAACCCTTTGACCGAGGAAGTGACTAATGATGAGTTTCGAGCCGCATTTCATGCATTGGCCCAAGCTATGACTACCGAAGTAAATAGAGAGGTTGTGGCTCCCATGAACCCAAATGTGCGTACGGCGGCATCTAGAGTGAGGGACTTCACTATAATGAATCCTCAAGAGTTTCATGGTTTGAAGGTTGAGAAAGATCCTCAAGAGTTTATTGATGAGGTTTACAAGGTTTTGATGATCATGGGTGTGACGCCGATGGAAATGGCGAAATTGGCCGCTTATAAACTTAAGGGTGTTGCTCAAGTGTGGCCTGAGCAATGGAAGAATGAGATGGTGGATGATGCGGGTCCTCTTGATTGGGAAAAGTTCCAGGTTGCTTTCCTAGATAGGTTCTTTCCGCTTGAGATGAGGGAGGTAAGGGTACTTGAATTCATCAACCTTCATCAAGGAAGCATGAGTGTGAAAGAGTATGCTTTGAAATTCACACAATTGTCCAAGTATGCTCCAACTATGGTCACCAATCCAAGGGCAAGGATGCGTAAATTTGTGTCGGGTGCTTCCAAGTTGGTGGCAAAAGAATGTCTAAATGCCATTCTTGTGAAGGAGATGGATGTCTCTCATTTGACGGTTTAAGCACAACAAATAGAAGAAGAAAAGCTTAAGGAGAAAACTAGGGACTCAAACAAGGCAAGAAGGGATAATGGTGAATCTTCACATTCAAGGTTCGGTGGAGGAACTCGTTATCAAGGTAAGGGTTTTAGTGAGCAAATGTGTTCTGAGTGTCAAAGGGGTGGAAAAATCCATAGATACAAGTGTTTAGCCGGTTCAAATGCATGCTTTGTATGTGGAAAGACTGGTCACAAGATGAGAGATTGCCCATTTCTTACTGCTAAGGGAGCTCGTTTGGTTTTTATGCCTGTTTTCCTATTCTGGAGCTTTTGAACCTTGAAAAGTTGATTTCGATCATAACTTCAGGTATACGATCTCAGATGGGAATTCTAACAGTTCATTAGCTCCGGAGCTGCAAAATTAGGCTAGAAGCAACGGTGGCCTGAGTTTCGGGGCTTTCTGTGTGATTTTTGAGCCAGTTAGCCTTTAAAATTTGGCTTAAAATTTACTTTGGTCAACATTCTTGGCAAACGCACTCGGATGAGAATTTTGTCAGCGCGGTTAGTTTCAGAATGCCAAGTTTGGTCTAGAATGACCTTTCGTGCGCTCCCTGAGGCTTTTGATCTAATTATGAGGCCCTCGGTAGAAGTTGGATATATTGGCGCTTTTGGTATGGGACCCATTTTATGTCGAAATGACCTCGAATTGAAATTCTGAATGCGCCATTGAGTCTGGATTGTTGAATTTAGTGGGGTAGCATATCTCGTTTTCGCGCACAAGACAAGCAACCCTTTACCAACATACGGTGAGCACGAATATAAGATATCACCCCTTTCAGATAAGAACTTGGAGTACCCATCCACACTAGAAGATCATGAGGGTTCCCCGAATATGGTAATTGTTAAGTTATGGTCTTTTAGGTTGTGATTATGCATTGTTTGATGTTATGTGATTTGTGGCTATGATAATACTCTATGTGTGGATTAGTGTGAATAAGGTCGACTTTGAAATCCTTGTAGAAACTTCTTAAGCGTTCACTTGTCTCAATAGTTTTGTGGTTGTTAAGACTAGGGTATTATGCTTGAGTTGAGGAAGATGGATTTGAAAAGACTAGAGAGGTTAGCTCCCAAGGGTGAGATGGTGTGCTTCATGGTTTTTATATGAGAATAGACCTATATTGGTTTTTGATGGTTCCTTGTTATGTTGTGGTATGTGAAAGACCGGAGGTGATGTGATCTCTTAGTATCCCTATCTCTTTCCGTTATCTTCGGGTGTAGCTTGAGGCATTAGCCCCTCATGGTTCACTCTTAAGAATTCTTGTGTTCTAGTCGTTCCCATGTTTCCTAATGCATTCATGCTCATGAAAATTTGATTTTTTGAAGATATGGTTTAGCTTGATTAATTTCTTCATGATTATGTGCATTTGAGTATGAGTTGCATAAAGCCTTCACAAAATGATGTTTTGACATGCTTTAGCTTGGAGTTGATATTTCCTCCTCGGATATGTGCATATACGTGATTGCATTCTTGGTTGGATTGCTAGATCTTGTTTCTACCCTCCTTATGATCTTTTGAATCACATTCGATGACGAATTTTTCCAAGGGGGAGATAATGTAACACCCCAGATTCGAAAAGAACAAAAAATTTAAACTTTTGAAAATCTGTGTGACCTACTACTTGACCTACTATTCGTTGGTTGACCTACCAACCGTAGGTCAAGTGGGGGTGGGTGTCATAGGTCCTACTGCCTAGGGGAAGGAATTTGAAAAAAATAAAATTTGGGTGACCTACTACATGACCTAAAGTCAGTAGATGAACCTACCAACCGTCTGTCAAGTAGTAAGTGGGGTCGTTGGTTGACTTTTAAAAGGGGATGCTTTGGTCTCTTCACCCAATGACTTATTTACTTAATTAGGTCAGTTCCTTACCCTTCCAAACACAATATAAACCTTTTTAATCCAAAAGAACTACCCTTTCCAAATCACTTTGCAAAATTCTCTCAACCTCTCTCAAATATTTCTCTCTCTAGAAGCTTGAAGAAGAAGAAAAAGTCAAGATGGGGTTCTTCAAGATCAAGCCTCCTAATCCTTCATTGATTTCAAGGTTTTTGCATTGAGGTATGATGATCTTTATCGATGGAGTCCTTTCCTCTATAGAGTCCCTAAAATGCTCTATTTTACGTGTTTGAAATACTCCATTGAAGTTAGGGCTTTTCTTCTATGTCATGGGTTCTTTTCAATGTTGATTTAATTGATTGTTTTATGAACTATGAAGAATGAATTGAGTTGAATTTCATGAATTAAGATGAATCCCCATGAACCCATGTGATTTATCCCAATTTTGAAATTAGGATTTATTGATGAGTTGAATTATGAAGAGATGAATCTTGTGAAGTCTATATGAAATCATGCATGATTTATGATTTCTAAAAGCTATAATATCGTGAAGAATTATGAATGATCAAAAGATAGGTTGTATAATGCATGTAAAATCAAAAACTATGATTTTCCTCTTTTATGTCGGTTCTTTCAACTATGATCAAATTGCTTTGTTTATGGTTTTCTACGCATGAAATTGGATTGAGCTGCATGTTTTAAGATGAATTCTCATGAGTCCATGTGAAATCTATGGTTTTAAAATTATGAGTTATGATGAACTATGCAAAGGTGAACTTTATGAGATCATGCAATTAGTTATGAAATTTATGATGATTTAAGACTTGCTTTGAGATTGAAGTATAATTGATGTTGTGGTTGAGTTGTGGAAGGGTTTCTCACGTAATACTCACACTTTAAATTTGAAAGGGACAGAGGCAATTACCCATGTTTCTTAAGGTGCTATTCTAAAGGTAGAAAAGAGGTGAGTACCCATGTTCCCTAAAAGTAGACAAAAGGCGATTACCCATGTTCCATAATGATAGATAAGAGGCGATTACCCCTGTCTACTAATGATAGAGAAGAGGAGATTACCCATGTCAACTAAAGTTAAGATGATTTATAATTTACGACTATTCCATGGGAAATAAGCTTAGCACCGAGTGGACGAGTGGTGATTCCCCATGTCCCATAAAATATGAGCCACCATAGGATGATTGTCTAGATAGACATTAGCTAATGGATCCAGGTAGGTAGAAGTTCATGGTCTTACCTTTGCAAGTAGGACACTTTTTTCGGTGTGGGGTAGGATACCTGATTCCATTTTGATGGATCACATGGTCTTACATGTCGGTTTAAGGCTAACTCCCACAATAATGAACTAAAGTGACTTTTAAGGTGTTTCTCAAGTAATGTAAAGATGTTTAGCTCGCATTGATCATGATTTACAACTTATGATTTCTAACCCCTTTTCATGGTTTAGCTTGATCATTTTATGATATGAAAAATGCCCCTTTTTAGCATGTTTAAATATTTTTATACATGGTTGTCATACTTGGTACACTTTTGTACTAACACATACTCTTGCCTACACTTTCTTATAAGTGTAGGATCGGGCTCATCCCCATCTTCTCGTGGCTAGTTCATGATAGTAGAGATCTTGAAGAATTTGGTGAGTCCTCATATGTTTGAGGACGTAGCCACATTCACTTTCATGTTATTACATTATTTTGAAGACTTTGTATGGGTTACGTTCCAAATTTCTTTCATTTCCTATGTTAGATGGCTTTTGAGACTATATGTAGACTTGCGCTATTGTCTTAAACTCTTTTGATAATGAATTGTCTTTTGAAATTTTAAATTGCTATTATCGTGTTTGATGCATGCTAATTGGCATGTATAAGGCCTCTCAGGGCCTTGTACGCCATATCATGTCTAGGGTGTACCTTGGGTCGTGCTATAGAAGACTTCGGAAGGCCTTATACAAGCCACTTAGCATTAATCGTACTAGATAATAGCTATTTAAGAGTTCAAAAGACAATTCATTATCAAAGATTTTACAAGGCATACCGAAAATCTAATCTTATAGTGTCAAAACCATCTAAAACTCATAAAAATAAATGTTAAGACGTAAACCATACAAAGACTATAAAAGAAAGTAATTGACATGAAAGTATATGAGGACTCACCAAATTCTTCAAGATCCCTACTATCACGAACTAGCCACGAGAAGATGGGGATGAGCCGGATCCTACACTTATAATAAAATGTTGGCAAGAGTATGTGTTAGTACAAAAATGTACCAAGTATGATAACCATGCATAAAAACATTTAACTATGCAAAAGGGGAAATTTTCATATCATGCAATGATCATGCTAAACCATGAGAAAAGGGTTAGAAATCATAAGTTATAAATCACGATCAATGCAAGCTAAACATCTTTACTTTATTTGAGAAATACCTTAAAAGTCACTTTAGTTCATTATTGTGGGAAGTGGCCTTAGCTGACATGTTAGACCATGCGAGCTATCAACATAGAATAAGGTGTCCTTCCTACACTAATAGGGCCATCTTACGTGACAAAATAGGACACCTAAACTTCTAGCTTACTTGGATCCACTAGCTAATGTCTATCTAGACAATCATCCTATGGTGGCACATAGTTTATGGGACAAAAAGATTGCTCTTTGAAACCCGGCCTCTACTACGGGAGAGCTTCCAATAGAAACCCGACTTCTACTACGGGAGAGCTTCCATCTCAATATCCTCTCAGTGCTAAGCATAAATTCCAAGAAGTGTTCTTCATAATTTTTATTCATCTTATTATCCATGGAATGCTACAACTAGAGTTACCAATCAAAGCTAAAGTTCATTATTATTGAAGTTTCATATTCCATGGACTAGTCCAAGCTTACGTCATTTATAATAGCTCCTTAATCTATATTACAACCTTAGTTGAGAAAACCATTCAACATGTTATGAATCCTTTATGTGAGAAAAATCCTTTCACATTCATTGTTTTGAGTAATATGTGAGAAACCCTTTCCCAACTCAACAACAACATCATTCATGCTTCAATCTCAAAGCAATTCATAAATCATCTTATATTTCATAATTGAATATGCATACTTTCGTAAAACCCATCTTTTGATCATTCATAATTCATCATGAAATTATAGCTTTTAGAAATCGTAATTCATGCATGGGTCCATATAGATTTAATAAAATTCATCTTCTTCACAATTCAACCCATCAACCAGGCCAAATTTCAAAATTGGGGAAATTACATGGGTTCATGGGGATTCATCTTAATTCATGAAATTCAACTCAATTCATGCTTCTTAGTTCATAAAACAATCAATTAAATCAACATTAAAAGGAACCCATGGTATTGAAGAAAAACCAAAACTTCAATGAAGGATCTCTACCTTGTAAAATAGATAATTTTAATGACTCTATGGAGGAAAGGGCTCCATAGATGAAGATTATCGTACCTCAAGGTTAAAAGATCTTAAGCAGTTGGTGTATTGGAAGCTTGGTTCTTGAAATCCTAACTTCACTTCTTCTTCTCCTTCTTCAAGCTTCTCTAGAGAGAGAATTATTTGGGAGAGGAGAGTTTTGGGGAATGATTTGGAAAAATAGATTTTAGGATTAAAAGGGCTTATATAGTGTTAGGAATACTAGGGAACCGGCTTTGTTTTTTAAATAAGTCATTGGGTGAAAAAACTAGAAGACCCCTTTTAAAAATTGGCCGGCTACCCTACCTACTACATGACCTATGGTTGGTAGGAAAAGCTACTGGCCGTTGGTGACCAACCGTAGGTCACTTTGGTTGGAGCCTTACAATTTTCATAACTTTCTCCCCTAAGCAGTGGCACCTACGACCCCCACCCTTATTTGACCTACGGTTGGTAGGTCAACCAACGAGAAGTAGGTCAAGTCGTGGGTAACCCAATTTTTCAAAAGTTGGAATTTTCATATTTTTCGAGTCCGGGGTATTACAACACATACTAGACTCCCAAAGAGGAAGTCAAGCCACAACTGAAAAGAAGATAATAACAACGAAAAATTTCTCAAAACCATGTGTCTTAAGGGTAAAGAGCATCTAAAATAATCCCTGAATATAAGTACATCATAAGTCTCCGAATAATAGTAAAGACTAAAACAGAAGAAAGAGTTAATGGAGATCCAGAGCATAGGATCTAACCACTATTCTAAAATGAGCCTGGTCGCTAGATAATCAACCGCCACGAGGAGTACCTTAACTAGAATCTACATCAAAAAGGATACAGAAGTAGAGGTGAGTGCAATTCACATGTAATAAGTGGGTTTCACCGACTAAATATAAGGAATTAATCAAACTGAGGAATGCTTCCAAATGCATATAGAAAAGTACCTCTACGGCATCGGTGCCGCCAATTTATATAGAACGGCGTGATTAAAGTAAACATATAAGTCATAGTACTATCAAAGATCATAAGATAAGGCACAAACACAAAGTTTGATGCAATGCAATACGATGCTGCAATGATGTGGTGGTACGGTTGAATAAAGGTTATCATACAACCTATCGTATACCACATGTCGAGCTAAGGCTTCCAGACAAGGACCCATGGGTGACTCACAGTCCATATACCAAATCAAAATCTCAAAATCTCATCAACTTGCCACCTAGCTCGTGGTCAAGGATATAAATAGTGTCTCATTTTGTTTCACAAAAAGAATATCCACATTTTGTCAACTTTCCAAGATCAATGATACAATGAATGAGGATGAATGCATCACAACACATATGGCATGGAGGCAGCAATCCACTAAACATGTAATGAAACGTTCAAAGTTTTAAAAGCTCGACCAAATCATGTTAAACACCCTCACATAAAAATAATGGGAAAGAGTTCATTTGAAATAATTGAGCATCATTTAAAAAAGCATTACATTTCTTAAAGTATGATTAAATCCCCAAGTCAACCCCCTCTCGGGCATTACAAGTCAAATAGTGTGACAAGCCTCTCTCACAGGGAACTCATGAATCACATGCTCAAAAAGCAAATAGAGTAACAACTAAATCCCACACACGGGCTAAACTGTACAAATAAAACCCCACACGAGCAACATAATATAATCAAGCCCCCAACGGGCATCAAAATATACTCAAGCCCCCACACGGGCACCACAATATAGTCAAGCCCCCACACGGGCATCACAATATAATCAACAATCCTAAATCATATTACGATCCCATCCCAAAGACTAAGACATAAGAACAATCAATTCCCCAATCCATGTCTCAAAGAAGGGTACCCAAACCTACCTCAAAGGCCAAAAACCTCGCCTGAACACTCTACCGGAGCTTTAACCTCAAATAACAACTTCGAAATGATCCCCAACTACCCGGAATGGAAAGAATTTATCAAAAGAAGTTAAATGATACCCATTTTGCAAGGTTTAAGAATCGAGGTTAAAATTTTCCAAATGTCACTTCAAAAATGAAAAGGGTAAAATTAGAATTTTAGTTGAAAATCGGGTTCTACACATCAAGAGCAGTTCATGGTTGAAAAACCCATTAAAATCAAGTAGGAAACGAATTCAAAATCATTAAAATACTAGTTTTGAAATTTGGGGAAAAAACTCCAAAACCCACATTGAGATCTTGAATTTTAAAGAGCTTAAGAATATAAAATAGTTAGGAATTGATTTAGAAATGATAAAGAGACTTACTCCAATAAATTTCCTCAAAAGATTGCTTCAAAACTCGTCTCTCCTGAGCTCAAATTGTGTAACAATGGTGGAAATTTTAAGAAGAAGGAAGAAACCCAAAATATGGGCTATTTTCAGCCAAAAAGGGTCTATTGACCGCACATTAACCGTGTGTTGACCGCGTTGACCTCACGTTTACCGCGGTCAACTTGCACCAACACCAATTAAAACATGTTTTTAACCCTCAGAACTCATTCGGAACCCTATAAACATTAACCAAAAGTGCAAATTGATTAGAAAACATGTTTCGAAAACAATGAAATCGTTCAATTTCTGAAAAAAAAAGATTGTTATGATAAAAATACCCCTACGGTCCTCTTTTAGGCCTAAAACTTAACTTTTAGACTAAATACCCAAAACGAATTATAGGGTCTTAGGGCTCTAACCCACCACACTAATAGACCAAGCTCAATGTTCCAGACGCAACGAAACTGACAAAATCACCATCCGACGCTCGGATCTTGAAATGTTGACCAAAGTCAATTATATCCATAAAAACTCCACCCAAGGTCTAAAAATAACTAATATACCTCCCGATCGCGTTGGGGACCAAACCAACAACACTCGGAACACAAACAAAGCATGAAACCGCTAAAGGGAAAGGCCAAATTGGTCATTTTACAAAAAAAGGTAATTTCACAAGAATTGGGACATTACACCATCCACCACTAAAACACTTGTTCTTCCTCGAACGAAAGGCAAAGTAAAGTACCTGAAGGAGTGAAAAGCTGAGGATATCTACGATGCATGTCCGACTCCACCCCCCAAGTAGCCTCTTCAATCGGCTGTTATCGCCACTGAACATTCGCTGAATCAATAAGCTTCGACCTCAACTGTCTAGTCTGTCTATCGAAGATAGCAATAGGCTCCTCCACAAAGGAAAATCTTGATCCAATGCAACCGAGTCCTACTGAATCACATGAGAATCATCATGACAGTGCCGCTTAAGCATCGAAACATGGAATACGAAATGAACGGCTGACAGGTTTGAAGGCAAGGCCAATATATATGCTACCTCCCCATACTTCTCTGAAATCTCAAAAGGGCTAATAAACGTTGGACTGAGCTTTCCTTTCTTCTGAACCACATCACACCCTTAGTGGATGACACTTTAAGAAACACTCGTTCACCAATGGCAAAAGATATATCACAAACCGCCTATCAACATAGCTCTTCTGCCAACTCTGGGTGGCCACTTGGCGCTACTGAATCAATCTCACACTATCTATGGAGTCTCTCAATAGATCAATACCCCAAGGTCGAACTATAAAAGAATCAAATTATTCCACGGGATATCTACACCTCCACCAAAAAAGGCCTCTAACAGTGCCATCTCAATACTGGAATGTTAACTATTGTTATAGGCAAACTCCGCAAGAGCTAGGGATTTTTCTCAATGACAACAAAAATCCATGACACAAGCATGAAGCATGTCCTCTAGTACCCGAATAATCCGCTCAGACTGACTGTCGGTCTGTGGATTGAAAGCGGTACTCAACTCAAGATTGGTACCCATTTGCTTCTGCATAGAACTCCATAAATTAGAGGTGAACTACGTACCTCTATCAGGCACAATGGAAATAGTCACTCCATGCAACCGAACAATCTCATGGATGTATATCCTAGCTAACTGCTCCGCATTGTAGCTAGTCTTCACCGAAATGAAATAAGCCGACATGGTCAACTGATCAACAATCACCCAAACAGAGTCATACTTACCCAAAGTCAAGGGTAACCCAGTCATAAAGTCCATGATAATGTGCTCCCACTTTCACTCAGGAATGGGCATCCTTTTCATAGAACCCCTCGGTCTCTTATGCTAATACTTCACCTGTTGACAATTCAAACACTTAGCCTCAAAATCCATGATGTTCCTCTTCATACCACACCACCAGTAGTGTTGTTTCAAGTCATGAAACATCTTTGTTTCTCCCAGGTGAATATAATATTTTTCACAATGAGCCTCCTCCAATATCATATGACCCAATCACCAACTTTAGGAACACAAATACGACCACTAATCCTCAAAACTCCCTCGGGATCATGAAAAGATGACTTAGCATTACCCCTCAACTTATCATCATCAAACTGGTGGGCACTAATCCAATCCATCAAGTAGACCTAGCCTCAATGAAGGCTAAAATACTGCGAGGTGTCAAAATATCAAGTTGAACAATATGTCTAGTCAATGACTGAACCTGTAATGCCAAAGGTCTCTCCTCCGCCTTAAGAAAGGACAAGCTAAACATACTAGGAACTTTTCGGCTCAAAGCATCTGCCACTACTTTATCCTTGCTCGGATGATAAAGAATGGTGATGTCATAATCCTTCATGAGCTCCAACCACCTACGCTGTGTCATGTTTAGATTCAGCTGAGAAAAGATATACTTGAGACTACGATGATCGGTGAAGACATCACAATGCACCCCGTACAGATAGTGCCTCCATAACTTCAAAACAAAAACCACTGTCGCTAACTCCAAATCATGATTAGGGTAGTTCTTTTCATGTGCCTTCAACTGTCAAGAAGCATAGGCTATGACTCTCCCCTTCTACATCAACACACAACCCAAACAAACACCCGAAGCATCACAAAATATAATAAATGCCACACCCTCCTCGGGTAATGCTAGAATAGGTGCCGATGTCAATAACTCTTTTAGCTTTTGAAATCTCACCTAACACTCATCAGTCCACTGAAATACTACAGTCTTTTGAGTCAACCTAGTCAATAGGGCTGCGATGGAAGAGAAACTCTAACAAACCGATGGTTATAACCTTCTAACCCAATGAAACTCCGAATCTCACTAACTGAAGTAGGTCTAAACCAATCACGAACTGCCGCTACCTTGGTCGGATCAACCATATTCCCATCCTTGGTCTCCACGTAATCCAAGAAAGCCACGGACTCAAGCCAAAACTCACACTTGGAGAATTTTGCATACAACTTCTTATCCCTCAATCTATGAAGCACGGCCCTCAAGTGACGAACATGATCGGCCTCATTCTTGGAGTAAACCAAGATATCATCGATGAATACAATCACAAAAGAGTTAAAATATGGCAGAAAAATTGAGTTCATTAACTCCATAAAATCAGCTGGGGCATTAGTCTGCCCAAAAGACATGACCAGAAACTCATAATGCCTATTACGAGTCTTGAAAGCGGTCTTTGGAATATCAAAATCCCAAACTCCCAACTGATTGTAACCCAACCTCAAGTCAATCTTAGAGAGCCCTGATTCACCCTGAAGCTGGTCAAATAGATCATCAATGCGAAGAAAAAGATATTTGTTCTTGATTGTTACCTTGTTAAACTGTCGATAGTCAATACACATCCTTATAGTGCCATCCTTCTTCTTCACAAATAAGACTGGTGCACCCCACGATGAAACACTAGGCTGAATAAACGCTTTCTTCAACAAATCTTCCAATTGTACCTTCAATTCCTTCAACTAAGTTTGAGCCATCCGATAAGGAGAAACATAAATGGGCTTGGTGCTCGGTTCCAAGTGAATCACAAAATCAATATCACGGTCCGGAGGAACACTCGGTAAATCTTTAAGAAATACATCCATGAACTCTCTCACCACTCCCGTGGTCTCTAAAAGAGATGAATCCTTAGTGAGATCATGGACATGGGCCAAACAAGGATAAGCTAAAGTCATGGTTTTAGCGTAACAGTCTAGAATCGCATGATAGGGAGATAACCAATCCATACCCAATATCACATCAAAATAAAGCATATCTAATACGATCAAGTCTACCTGAGTATCTTTACCCGAAAATTTCACTACACAACCTTGATACACCCGATCCACCACTAAAGACTCGCCTACCAAGGTAGAGACGCTAATAGGTACTTCTAGGGGCTCACATACACAATCAACATCTGCAGAAAAATAATTCGATGCATAAGAGTAGGTTGACCCGAGATCAAACAAAAATGAAGAAGAGTGATGGCAAACTGGGACAATACCTATAATAACTGCATCAGAGTCCTCTGCCTCAGCTCTATCGGGAATGGCATAACACAGTCTACATTCATAACTAGCTTAGGACCCACCAGTAGTAACCCCTCGAGCTTCACCCATGGCACCCCTGGTGCCACCTCTAGCACTTTAAGAAGCACCTCTGACCGCTAGAGCTGGTGTAGAATGAACAGCCTGTGACACGGGCTGAACAGTAGAAGGAGCACGTCTGGGGCAATCCTTTGCCTTATGCCCAAACTCATCACAAACATAGCAGCCTCGAGGACCCGAACCTCTGGGAGGATAACCACAAGTGTCGACACGTTCTCCCGAACCACCATGACTCGTCTGCCAAGACCTGGATCCACCTGTACCATCTATACTCTGAATCACCACATGTATTGGCATGCCCTAATAACCCTTGGTGCCAAAACCCGAATACTCTCTACCTCTGGAAGAATGGCCACTGAACTAACCCTGACGACGGAATCCTCTTGGCGTCGCCATGTTTAGCCTGTCTGATGCTCTCGATCATCCTGACATGATCAATAATACTCTGAAAGGAGCCACCCGAGAGCACAAGAGAGGTTGTGGCCTCCTGTAGATAGCCAGCGAATCCCTTCACCAAATTTCGGATCTGCTCAAACTCTGTAGGGATACTCGACATAGCATAATGAGACAACTCATGGAAATAAGCCTCGTATTCAGATACTGATAAAGAACCTTGCTCTAGCCTGTTAAACTCATCTCTGCGCGGATCGCGAAGGCTATATGGCACAAATCTCTCAAGGAACAGCTCAATGAACTGCTCCCAACCCATCATAGGAGAACTGGCAGGTCTGTGAGCAAGAACTGATCTCCACCACTCCTTGGCCACTTCCACAAGCTAGTAGGAAGTGTAAATCACTCCATATGCCTCTAAAATACCCATGTTGAACAACCTGTCCTAGCACTCAGTAAACAAATCACGGGCCTTCTCCCCCACTGTACTATCACACCTGGGAGGTGCCAATCTCACAAACCTCTCAAAAGTCTCTACTCAGACACCGACATGGTTGCACTAGCAGAAACTGGCAGGGCGGCAAATCTCGAAGGTGCCATAGAAGGCACCAAAGAAGTACCAGGAATCTGAAACCCCACACTAGGCCCCTGAATTTGCGGGGTATTACCAACTGTAATAGGGGAGCCTAAAGTGCCCAGATGAATACTAGGAGTAGGGGCACTATCAAATCTATCCAATAGCTGGACAAGCAACTCCTGGAGCACCGGGATACTGTCGAGAACTGAAGGAGGCTGGGCTGGCCTCTGCCCCTCAGCCTGCTACTCAAAATCATCTTCATGTTCATGTATATGCTCATGTGATGCCTCCATTGTCCGTCCTTGAGCAAGTGCTACTCCCCTTGCTCGACCATGACCCCTACCTCTTCTAATCTATACCTCACCCATGTATATGGGCTCGTACAAATTGTACGGTCCTCCTCGCTGTGCTTACTCCCCTCACCATTCGACCAAAGAACCTCTTCTACGTCCTATACCTCACCCACGGACTGGGCTCATACAACAGGTACGGCCTCATCCTCGCTGACTCTTGCTCTAGTCCTCACCATTAGCGCATAAAGAATAGATTAGAGGTACACAACACTTTGATATGAATGAATCGCACAAAAGGAATCAATAAAAGGAATTTCTCCTAGTAAGTATCTTGTAGCCTGTCAAATATAAGTATAGACGTCTATGTACGAATCAACAAGACTCCACTAAAGACTCTGCTCTTTCACTTATGAGATCGGTAAACCTAGCGCAATGATACAAATTTGTCACGACCCAAAAATCGAGGTCCTGATGGAAAAGATTCCTAAACAACCCTGATGTGTAAGCCGAACAATAAAACACATACGAGACTTCTAAAGAGGAAGTCAGGACACAACTTAAATGAACAGAATAAAAATGAAGAATTTCTAAAAACCTAGTGTCATAAGTATAAAGAGCATATAAAATAATCCTTTCATATAAGTACATGATAAGTCTTCGAATAATACTATTGACTGAAATAGAAGATGGAGTTAATGGTGATCCAAAGCACATGATCTCACCACTATTTTGAAATGAGCCTGCTCGCTAGATAATCAATCACCATGGGGAGTACCCTGACTATAATCTGCATCAAAAGGGATACAGAGGTAGGGGTGAGTACAATTCATATGTACTCAGTAGGTTTGACCGACTGAGTATAAGGAATTAATAAAACTTATGAAATAAACCAAGGAACGCTTCCACTTGCATAAAGAAAAGTTTCACTCCTGAATCGGTGCCGCCAGTTTATATAGAACAGCGCGAGTAAAATAAACACATAAGTCTTAATAATATTGAAGATCATCATATAAGACACACACACAAAGATCGATGCAATGCAATAAGATGATGCAATGATATGGTGGTACGGTGGAATCAAGGCTGTCGCACAACCTGTCGTATACACCATGTCGAGCGAAGGCATCCAGACAAGGACCCATAGGGGACTCGCAGTCCATATAGAAAATCATAATCTCAAAATCTCATTGAGGATATAAAAAGTGTCTCATTTTCTTTCTCAAAAGTAATATCCACATTTCTCAATTTCCCAAGATCAATGATATAATGAATGAGGATGAATGAATCACAACAAATATGGCATGGAGGCAATAATCAACTCAACATATAATGAAAGGTTCAAAGTTCTCAAAACTCGACCAAATCATGTTAAACACCCTCATATAAAAATAATGGGAACGAGTTCATTTGAAATAAGTAAGCACCATTTACAAATGCATTTCATTTCTCAAAGTATGCTAAAATCCCCTACTCAACCCCTCTCTCGGGAATTACAAGTCATATTGTGTCACGAGCCTCTCTCACGGAAAACTCATGAATCACATGCTCACAAAACAAATAAAGTAACAACTAAGGCCCCTACACGGGCTAAACTGTACAAATAAGCCCCCACACGGGCAACATAATATAATCATGCCCTCACACAGGCATTACAATATAATTAAGTCCCCACACAGGCATCAAAATATACTCAAGCCCCCACACGGGCATCACAATATAACCAACAATCCCAAATAATATTACGATCCCATCCTAAAGCCTACGACATAAGAAAAATAAATTACCCAATCCCAGTGTCAAAGAAGGATAGCCAAACCTACCTCAAAAGCCAAAAACATCACCCGAACACTCTACCGAAGATTTAACCTCAAATACAAACTATGAAACGATCCTCAACTATCATGAATGGAATGAGTTCATCAAAAGAAGTTCAATGATACCCATATTGCAAGGTTTAAGAACCGGGGTTAAAATCATCCAAAAATCACCTCGAAAATGTAAAGGGCAAAACTGTAATTTTAGTTTTAAATCATGACCTACACATCCAGAGGAGTTCGTGGTTGAAATCCCATTAAAATCGAGTAGTAAACGGATTCGAAATCATGAAATTACTAGTTTTAAAATTTGGGGGTAAAACCTCAAAACCCACATTCAGATCTTGAATTTTAAAGAGTTTTGGAAGATAAAATCGCTAGGAAAAGATTTAGAAATGATAAAGAGACTTACTCCAACGAATTTCCTCAAAAGATTGCTTCAATATTTGTCTCTCCTAAACTCCAATTGTGTAACAATGGTGGAAATGAGAAAAAGAAGGAAGAAACCCAAAATATGGGCTATTTTCAGCCAAAAAGGGACTCTTGACTGTGCGTTGACCGCGCGTTGACTGCGGTCAACTTGCACCAACACCAATCAAAACATGTTTTTAACCCTCGGAACTCATTTAGAACCTTATAAACATGAACCAATAGTGCAAATTGATCACAAAATATGTTTCGGAGCCTATGAAATTTTCAAATTTTCGAAAAAAGATTGTTATGATAAAAGTACGCTTACGGACCACTTTTAGGCCAAAAATTCAAATTTTAGCCTAAATACCAAAAATTAATTATAAGGTCTCCGGGCTCTAACAACCAACCCTACTAGACCAAACTCGACGTCTCAGACGTAACGGTACTGACAGAATCACCATCCGATGCTCGAATCTCGAAATGTTGACCAAAGTCAACTATCTCCTTAAAAACTCTACCCAAGGTCTCAAAATCACTAAAATCCCTGCCGATCGCATCGGGGACCATACAAACTACTCCCGGAATTGTCACGACCAAAAGTAACCCCCTAGGTTTTACATGGCGTATAGGACCCCCAAAGGCCCCACACAAGCCACTTAGCATACATGTAAAGACAAAAAGAAGAAAGAAATAGGCTATCTGATAAATGTAGGAGTTTACAAGCGGAAGTCTTGACTATGTCTCAAAAGCCATCTAATATAATAGAATGATCGTGATGTAACCCGTACATCATATACAAGTCTTAAACTGAAAGTAAAGAAAGCAATAAAGTGTTTTCGTCCCCAAAGCATGAGGACTCACCAAGGCTGAAAGCTCAAACTCTGAGAACAACTAACCACGACAGTGCGAAGGGCGACTGTCTGACCCTACATTTTAAGAAAATGTAGGCACATGTATGCATTAGTACATGGAATGTACCAAGTATGAAACAACTGCATATAATCACGTAAATCATGCAAATGAGATGCTTTCATATAGGAAATCATGCTAGTGAGATATCATCATGAACATGCAATGACAAAACAAAATCATGTAGCAAAAGGTTAGAAACTCAATGCATAAACATGGTCAATGCAAGCTAGTCATATCATAAGTCTTGTCTCGTGGGATACTTCTAGTATCCTAGTTCATTATTATGGGATTTTTACATTTAACCAACATAGAACATGTGAGCTATCACATGAAATCCAGTGTCTGCCCCTCACCAAAAATGGGAGTGATGTCTACCCCACACCACAAGAAGGGGTGTCCTACTTGCCAATGTAAGGACCATAAATCTATAACTTACGTAGATCCACTAGCTATGTGTCTATCTGAGACCAAAACCTACGAGGCACGTAGTTATGGGACTTAGGGATTGCTATTAAAAGTCCGCGGATGCTAAACAAAAAACTTCATCCCAAAAGCCCGCTCGGTACTAAGTAAAATCCCAAGGAATAATCAATTAAGCTTATTCATATTTTAACCAAGGAAGAGGTACATCTAGGGTTATCAAATCCAAGCTAAGATCATATCAAGACATTTCAACTACCATGGGCTTGCCCAAGCTTACGTCATTAGAATAGCTCCTGATTGATATATAGGTGAGAAAGCCTTTCAACCATATGAATCGTAATTTATGTGAGAAAACCTTTCACATTCATATGCTTAGCTTATTGTGAAGAAAACCTTTTCACAACTCATGGATGCCATCATCTATATGCACCCTAGCAATTATAAGCATAATTCTCATGAAACATGCAACTCTTATGCAAGCTATTCATATAAATGCATCACTTATGCAAGCTATTCATATACATGCATCTCTTATCAAAGTTATTCATGTACATAAATCATGATCTAGTATGGGTACATGTCAATTCATCTTTGAATCATGCATACTTTCATCAATTTAATAAGTTCATAAATGCATGGATCATACTTCATCATGAATTCATAACTAGGAATCATGGTCATGCATGGGTTCATACAATTTCTACTAAAATCTTATAAATCACACTAGCTCGTGCACTAAATTACTTTATCACTCTAGACCGTGCACTAGGAATCATAAAATCAACAATTTGAAATCATAATTGAAGAACCCATAAGAATTGATCCAAAACCCTAATTCAATTTGGGGAAATTTAACCTTGAAAATTGAAAAAAACTAAGGACCCATTGGGTGAAAAGACTCCAATGGTGAATGCTAATATACCTCAACAAAGCCCACAAAAAATTGCTAAGAATTGATGACCTTCAAAGGAGGATCCTAGCCCTTCTTCTTCCTTGAGAATTGAGAGAACTTTCTAGATAGAGTAATATTTTGGGGAAGTTGGGAATTTCAGAATGAATTAATGAAGGAAAATTTTGGAGGAAAGAATTATATAGTGGATCAATTTAGGAGCCAAGTATTAATTAAAAAGACTTAAAAGAATTGGGAAAAGACATAGAGACCCCTGGAAATTAACTGTCGGATGAAGTCTACGGTCCCAACCTACGGTTCGTAGGGCTTCCTACGGACCGTCCTGTTGGACCGTAGAAAACTTCAAAAAGCCCAAATTTCAGGACACTTTCTACGACTTTGATTTGCAGCCCGTAGACCATTCTACGGTCCGTAGGTCCAACTCTTAGAACCCAACTTGATCCTCATAAACTTGACGACGTCTGGAGTGTTTTGACGGAACCTTTCTACGATCTTTGGAAAGACTTACGGTCTGTCCTGCTAACCCGTAGACTCGACTTCACAAACTTTATTTTCAAAACATTTTACCCTCTTTCTACGGATGCATTCTATTGTCCGTCAACTGATCTACGACCCATAGGCTGCGTCCGTATAAGTGACTCTGGGCCAAAAACTGGAAATTTTCTCTTTTGAAAAACTGAGGTGTTACAATATCTCTCCCTTGGGAACATTAGTAGCCGAATGGAACTCAGCTTTCAACACCAAGAGTAGGGGAAACAACAATTCTATGATTCTAATCATGAATGCAATTACATAATGCACATATCCGAGGAGGAAAATCAACTCCAAGCTAAAGCATGCTTTATCACAAAAGGTCAAGGTATAAACACTTAATGAATGCATGCACAAGAAAACATGAAAATGACTAAGACACATGCATCCTAGAAACAAACCATGAGGAGCTAAATACCTCAAGCTCTCGAACACTCGGAAGGAAAGAGATGAGGATAACGGGACATCATATCGGCCTCGGCCTCCCACGTAGCACACTCAACTATTTGATTCCTCCACAACACTTTAATGGAAGCAACTTCCGAACTTGTCGGTCTAGAATCTCAACTGGAACCTCTTCATAATATAAACTCTCTTTGATTCCAAGACTTTCTAAAGGCACTATGGATGTCGGATCTCCAACACATTTCTTCAAAAGAGACACATGGAAAATCGGATGAACCGATGCTAACTCATTAGGAAACTCAAGCTCATAAGCAACCTTGCCAATGTGTCTCAAAATCTTATAGGGACCTACATACCGGGAACTAAGCTTCGCCTTCTTACTAAATCTCATGACACCCTTCATGGGCGAAATTTTCAAATAGACCACATTATCAACCTCATACTCAAGATCCCTTCTTCTAACATCGGCATAGGACTTTTGTCGACTTTGAGCCGTTTTCAACCTTTCTCTAATAAGCTGAACTTTCTCCATAGCCTCATGCACTAATTCGGGACCCATCAAAGAAACTTAACCCAACTCAAACCATCCTATAGGAGACCTACATCTCCTACCATAAAGAGCCTTAAATTGAGCCATACCAAAACTAGCATGGTAACTATTATTGTAGGAAAACTCAATCAAAGGCAAATGATCATCCCAATTACCCTTGAAATCAATAGCACAAGCACTTAGCATATCCTCTAAGGTTTGGATAGTACACTATGCTTGCCCATCGGTTTGGGGATCAAAAGCCGTGCTAAACTTAACCTTGGTACCAAGACCCTTTTGGAAAGACTTCCATAATTGAGAAGTGAATTGGGTACCTCTATTGAAGAAAATGGATAGAGGAACTCCATGCAAGCTAACCATCTCCCTAATGTAAAACTTAGCATAATCGTCCGCCAAAAAGGACACCTTGACGGGAATAAAGTGAGCCAACTTCGTCATACGGTCTACTATAATCCATATAGAATCATGTTGCCGGCGAGTACGGGGTAAACCCACTATGAAGTCCATATTAACATCTTCCCACTTCCAAGTAGGAATGACTATATCTTGGGATCATCCTCTCGCCCTTTGATGTTAAACCTTAACTTGTTGACAATTTGGGCACCTTGCCATAAATTCCACAATATATTTCTTCTTTCCAATCCACCAATAGACTTCCCGCAAATCGCGGTACATCTTGGTGGCTCCCGGATGAATAGAGTATCGGAAACTATGAGCTTCTTCTTGAATTTGCTTTCTTAGGCCATCAACATTAGGCACACACAAACGGCCTTGATATCTAAGGACACCAACTCCCGCTTGGGAGAAAGCCTCATTGCCCTTCTTTAGAACCACTTCTTTCAACTCAACTAGTATTGGATCAAGTTTTTGCTTAGCCTTAACATCCACCACAATGGATGATTCCGACCCATTTTGGACTATCACACCTCCCTCATTGGAGTCAACCAACCGAATACCTAGCTCAGCTAGTCTATGAACATCCCAAACTGATTCTTTCTTATCATCTTCAATATGTGCAACACTATTCATCGACAACCGACTCAAGGCATCGGCCACTACATTAGCTTTGCCCGGGTGATAGAGGACACTCATGTCATAGTCCTTTAAGAACTCTAACCATGTACGTTGTTGAAGATTTGGATCCTTCTGCTTGAACACATATTGAAAACTTTTGTGGTCGGTAATACATCAACATGGACACCATACAAATAGTGCCTCCAAATATTTAGAGCAGTAACAACCGCCGCAAGCTCTAAATCATTGGTAGGGTAATTCTTTTCATGAACCTTAAGTTGTCTTGTTGCATATGCAATCACCTTCCCATTTTGCATAATAAAACACCATAAGACAATCCTTAAAGCATCACAATAAACCACAAAGACACCAGAACCTTTCGGCAATGTCAATATTGGAGCGAAATTAAGCCTATCTTTCAATTCCTGAAAGCTCCTTTCACAATTCTCCGACCATAAAAACTTAGTCTTATTTTGAGTCAACAAGGCCAATGGAAAGGAAATAGAAGAAAACCCTTCCATACACCTCCCATAATATTCGGCCAAGCCCAAGAAACTACGTATATCCGAAAGAGATAGAGGTCTAGGCCAATTTCTAACCATGTCTGTCTTCTTAGGATCTACCTCAATACCCTTATCGGACACAATGTGACAAAGGAAAGCCACAGATCTCATCCAAAACTCACATTTATTGAACTTAGCATATAGCTCACGATCCCTAAGAATTTGCAATACAGTCCTCAGATAATTGACATGCTCTTCCTCACTTTGGGAGTAAATCATCATATCATCAATGAATACAACCACGAACATATCAATGTATTGTCTAAACACCCTATTCATCAATTCCACAAAAGCCGCAAGAGTATTAGTCAATCCAAACGACATAACCACAAACTCATAATTGCCATATCTAGTCTTAAAAGACGTCGTTTGAATATCACAATCTCTCACCCTCAATTGGTGATAACCCGACCGGAGATCAATCTTAGAGAAGAAACAAGCACCTTGAAGTTGGTCAAACAAATCATCTATCCTAGCAATGGGGTACTTATTCTTAATGGTAATCTTATTCCATTGTCAGTAATCAATACACTTACAGAGAGAGCCATCTCTCTTACGAACAAACAACACCGGAGCACCCCATGGAGAAATACTTGGTCGGATGAAACCTTTATCGAACAAATCCTTCAATTGCTCTTTCAATTCCTTAAGTTCTGTCGGAGCCATACGGTAAGGAGGAATAGAGATATGTTACGTATCGTGAAGAAAGTCAATACCAAAGTCTATTTCCCTTTTGGGAGGAACACCAGGCAGATCATCGGGAAACACATCAAAAAACTCATTTACCACGGGAACCGACTCAAGACTAGTGGTTTTGAAATCTATAGACCTAACCCGAATAAGATGATAAATTCATCCTTGGAGATCATCTTTCTAGCTTTAAGACAAGAAGCAAACCGGCCTCTAGGCATAGAATTTCCCCCTTGCCACTCTAGGACGGGCTAATCAGGAAATTGAAACTTAACCACTCAGTCTCTACAATCAACCGAGGCATAACAAGAATGAAGCCAATCCATCCCCAGAATGACATCGAAGTCTATCATATCTAGCTCTACAAGATCAACATAGGTGACTCTACGAAACAAGGAAACGGGACACTTCCTATAAACTCTTTTAGCCACAAAAGAATCACCAATAGGAGTAGAGACACAAAAGGGGTCTATCAACACATCCGGGGCAATATCAAATCTCATAGCTACATATGGCGTCACAAAAGATAAGGTAGCACCGGGATCATGTAAATCATATACATCAAGATGGAAGACTTTCAACATACCGGTAACCACATCAGGAGAGCCTTCTTGCTATTGGCGATTCTGGAGTGCATAAAATCAGTTTTTCTTGGGAGCACTAGAACCCAAACCACTAGGAGCACCTTGTTTACAATCCTTCCCCTTTGTAACATTCATTAGACAATCCCTCATTTTTTTACCACTCTTTCGACAGTGAAGCAACACTCGATCCAACTAAGCATCTTCCCTCATGCTTCCTCCCACACTTTTGACATGGGGGAATTTGAGTCCTATCACCACCACCATTGCCTCCTTGAGGCTTAGGGTTAGATACCATATTCTTTTCAAACTTAGGCATAGGAGCATTTGAAGAGCCTTGGTTCGAAAACCTTTATCGAAACTTAGAACGACCACGTTCTCCAGCCCTTTGGTTTGAGAAGTCACCATCACCGGTCCTAGCCCTCTCTGCCTCTTTGGACCTCTCCTTCAGCTTTTCTTCTTCGATTTGTTGTGCATGTACCATCAACCGTGAAATATCCATCTCTTTAATAAGTATGGCAGTCCTACAGTCCTTGACCACCAAGTCAAACACTCCTGACACAAACTTACTCATTTTGGCCCTTGAATCAGCCACCAAGGAGAGCGCATACTTTGACAATTGAGTGAATTTCAATAAATATTTTTTGACACTCATACCACCTTGCTTCAAGTTAATGAACTCAAGGACCTTAGCCTCTCTCATCTCAAGAGGAAAGAATCAATCAAGAAAAACTTCCTTAAATTTCTCCCATTCAAGAGGATCCTCATCTCTGGCCCTCTCCCTTTTCCATTGGTTAAACCACACTTGAGCCAGACCCTTCAATTGGAAAGAATCCAACTCCGCTTTCTCTTCTGGCATCACTCCCATGATCATCAGAGTCTTGTAAACCTCTTCAATGAACTCTTGTGGATCCTCCTCCACCTTGAATCCATGGAATTCTGGAGGGTTCATCGTTGTGAAATCTCTAACTCTTGCCGCCGCCATACCCACATGTGAGTTCACGGGGACCGCAACTTCCCTATTGGCTTGGGCCGTCACGGCTTGGGCCAATGCGTGGAAAGTGGCTCAGAACTCTGCATTAGTAATCTCTTCGGCCAAAGGAGCGGCCTGAAATAGGTTAGCCTCTTGCTCCACAATCTCATTAGCGTTCCACCTTACAAAAGCTCATCTACGTGCCATATCCCGAAAAGCGTAGGACATTGATTAGGAGAAGAACGTATAGAGTTAAAAATCTAAAGCACGATTCTAGAATATGAAAGAAGTGGAATAACCTAACATCTTGTAGCCACTTATTTATAAATGTGGTGCACTTCACACTTGTGAACAAGACTCTACTAGATGTGGCTTTGAGACATCCTAGGACCTTTCTACACCTTGTGCTCTGAATAGCAAGTTTGTCACGACCCAAAGTACCCCCCTAGGTGTTACATGGTGTATAGGTCCCCGAGAGGCCCCACACAAGCCACTTAGCATACATACACATAAGGTAAAGACAAAAAGAGGAAAGAAATAGGCAATCTCATAAAAGTAAGAGTTTACAAGTGGAAGTCTTGACTATGTCTCAAAAGCTATCTAATACAATAGAATGATAGGGACGTAACATGTACATCATATACAAGTCTGAAACTGAAAGTAAAGAAAGTAATAAAGTCTCTTCAACACCGAAGCATGAGGACTCACCAAGGTTAATAGCTTGAATCTTAGAACAACTACCCATGAGAGTGTGAAGGGCGACTATCTGACCCTACATTTTAAGAGAATGTAGGCACAAGTATGCATTATTACATGGAATGTACCAAGTATGAAGCAAATGCACATAATCACGTAAATCATGCCAATGAGATGCTTTCATATAGAAAATCATGCTAGTGAGATATTATCATGAACATGCAATGACCAAACTAAATCATGTAGCAAAAGGTTAGAAATTGAATGCATAAACATGGTCAGTGCAAGCTAATCATATCATAAGTCTTGTCTCGTGAGATACTTCTTGTATCCTAGTTCATTATTAGGGGATTTTTACATTTAACCGACATAGACCATGTGAGCTATAACATGGAATCCAGTGTCTGCCCCACACCAAAAAGGGGAATGATGTCTACCCCACACCACTAGAAGGGGTGTCCTACTTTCCAAGGTAATGACCATAAATCTGTAGCTTACATGGATCCACTAGCTATGTGTCTATCTGAGACCAAAAACTATGAGGCACGTAGTTATGGGACTTAGGGATTGCTACTAAAGGTCCACAGACGCTTAAAGGAAACCTTCATCCCGAAAGCCCGCTCGGTACTAAGTAAAATTCCAAGGAATAGTCAATTAAGCTTATTCATATTTTAACCAAGGAAGAGGTACATCTAGGGTTACAAAATCCAAGCTAAGATAATATCAAGATGTTTCAACTACCATGGGCTTGCCCAAGTTTATGCATTAGAATACGTCTTGATTGATTCGTAGGTGAGAAAGCCTTTCAATCATATGAACCCTAATTTATGTGAGAAAACCTTTCACATTCATATGCTTAGCTTATTGTGAAGAAAACCTTTTCACAACTCATGGATGCCATCATCTATATGCACCCTAGCAATTATAAGCATAATTCACATGAAACATGCATCTCTTATGCAAGCTATTTATATACATAAATCATGATCTAGTATGGGTACATGTCAATTAATTTTAGACTCATACAATAAACTAAACTCATGCATACTTTCATCAATTTCAAACGTTCATAAATGCATGGTTCATACTTCATCATGAATTCAAAACTAGGAATCATGGCTCATGCATGGGTTCATACAATTTCTACTCAAATCAAATTAATCACGCTAGCTCATGCACTAAATTACTTTATCACGCTGGACCGTGCACTAAGAATCATAAAATTAACAGTTTGAAATCATAATTGAAGAACTCATAAGAATTGATCCAAACCCCTAATTCAATTTGGGGAAATTGAACCTTGAAAATTGAAGAAAACTAAGGACCCATTGGGAGAAAGGACTCCAATGGTGAGTGCTAACATACCTCAACAAAGCCCACAAGAAATTGCTAAGAATTGATGACCTTCAATGGAGGATCCTAGCCCTTCTTCTTCCTTGAGAATTGAGAGAACTTTTTAGATAGAGAAATATTTTGGGGAAGTTGGGAATTTGAGAATGAATTATTGAAGGAAAATTTGGGAGGAAAGACTTATATAGTGGGTCAATTTAGGGGCAAAGTCGTAATTAAAAAGACTTAAAATAATTGGGAAAAGACATAAAGACCCCTGTAAATTAACTGTCGAAAGTCTACGGTTCGTAGAGCTTCCTTTGGACCATAGAAAACTTAAGAAAACCCAACTTTCAGGAGACTTTCTACGACTTTGATTTATGGCCCGTAGACCATTTTATGGTCCGTAGGTCCAACCCGTAGAACCCAACTTGACCCTCATAAACTTGACGAAGTCTGGAATGTTTTGACGGAACCTTTCTACGATCTGTGGAAAGACTTACGGTCCGTCCTACTAACCCATATACTTGATTTTCAAAACATTTTACCCTCTTTCTACGTTCCGTCAACTGATCTACGACCCGTAGACTACGTCCGTAGAAGTAACTCATGGCCCAAAACTGGAAATTTTCTCGTTTGAAAAATTGAGGTGTTACAGAAATACAACCAAAGCATGAAATCGCTAAGGGAAAAGGCCAAAATGGTCATTTCACACAAAAGGATAATTTCACAAGAATTGAGACATTAATTACAAAGAAGAAGAAGAATAGCAACAACAATAAGAAAATAATTAACAACAACAACAATAAGAACATAATTAACAACAACAACAAAACCAAGAACAAGAACCACAACAAGAATAAGAACATCAATAATAACAACAACAACAACAACAACAATAACAAGAACAACCACAAGAATAAGAACATCAATAACAACAATAACAACTACAACAATAACAAGAACAACCACAAGAACAAGAATAAGAACAACAAACAATAACAACAAGAACAAAAATAACAACAACAAGAACAACAACAAACAACAACAGCAAAAACAAGTACAAGAACAAGAACAAAAGCAACAATAACAACAAGAACAACAACAAGAATAACAACAAAAACAAGAACAACAACGAGAATAAGAATATCAATAACAACAACAACAAGAAGAAGAACAATAACAAGAACAACAAAAAATAAGAACATCAACAACAACAACAACAACAAGAATAATAATAACAAGAACAAGAACAACAAGAACAAGAACAAGAATAAGAACATCAATAACAAGAATAACAACAAGAACAAGTTCAACAACAAGAACAAGAACAACAACAATAACAGAATAAGAACAAGAACAAGAACAACAATAACAAACAACAATAAGAACAAGAACAACAATAACAACAATAAGAACAAGAACAACAATAACAAACAACAATAAGAACAAAAACAAAAACAATAACAATAATAAGAACATTAATGACAACAACAAGAAGAAGAATAATAAAAAGAACAACAACAAGAATAAGAACATCAATAACAACAACAACAACAACAACAACAATAGAATAATAACAAGAACAAGAACAAGAATAAGAATAACAAACACAACAACAAGAATAACAAACACAACAACAAGAACAAAAACAAAAACAACAATAAGAATAACAACAACAACAAAAATTACAACAACAATAACAAGAACAACAATAAATAACAAAATCGAACACAATAACAAGAATAAGAACATCAATGACAACAGCAACAACAACAATAATAAAAAGAACAACAACAAGAATAAAAAGAACAACAACAAGAATAAATACCACAATAACAAAAACAACAAGAACAACAACAAACAAGAATAGTAAAAAGAAGTACAAGAACAACAACAACAACAAGAACTACAACAAGAACAAGAACAAGAACAAGAACAACAACAATAAGAACAACAACAACAAAAACCAAAAGATGAACAATAACAAGACCAAAAAAAATAAGAACATCAATAACAACAACAACAAGAAGAACACGAATAATAACAAGAAGAACAAGAAGAATAAGAACATAAATAACTAGAATAACAACAGGAAAAAGAACAACAACAACAACTAGAACAACAACAATAACAGAACAAGAATACGAACAGGAACAAGAACAACAAACAACATCAATAAGAAAAAAAACAAAAACAATAACAAGAATAAGAACATCAATGACAGCAACAACAAAACCAAGAATAATAAAAAGATCAACAACAAGAATTAGAACATCAATAACAACAAGAATAACAACCACAACAAGAATAGAACAATAACAATAACAAGAACAACGTTAAGAATAACAGACACAACAACAAGAACAAAAATGAAAATAAAAACAACAACAACAACAACAAGAATAGCAACAACAATAACAAGAACAACAACAAATATCAATAACAAGAATAACAACTAGAAAAAGAACAACAACAAGAATAAGGAAAACAACAAGAACAACAACAATAACAGAACAAGAACAAGAATAAGAACAACAAGAACAAAAACAAAAACTATCACGACCCAAGGTACCCCCTAGACATGAGTTGGAGTACAAGACCCCGAAAGGCCTTATACAAGCAACTTAGCATGCATCGTACAAGATAATTGCAAATTTTAAGAGTTCAAAAGAAAATTCCATATCAAAAGAGTTTACAAAGCATTGCATAAGTCTAAACATATAATCTCAAAGCCATCTAAAACTCATAAATATAGAAAGAACAATAGGACGTAACCCATACAAAGTCTTTAAAAATAAAGTAAATGATATGAACGTAAATATTGCTACGTCCTCAAACATATGAGGACTCACCAAATTCTTCAAGGTCTCTAATATCACGAACTACCCACGAGAAGATGGGGATGAGCTGGATCCTACACTTATAAGAAAATGTAGGCATGAGTATGCATTAGAACAAAAATGTACCAAGTATAATAACCTGACATAAAATCATTTAAACATGCAAAAAGGGACATTTTCATAACACGCAATGATCAAGGTAAATTGTCACAACCCAAAGTACCCCCTAGGTGTGACACGGTGTATAGGACCCCGAGAAGCCCCACACAAGCCACTCAGCATACATATACATAAGATAAAGATAATAATGAGGAAAGAAATAGACAATCTCATAAAAGTAAAGAGTTTACAAGCAGAAGTCTTGAGTATGTCTCAAAAGCCATCTAATACAATAGAATGATCGAGACGTAACCCGTACATCATATACAAGTCTGAAACTGAAAGTAAAGAAAAACAATAATGTCTCTTAGTCCCCGAAGCATGAAGACTCACCAAGGCTGATAGCTCGAACTCTGAAAGCAACTAACCAGGAGAGTGCAAAAGATGACTGTCTGACCCTACATTATAAGAGAATGTAGGCACAAGTATGCATTAGTACATGGAATGTACCAACTATGAAGCAAATGCACATAATCACGTAAATCATGCCAATGAGATGCTTTCATATAGAAAATCATGCTAGTGAGATATTATAATGAACATGCAATGACCAAACTAAATCATGTAGCAAAAGGTTAGAAACTGAATGCATAAACATGGTCAATGCAAGCTAATCATATCATAAGCCTTGCCTTGTGAGATACTTCTAGTACCTTAGTTCATTATTATGGGATTTTTACGTTTAACCGACATAGACCATGTGAGCAATAACATGGAATCAAGTGTCTGCCCCACACCGAAAAGGGGAGTGATGTCTACCCCACATCACTAGAAGGGGTGTCCTACTTTCAAAGGTAAGGACCATAAATCTGTATCTTACGTGGATTCACTATCAATACATCTATCTGAGACAAAGCCTATGAGGCACATAGTTATGGGACTTAGGAATTTCTACTAAAGGTCCACGGACGTTGAACGGAAACCTTCATCCCAAAAACCCGCTCGGTGCACGGTAAAATTCCAAGGAATAGTCAATTAAGCTTATTCATATTTTAACCAAGGAAGAGGTACATCTAGGGTTACCAAATCCAAGCTAAGATCATATCAAGACGTTTCAACTACCACGGGCTTGCCCAAGCTTACGTCATTAGAATAGCTCCTAATTGATTCATAAGTGAGAAAGCCTTTAAACCAAATGAACCCTAATTAATGTAAGAAAACCTTTCACATTCATATTCTTAGCTTATTGTGAAGAAAACGTTTTCACAACTCATGGATGCCCTCATCTATATGCACCCTAGAAATTTTAAGCATAATTCTCATGAAACATGCATCTCTTATGCAAGCTATTCATATACATGAATCACTTATGCAAGCTATACATGTGTTTATAAATCATGATCTAGTATGGGTACATATTAATTCACCTTAGAATCATGCATTAAACTAGAATCATACATATTTTTATCAATTACATAAGTTCATAAATGCATGGATCATACTTTATCATGAATTCATAACAAGGAATCATGGCTCATGCATGGGTTCATATAATTTCTACTCAAAACATATAAATCATGCTAAATCGTGCACTAAGTTACTTTATCACGCTAGATCGTGCAGTACTTATTATAAAATCAATAATTTGAATAATAATTGAAGAACCCATACGAATTGATCAAACCCTAACTCAATTTGGGGTAATTGAACCTTGAAAATTTATGAAAACTTAGGGACCCATTGGAGGAAAGGGCTCCAATGGTGAATGCTAACATACCTCAACAAAGCCCACAAGAAAATGCTAGAAATCGATGACCTTCAATGGAGGATCCTAGCCCTTCTTCTTCCTTGACAGTTGAGAGAACTGTTCTAGAGAGAGAAATATTTGGGAGAAGGTGATTTGGGGAAATCTTGCAAAGTGATTGGAAAAGGGTAGTTTTTAGGATTAGAAGAGTTTATAAAGTGTTAGAAGTTGAAGGGAACAAACCTTGATTAGTAAATAGGCCATTAGGTGAAAAGACCAAACGACCCCTTAAAAATATAACTGTCACGTCCCATCAACGGTCTGACCTACGGTCCGTAGGTCCATCGACGGACCGTCTTCGTCAACCGTCGTTGGGTTCAGAGACTATCTATTTGGACAGTACAATGATAGGTCCCATGTACGGCTCGTGGGTCAATTGACGGACCATACATAGCAATCGTAGATCTGAATTTAGGGCTTAAGAATTTTACTAAGTCTGCAGGAGACCTACGAGACCCATCTACGGCTCGTACACTGGACGACGGGCCATCCTGGCAGGTCATCGTTGAGGTTCTAAAACTTGTCATTTGAAAATTTGGGCCTGCCACCTACGGTTCCTACCTACGGGCCATAAGTCAACCTACGATCCGTAGGTGGCCTCCGTCGTTACTGGAACTAACCTAGAAAATCAGGAATTTTTCCACCCTTTTGAGTCTGGGGTATTACAATATCTCCCCCTTGGCAACATTCGTCCTCGAATGAGAGTCAAGACATCATAAGGAGGGTATGAAACAAGAACTAACAACCAAAACTAGAATGCAATCACATAAATGCACATATCCGAGGAGGAAAGCATCAACTTCAAGCTAAAGCATGCTTCATAACAGAAGTTTGTCAATCCATAAACACTTAATGAATGCATGCATAAGGAAACATGAGAATGACTAAGATGCTTGAATCCTAGAAATAGACCATGAAGAGCTAAATACCTCAAGCTAGGGAAGACTCGGATGGAAAGAGATGAGCATAACGGGACATCATGTCGGCCTTGGCCACCCTTGTAGCACCCTCAACCAATTGATTCCTCAACAATACATTAACGGTAGCAACTTCTTTGTTTCCTCAACTTCAAGACTTGTCGGTCTAGAATCTCAACCGGAACCTCTTCATAATATAAACTCTCTTTGATTCCAAGACTTTCTAAATGCACTATGGATGTCGGATCTCCAACAAACTTCTTCAAAAGAGACACATGGAAAACCGGATGAACCGAGTCTAACTCATTAGGTAACTCAACCTCATAAGCAACCTTGCCAATGCGTCTCAAAATCTTATATCGGCCTACAAACCGGAGACTAAGCTTCCCTTTCTTACCAAATCTCATGACACCCTTCATGGGAGAAATTTTCAAATAGACCAAATCATCAACCTCAAACTCAAGATCCCTTCTCCTAACATCGCCATAAGACTTTTGTGGACTTTGAACCGTTTTCAACCTTTCTCTAATAAGCCAAACTTTCTCCATAGCGTCATGCACTAGTTCGGGACCCATCAAAGCAACTTCACCCACCTCAAACCATCCTATAGAAGACCTACATCTCCTTTCATAGAGTGCCTCAAATGGAGCCATACCAATACTTGCGTGGTAATTATAATTGTAGGTAAACTCAATCAAAGGCAAATGATCATCCCATGCCAATTACCCTTGAAATAAATTACACAAGCTCTTAGAATATCATCTAAGGTTTGGATAGTACGCTCCGCCTTCCCATCGGTTTGGGGATGAAAAGTCGTGCAAAGTTTAACCTTGGTACCAAGACCCTTCTGGAAGGACTTCAAAAATTGAGAAGTGAATTGGGTAACTCTATCAGAGATAATTGATAGGGGCACTCCATGCAACCTAACCCTATACCTAATGCACAACTTAGCATAATATTTCGCCGAAAAGGACACCATGACGGGAATGAAGTGAGCGGACTTTGTCGTACAGTCTACTATAACCCATACAAAATCATGTTGCCGGCGAGTACGAGGTAAACCCACTATGAAGTCCATATTAACATCTTCCCACTTCAAAGTAGGAATAGCTATATCTTGGGATAAGCTTCCCGGCCTTTGATGTTCAACCTTAACTTGTTGCCAATTTCGGCACTTTACCACAAATTCCGTGATATCTTTCTTCATTCCATTCCACCAATAGATTTCCCGCAAATCGTGGTACATCTTGGTGGCTCCTAGATGAATCGAGTATCAGGAACTGTGAGCTTCTTCTAGGATTTTCTCTCTTAGGCCACCAATATTAGGCATACACAAACGGCCTTGATATCTATGGACACCATCTCCCCGTTGGGAGAAAGCCTCATTGCCCTTCTTTAGAACCGCATCCTTCAACTCAACTAGTATTGGATCGAATGCTTGCTTAGCCTTAACATCCACCACAAAGGATGATTCCAACCCATTTTGGACAATTACACCTCCCTCATCGGAGTCAACCAACCACACACCTAGCCGAGCTAGTTTATGAACATTCCAAACAAATTTTTTCTTGTCATCATCTATATGTGCAACACTATTCATCGACAACCGACTCAAGGCATCGGCCACTACATTAGCTTTTCCCGGATGATGGAGGACACTCATGTCATTGTCACGACCTGATTTCTCCAATCATGATAGCGCCTACCAACCCACCAGTAGTCCAGCCAAAACCCTATCCCGGAACTTAGCAGTAATGGGACTACGGGTGGAAACTAACCTCAACTATGCGGAAGCAACAAATACAACACATAAAGAAGGCTGAAGCGAAAAAAAACTATATATACAAGACACCTTCTAGAACCTGGAAGTCACACGTACATCACTACTAGCAAGAGTAATAGTCACAAAAGTGGACCACAGAAACAAACTGTCTCGAAGGCAAAAGACAAGTCAAAATATAAAATACAGAAGGAGACCGGTAAACCCAGAATGCCATGTGCTCACCAACGTCTCCTAGACAGACAACTGCAGGCTCAAGCTCAACGCTGATAACTGGTGCTCGAAGCTGCATCACGAAAACAGATGCAGAGGGTAGCATGAGTACCAAAACAACTGGTACCTAGTAGGCATCATAGGACGATTGAGCAAGAAAGGTAAAAATAGGCAGACAAGATAGAATCAGCACAAACCAAGGTCAACGAAAAACAAGGGCGGAGAAAGCGGAAGCAAACTAAGAACAACTACGATAAACCCAGCTTAGCCCTCCATAAGACCCACTAGGCACACTCATGCGCAAGTTTAAATAAAACCCGAATGGACCCCTATAAACCCGACAGGTATACAAAAGAGCTATTCTACAGAAATGAAGGAAAACACGACTCCAGAAGCCTCGACACCCATGGGTCCTGGACCCAAAAAGATAACACTTGGGCCCCGCCCAATCATCAGTCACGAGTTGGTAACACCAGACTCTAACAGTGTAACGTCATCCTCGAGCTAGAACAATACGTGGGCTCAGCCCAATCATCAATCACGAGCTATAAATACATTACTCTAACCGGGTAACATCAGCCTCAGACCGAAAATCACACTTCTAGCTCAACTGCCTAGCACTGAACTACCAGCTCCAACCAGGTAGTGTCAGCTGCGCAGCTGGGACTACTAGCCTATGAGCAACGGCCTCGCGCTAGAAATACATTGTTGCAATCGTGTAACGTCAGCTGCGGACCGGATGCTAGAAACCTACCTCAGACAGCCAGCGCTGGAAATACCGGATGCTAACTAGATAACGTCAGCTGCGTACTGGAGCTAACAACCTCGAACCGGATAAAACAAACAACAAACAATACAAGGCAAGGCCAAAACACCACGGGCTGCCGCCCCCTCAAGGATATCAACCGAAGGCTCCCAGCCTAGCATGATACAACCGTCAATCGGTGCAAAAGCAACATCTTCTGGCAGCACCCCAGAATGAACAGATAACCACCCAGTAGTTAATCCACAGCAAATTAACAACAACCCCAGCCAACAACTCATCCTAAGAAATGATAATAATCCCGAACAGCCCAGAAATCATCTCTAAACGAAGAAAATCGGAGAAGGAGAACAGAAGTACTAGATACCCACCCCAGATTCACACACCTCAACCAGCATTTACGCATTCAAGCTCAATCAAGAAAAAAGGGAAGCCGTAACCTACAGAAGGCCTATCACGCACGCTCCAAGTCACTCTGTCGGAGCTTTTCCTTTCTTATCGGCCTCAGACCGCTGCCACGCTATCAAAAATAGAATCAGAGCGTCAATACGGTCGTTTAGACACTAAAATAATCAAATTCTGAGACAGACCAATTTCGGATTCAAAATTAAGAATGTGGAACCCGCTTTGGATTTTCCAGAATTGACTCCGTAAAGAGGTCCCAAATCCTCCCCCAAACTTGTATTAAAAAATGTAACACTCATCGGGGTTCGGATCAGCTCCATGCAAAACTTTACAACAAATAGACTTAAGATAGCAACTTAGGCCTCGAATTCATGGGAAACGAGGGACACCCAACGCAATCCAACCACTAACCCACAAAGCCAACGAGAATCTGAACGCCTGGGACTCTGAATCACCAAAACCCAACAACCGGGAGATATAAATTTTGGAATATTTCATCCCAATGAGCTCGACCTCCATTAAATAGCACTGAAACCTGCACTTCTCCGCGAACCCAGCCCCCAGGCCCTGCGAATGTGGATGGAAGCAAACCTCTACTCCGTGAACGCGACAAGAGCACACGAATGAGGAGGGAAGGGACCCAGACCTCCGCTAACGTGGAACCCTATTCGCGAACGCGGAGAGGAGACTCCCCCAGGCTCTCCAAACCTCTGCGAACGCGGATCCTGAACCGCGAACGCAGAAAAGGAGATCAGTCCCACTCCAAAGACCTCCGCGAACGCGGATAACCTTCCATGAATGCAGAGTACAGGGACACAGACCTCCGCCAACGTGGCCTCTAGCCGACTAACGAGGAGTAGACACTCTCACACCTCTGCGAACGCAAAGCCTATCCCGTGAACGCGGAGAGTAAATGTGTCTGCAGCTTTGACAGTTCCAACAGTTGAGTTTTGGACAACTCCAAAGCTTCGATGGGGTGCTCGGGATACGTTCGGAACCCCGTGCACACAAACGAGATATGCTACCCCCTCAAATTCGATGTTTTGAATTCAATGGAGCAGTCAAAATTTTCATACGAGGTCGTTTCGACAAAAAGTGGGTCCCACACCCAATGGGCCATTTTTAACAATTTCTAATGGAGGCCTCAGATTTTTATCGAAAGTTCTAAAAGGGTTATTCTAGACCAAACTCTGCATTCTCAAACTAACTACGCTGACGAAATTTTAATCCAAGCATGTTTACCAAAAACATTGACCAAAGTCAACCTTAAGCCAAATTTTGAAGGATAAAGAGCAAACTGGCCCCAAAATCACATCGGAAACCTCGAGACTCGGGCAAACAACGCTTCTAGCCTTATTTGTCAGCTCCGGAGCTGATGGGACCGTCAAAATTCCCATCTAAGGTCATTTCCCTAAAGTTTTGACCGAAATCAACTTTTCAAGGTTTCAAAAGCTCCAAAACAGGAAAAAAGGCATAAAAACAAAACGAACAACCAAATGACCAAACAGTCAGTGCCAGCAAGTTATAAATGAATTGGGGTACAGGAACACTAGAAATGACAAAAAGGTGGCATTAACACAGAAATGACCTAGAGGGTCATTACAGCATCCACTACTAAAAGGACTTTCGTCCTCGAAAGTAAGAGTCAAGAATTACTAAGGGCTTAAATAAGCAAGGGACCTTCTCCCGCATCTCTCTCTCAGTGTCCTAGGTAGCCTCCTCAACTGGACGATGCCTCCAATGGACCTTAACTACATGAATGGCTATCGACCTCAACTGACTCCTAAATATAGGTTAGGCGATCATCAAACTCAACTGCATCATACTGGAGCACATGAGACTCATTTGGAACATACCGGCGCAGCAATAAAACCTTGAAAACTGGATGAATAGCATAGAATGCTGGACGTAAAGCTAATTCATAAGCCACCTAACCAACCGCCCTCAAAATATTAAAAGGCCCAATATACCTATGGCTAAGCTTACCCCGCCTCCCAAATCTCATCACGCCCTTCATGGGTGATACTTGGAGGAATACTCTATCACCCACGACAAATCTCAATGGTCAACATTTGCGGTCTGTATAACTCCGCTGCCCACTCTGAGCCATCTTGAGCCGATCCTGAATCAACTTCACATGCACCATGGTCTCTTGAAGCAGATCTGTCCCCCGTGGCCTAGGCTTCGTAGACTCAAACCAACCAACTGGAGTGCGATATCGCCTACCATACAAGGCCTCAAACGGGGCCATCTGAATGTTGAATGGTAGTTGTTGATGTACGCAAACTCTGCCAAGGGCAAGAAATGGTCCCACTGACCTCCAAAATCTATAACATAGGCCCCCAACATATTCTCAAGGACCTGGATACTGCGCTCTGACTGGCCATCAAACTGCAGGTGAAAAGCTGTACTAAAGTCCACTCGGGTGCCCAACTCCTCCTGAAACACCCTCCAGAAGCTAGAAGTAAACTGCGCACCCCGGTCTGAAATGATAGATACAGGCACACCATGAAGACAGACCATCTCCCGAATATAGATACGAGCTAACTTCTTAGCGCTGAAGGAAGAATGAATTGGATGAAGTGTGCTGACTTGGTCAATCGATCCACGATGACCCAAATGTTCTTAACACCTCCAGAAGTCCGTGGCAAACCCACAACAAAGTCCATGGTGATGCGCTCCCACTTCCACTAAGGAATGGGTAATCTCTACAACTCTCCACCAGGCCTCAAATGCTCGGCCTTCACCTTCTGGCAACACAAGCAACGGAGAACATAGTCTGAGATGTCCCTCCTTATACCGCTCCACCAGTAGTGCTGCCTCAAATCACGATACATCTTAGCTATGCCCAGATGGATGGAATATCTTGAATCATGGGCCTTTCTAAGGATCAGCTGGATCAAATCACCAACTTTAGGAACACACAAACGGCTAGGAAACCTCAAAACCCCATTTGAATCAAGGGTAACCTGTCTGGCATCACCTGCCAAAACCTTGTCTCTGAGTGCCACCAATGCTTGATCCTCAAACTGACGACTATGGATCTAATAAAGAAACGATGACTGAACCCCCACATAAGCTAACACTCGGCTGGAATCTGAAACATCAAGTTTGACCATCCTTGTGGCTAAGGACTGGATGTCCATAGCCAAAGGTTGCTCCGAAACATAAAGGAATGATAGACTACCCATACTCCCTGCCTTCCGACTCAAGGCGTTTGCTACTACATTCACCTTGCCCCGGTGGTAGAGAATAGAGAGGTCATAGTCCTTCAGGAGCTCAATTCGATGGCGCTGCCTCGAATTAAGATCACTCTGGCTCATAATGTACTGAAGGCTCCGGTGGTCGGTGTAGATCTCACAATGAACTCCATAAAGGTAATGCCTCCAGATCTTAAGCGCAAAAACTACCGTTGCCAACTCTAGATTATAAGTGGGGTAGTTGCGCTCATGCAACTTAAGTTGCCTCCACGCATAAGCAATAACCCGACCCTGCTGCATAAGAACACAACCCAAACCAATGCTGGATGCGTCACAATAAACCGTGAAGCCCTCGCCCTCAACTGGAAGATTCAATATATGAGCGGTGGTCAGCAACTCCTTAAGCCTCAGAAAGCTCCTCTCAAACTCCTCCGACCACACAAAGGGAACATCCTGGCGAGTCAACTGAGTCAGAGGTGGTACTATAGTGGAGAAACCCTCGACAAAGCACCTGTAATACCCTACCAATTCGACAAAGCTCCAAACCTCAGTCACAAAATGGGCCTAGCCCAATCACGAATAGCCTCAATCTTTGTTGGATCTACTATAATACCATCCTTTGACACCACGTGCCCCAAGAATGCTACGGATATAAGCCAAAATTTGCACTTTGAGAACTTGGCATAACGTCGATGTTCTGTATAAGTCTTGGGCACTATCCTCAGATGTTGTTTATGCTCACAATGGCTCCGTGAGTATACCAAGATGTCATCAATGAAGACTATGATGAAGGAGTCCAAATACGGCCTGAATACATGGGTCATCAAATCCATAAAGGCGGCAGGGGCATTAGTCAACCCATAAGACATCACTAAGAACTCATAATGGCCGTAACGAGTCCTAAATGATGTCTTAGGGATGTCTGTTGCTCTCACCCTCAAGTGATGGTAGCCCGATCTCAAGTCAATCTTTGAAAACACGGTAGCACCCTGAAGCAGGTCAAACAGATCATCAATACGAGGCATGGGGTAATGGTTCCTCACCTTTACCTTATTCAGCTACCTATAATCAATACACATCTGCATTTTTCCATCCTCCTTCTTCACAAACAGGACTGGGGCACCCCAAGGTGACACACTAGGAAGAATGAACCCCTTACCCAAGAGGTCCTGATGCTGAACATTGAGCTCCTTGAGCTCTGCAGGGGCCATACAATACGGTGGAATAGAAATAAGACGAGTACCCGGCTCATAGTCAATGGCGAAGTCAATATCTCACTCTGGGGTAGGCAAGGAAGGTCGGTAGGAAACACATCTGTGAACTCTCAGACTATAGGTATTGAATCATTTGCAGGGCCCTCGCTACTAACATCACTAACTTATGCAAAAAAAGTCAAACATCCGCTGTCCACCAGCTTCTGGACCTGAATAAAAGAAATCACCCCGATAGGTATTCAACTGCGAGAGACTGGCCACACCACCGGCTGAATACCACTCATGTCTAAACTAACGGTCTTCGCATAGCAATCAATGACGGCCCGGTGAGGGAATAGCCAATCCATGCCCAAAATCACATCGAAATCCACCAACAAAGCACAATAAGATCGACTAGAGTGTCCTGCCCCTGAATAGCCACAACAAAGGATCTACACACCCGATCCACTACTGGGGTCAAAGCACGCAAAGGCACAGATAAGGGCTCTGGACTCACTCCCAATCGAGGCACACAATAAGCCTACACATAAGACTAAGTAGAACCAGGGTCAAATAAGGCTGAAGCAGACTGATGGCATAAAAGAACCGTACCTGTGATCATATCATCGGATTCCTCGGCCTTTGCTCTAGCTGGAGCTACGTAGAAATTGCCCCGAGCACCTCTACCCTGCACATCCACTCAACCGTCTATCCTACCTCCCCGGGAACCTCATCGAGCACCCTAATGCTGACCTCCTCCCCTAGATGGAGGTGCTACCGCTGAGACTGGCCTCACCGCCTGAGGAGCTGGTAAATCTGATATGTATATAGGGTAATCCCTAGCCCAATGACAAAGCTCCACGCAAGTGAAGCAACCCTGTGATGATCTGGTACCCATTGAAGGCCGGCACCCTG
This sequence comes from Solanum appendiculatum, assembly GCA_018342035.1. NCBI lineage: Eukaryota > Viridiplantae > Streptophyta > Magnoliopsida > Solanales > Solanaceae > Solanum > Solanum appendiculatum. Next base: position 472,257 of record JAGDQO010001340.1, on the reverse strand, counting down.
ACCTGATGTACTTGACTCAAAACCACCTCGGGCCGGCACTATGCCTACTCTGACGGTGCTGGTCACCCTCTGAGATATTTAACACTGCCTGATATGGGAGACTACACTAGCCCGACTAAACCCCTGATGAACCCGATCTCGGGTATCCCTCGACCTGCGACAAGTCCCACTGAAGCAATCATTTGGCCTAGTCCTATTTCAACTGCCCCTATGGTCCTTGCGACGGAGCTGCGCAATAGTGCGGCAGTGATCCACAACATCCAAAAATGAACAACCCGCTGATAGCATAGACTACAACTCAATCCATAATTGCAGCCTCAAACCGGTAACAAAGAATAGGACCCGCTCCTCCTCTGTAGGCAGAATAATGGTGGCATGACGAAACAACTCCAGAAATCTAGCCTCGTACTCTGATATTGTCATGGATCCCTGCTCCAACCTCATAAACTCATCACGGAGTGGATCCCTAACACTCCGTGGAATATATCTAGCCACAAAGGCTTCAGAAAACTCCGTCCATGATACCGGTGGTGACTTGCTGGCCTAGTCTCAAAGAAAGAACGCCACCACTGTCTAGCGGGTCTGCCTAACTAAAAAGTTATGACGTCAGCTCTCCTAGACACCACTAACCCCAAAGTCTACAATCTCTCCCGGCAAGTAGTCAGGAACTCATGGGCATCTTCCCGCACAACCCCGGAGAACCTCGGTAGGGATAGTCTAAGAAACACCCCGAGCATCTTCTACTCCCGCAGAGGCATAACCTCATCCAAAGAGTTTGGCTGAACTGCGGCAGGTGCTGGCGGTTGGTGAACCTCTAGAGCCGCTACTGAAGGCTGGCCCTGCTGTGCCAGAACCGGCTCTGGGACTGGTGATGGGGCCAAATGCTACTGTTGCTGCATACCCCCAATCGTAGCTAGGATCTGGGCAAGCATGTCCTAAAGATCCGGGGCGGCAGCTGGTACGGGCGGTAGGTAGGCTGGTCCTGGCTCCACCGGTATCGGAGGAATTTGATCTACCCAAGGTTCCGGCTCCGGCTCCGGCTCCGGCTCTGGCTCTGGAGTCTTCGCTCTATCGCGGCCTAGGCCGCAGCACCACCTCGACCTCGGAGTTAGCCTCCACTGTTCGTGCGAGCCATCTGACAATAGAATTGAACAAGTGAGATTTCAGGAAACCAATCAAACACACACACGAACAGGAACCAAAACAAGAAAACATCCTAAGGACATCATGTAGCCTCCCGAAGATAACTCACGAACGTCTCCTCACCGATCCTTAGGACTCTACTAGATGCTAGTTTTATACAAGTGAAACCAACGATCCTCGAGCTCTGATACCAACTTGTCACGACCCGATTTCTCAAATCATGATAGCGCCTACCAACTGACTAGTAGGCCAGCCAAAACCCTATCCTGGAACTTAGCAGTTATGGGACTACGGGGTGGAGACTAACCTCAACTAAACGGAAGCAACAAATACAACACACAAAAAAGGCTGAAGCAAAATCAAACTATATATACAATACACCTCCTAGAACCTGGAAGCCACAAGTACAGAACTACGAGCAAAAGTAAAAGTTCCAAAAGTTGACCACAGAAACAATCAGTCTCGAAAGCAAAAGACAAGTCAAAATATAAAATACAAAAGGAGACAGGTAATCCCAGAATGCCTTGTGCTCACTCTCATCTCCTTGATAGACAACTGAAGGTTCGACCTCAACGCTAATAACTGGTGCTCGGTCTTGCATCACGAAAATAGATGCAAAGTGTAACATGAGTAACAAAACAACAGTTAATCAGCGGGCATCGTAGGTCAACTGAGCAAGAAAGGTAAAAACAGGCAAACAAAAGAAAAAAGGAAGCTTTCGGCGGACACAAGCCCTCAGGATTTGACACTTGGACACCGGGAAGCTTGCCCCAGGGTCCTTCATTTGGAACTGCCCTTTTCCTTTCTAAAGTGGAATTCCTCCTTGCTTTCCCCTTTGACCTGTGCCAAACTCCACTTTTGCTGTTGACAAGATAAAATCAGCACAAACAGAGGTCAACGGAAAACAAGAGCAAAGAAAGCAGAAGCAATCTAAGAACAACTAAGCTAAACCCAGTTGAGCCCCCATAAGACTCACTGGGCACCCTCGTGTGCAAGTTTAAATAAAACCCGAATGGAACCCCATATACCCGACAGGTACACAGAAGATCTATTCTATAGAAACAAAGGAAAACACAACTCTAGAAGCCTCAACCCCCATGGGTCCCGGACCAAAAAAGATAACACCTAGGCCCTGCCCAATAATCAGTCACAAGCTGGTAATACCATACTCTAACCATGTAACGTCAGCCTCGAGCTGGAACAATACCTGGGCCCAGCCCAATCATCATTCACAAGCTGGAAATACCGAACTCTAATCGAGTAACATCAGCCTCGGACCGAAAATCATACCTCTCGCTCAACAACCTAGCGCTAGAAATATCGGCTCCAACCGGGTAACGTCAGCTGTGCATGTGGGACTAGTAGCCTACGAGCAACAACCTCGCGCTGGAAATACCTGGCCGCAATCAAGTAACGTCACCTGTTGACCGGATTCTAGCAACCTACACCCGACAGCCAACGCTTGAAATAACGGATGATAACCGGGTAATGTCAGCTGCGTACTGGAGCTAAAAACCTTGAACCGGATAAAACAAACAACAAACAATACAAGGCAAGGCCAAAACACCACGGGCCGCCGCCCCCTCGAGGATATCAACCGAAGGCTCCCAGCCTAGCAAGATACAATTGTCAATCGGCGCAACAACAACATCTCCGGGCAGCACCCAAGAATCGCATAAATAAGAGAGAAAGAATCAAAAGATCAAAAGCCATGAAACCGCGCAAACTAAGGCTCATGCTATCAAACCCAAGTCTGCTATACCAGTCTACAAGGTCCTAGTCCATCCGAAAAGACGTCGGATACATACTCAAGTCAACAGGTGCATAGGACTAAGGCAATACTATCCTAACCTATTCTAAAGTTGATACAATCACAGAAATCAACAAAAAAAAGGAAAATATACCGAACCCACGCATGCATCAATAGATAACCACCCAATAGATAACCCACAAAAAAATTAACAACAACCCATACCAACAACTCATCTTAAGGCATGATACTAATCCCGAACAACCAAGAAATCATCTCTAAACAAAGAAAATCAGAAAAGGAGAACAGAAGTAATAGCTACCCACCCCAGATTCACACCCATCAACCAGCATTTACGCATTCAAGCTCAATCGAAAAAGAAGGGAAGTCGTAACCTACCAGAGAGTCGATCACGCGCGCTCCAAGTCACTCTGTCAGAGCTTTTCCCTTCCGAACGGCCTCAGACTGCTTCCACACTATCAAAAATAGAATCACAGCGTCAATAAGGTCGTTTAGACACTAAAATCATCAAATTCAAAGACAGACCAATTTTAGAGTAAAAATCAAGATTTTTCAGAATTGACTCCGTCATGAGGTCCCAAATCGTCCCCCGAACTTGTATTCGAAAACGAAACACTCATTGGGGCTCAGATCAGCTCTATGCAACACAAATAAGAAACGCAAAACTTTATAAAGAATAGGCCTAAGATAGAAACTTACGCCTCGAATTCATGGGAAACGATGTACACCCAACGCAATTCTACCACTAACCCAAGAAGCAAACGTGATTCTGAATGCCTGGGACTTCGAATATCAAAAAACCAACAACTGAGGAGGGATATATGAATTTTGGAATATTTCATCCAAATGAGCTCAACCTTCATTAAATAGCACTAAAACCTGCTCTTCTCCGCGAACACGGCCTCATGCCCTACGAACGCTGAGGGAAGTAAACCTCTACTCCACAAACGTGGCCAGAGCCCGCGAACAACGCGGAGAGAAGGGACTTCGACCTCCGCGAACGTGATACCCTATTCGCGAACGCGGAGAGGAGACTCTCCCAGGCTCTCAAAACCTCTGTCAACGCGGATCCCCAACTACGAATGTAGAGAAGGTGACCACCCCCACTAAAATGACCTCCCCAAAAGCGGAGCACAGTGACAATGACCTCCACGAACACGGCCTCTGGCCCGCTAATGCGTAGTAGACACTCTCACACCTCCGCGAACGCGGAGAGTCAATGTGTCTACAGTTTTGACAGCTGCAAAAGCTGAGTGTTGGACAACTCAAAACTCTTATGGGGTGCTCTTGATTCATTCAGAACATCGTGCACGCAAACGAGATATGCTACCCCCTAGAATTTGACATTCCAGACTCAATGGCGTTGTCGAAATTTCCATACGAGGTCGTTTCGACAAAAAGTGGGTCCCACACCCAATGAGCTATTTTAACCAATTACTATCGGAGGCCTCAGATTTTGATCAGAAGCCCCCGAAAGTTCTCGAAGGGTCAATCTAGACCAAACTCGGCATTCCAAAACTAACCACACTGACAGAATTTTTATCCGAGCATGTTTACCAAGAATGTTGACCAAAGTCAACCATAAGCCAAATTTCGAAGGCTAAAGAGTTAACTGGTCCAAAAATCCCACCAGATACCCCGGGAGTCGCGAAAACTATGTTTCTAGCCTAATTTGGCCGCCCTCGAGCTGATGGAATCGTTAGAATTTAAATCTAAGGTCATTTACCTGAAGTTATGATCGAAATCAACTTTTCAAGGTTCAAAAGCTCCAAAACAGGAAAATAGGCATAAAACCTAACGAATGACCAGGCGACCAAACAGTCAGTGTCAGCAAGTCATAAATGACTTGGGGTTGCTACAGGAATACTCTAAATGACAGAATGGAGGCATTTACAAAGAAATGACCTAGAGGGTCATTACAATCATACTCCTTTAAGAGCTCTAGCCATCTACGTTGTTGAAGACTTAGATCCTACTGCTTGAACACTTATTGCAAACTTTTGTGGTCCGTAAATACATCAACATGGACACCATACAAATAGTGCCTCCAAATCTTTAGAGCAAAGACAACCGCCGCATATTCTAGATCATGGGTAGGGTAATTCTTTTCATGAACCTTAAGTTTTGCATAAGAACACGTATTCCCATTTTGTATAAGAACACACCCTAAGGCAACCCTTGAAGCATCACAATAAACCACGAAGCGATCGGAATCTTCTAGCAATGTCAATATTGGAGCGGAAGTAAGCCTATTTTTCAACTCTTGTAAGCTCTTTTCACAAGCCTCCGACCATACAAACTTAGTCTTCTTTTGAGTCAATGAGGTCAATGGAGAGGCAATAGAAGAAAACCCTTCCACAAACTTCCTATAGTATCCAGCCAAGCCCAAGAAACTGGAATATTCGAAGGAGATAGAGGTCTAGGCCAATTTCTAACCACATCCGTCTTCTTAGGATCTACCTGAATACCCTTACCGGACACAATGAGACCAAGGAAGGCCACAGACTTTAACAAAAAATCACATTTATTTAACTTAGCATATAACTCACGATCCCTAAGAATTTCCAATACAATCCTCAAATGAGCGACATGCTCTTCCTCATTTCGGGAGTAAATCAAAATACCATCAATAAATACAATCACGAACATATAATGGTATTGCCTAAACACCCTATTCATCAAATCCATAAAAGCCGCCGGAGCATTCACTACAAGAAAATGTACTTATAGCTACGAAATCTAAGCTATGAATTTGAATGTCGTAGCTGTTACTTAGTAATAGCCACAACAATTCACAATTTGTGGCTATCAAAAAGTTCATCAAATTTCATAGCCACGACAATTAAATTGACAAAGCGAAATTCTTACTTTTGCGATAATTGCTAACAATCGTGGCAATAATTATCTAAATAGCTATAATTTTATTGTTACAACAAAGTTATGTAGCTAATTATACGTTATTGCCACGCGATAAAAGTCGTTGTAGCAATAGTAGCCCTTTAGCCAGAATAAATTATTTGACACAAAATATTGTAGCTAAATAAATACTTTTGCTTCAAGTTGTAAGAAATTGTGGCAATAGTTAAACGAAATAGCCATAAATTTTTCGCTATAATATAATATCCTAACTATTTAATAATTTTTGCCACGAGTGTAAATTTTTTCATAGTAATAATAACTTTTTAGCCACGATAAATTATTTGAAAAAATATTTGTTGCTAAATAAATAAGAGTTCCTTAAGTTATAAAAAATTGTGGCAATAATTATATGAAATAACCATAAATTTTTTGCCAGAATGAAATTTCATAAGACTATAAATTTTGTACATATATTTAAATTTGTCGTAGTAATAATAATATTTTAGCCACAATAAATTATTTGAAGAAAAATTCATAGCTACATAAATATTTTTTTAAGTTATAAAAATTGTAGCATATTAAAAGATATAGTCATAAATTATTTACCATAGTAAAATTTCATAGTTAATGATTAAGTTTTGTCACAATCGTGCTGAAACTAGTTGGAGCAATAGTAACATTTTATTCATAAAAATAAATTTAAAATAAAAATTGTAACACAATTAATATTTTGTTTCGAGTACCAAAATATGTGGCAATAATTAACTTAATAGTATAATAATTTGTCATAGCAAAATTATATAGGCATGAGAGACATAAAACATGAAGAGTATCGCAATAGAAAAAGGGAAGGGAACAAGTTTTCATCAAACAATGGATGTCAACAATTTGTAAAAAATAAATCCCTTAAAAACTATTAATAGTTATTATATTAATGGCCCCATGGCCAAGAAGTGTTGTAAAAAAACTATTTAGTATATTGATCTAAAAAGAGAACAATAAATTTTTTTCATGTAACTGAAAACTTCATCAACATATACCTGTAAATAATAATATTTCAACTCAATCCAATTAATATTATCAACTAAACATTATTAAATACTAATTCATATATAATTTGAGTAACTTAATAAAATAAAGATCAACTCTCAAAAATAAGTAAAAGTAAATAAGACTTCCAAATATTTACAATAATAAATCTTCATCATAAGCTTCTGATTTGTTGCCTTTAATGATATCATCAGCTACAGTAACAATGGTGCTAATAACATTTAGATCATCTCTTTTCCAATTTATGAAGTCTTCATCATCCTCTAATCTATGCAAAAAATCATTACAAACATCTTGTTGAAAAGTCTCTTCGTCGGTAGCACCTCCAGTAAAGTAACTAGAATGACCATTCAAAACACCTGGCCAATTGAGATGAAGATTATCCTTAACATAAAAATTTGTTCTACTTGGGAGGCGAGTACAAATGGTTAATTTGTTGCTATCTTTTTCTTAGTATTAACACTAACATAATCATGTTTATCTATTTTCATTCCTTTTCCCATATGATCAACATCCCACCAATCACATTTAAACAAAACAATGCTTTTACCTTCGAAATATTGAAGTTCTACTATTTCAATTAGAACACCATAGTAATTGATATTTTTACCATTCACTACTCCTCTTACTAAAACACCACTATTTTGCCTCTTCCTCTTTTCCTCGAGTAGTTTAGTATGAAACCTAAAACCATTTATTTCATATCCCTTGAATCTTTGAACTCCGTCAAAAGGACCTCTAGCTAAAGAATACAATTCACAGCTTGCAAGCGGATTTTCATCTTTGCGCATTTGTACAATCTATACAAAAAATAAATTAATCAATGATAATAAATAAGTATTACAAATTTTATATAAGATACAATAAAAACTTACTAGATGAAAAAACCAATCATCGAAGCTCATGCTCTTATTGCTCTGCTAATATTCACTTTTATACAAATGAATGATAATTAGATATAAAGTAAAGGTCCCTTTCACTGTTCCCTTATACAGCTAGCAGTGGTTATGAAAATGAAAAAGATAAGAGACCATTTGGCACCATTGTTTTATAGATCATAGATCAGTAGAAGAAAAAAATATCTGAAAGTTAATTAATGAGGTACTAGAAAGTATTTTTTTAATCTACTATTGTCTTACATACGAATAATGTTATAGAATTAAAAGAAAACATGGGACTTTGTTGAGCATGTGTCAAAATTATAAAGTCTCCACAAAACTCTCTTGCTAGTCTTATGTGTATCCATGAAAATTATGATGAGTCTTTCCTATGATTGATCTACTATGTATATGTATATGTCTAAGAAGTCAAGAATATTTGGACAAAGAATTTGAAAGACTTGTTCCAATCTTTTCTAAAGTATTAGTTTGCAAGAGGAAGCTTTACAAAGAAGATAGGTCCTTGAAACTAATAGATAAGAAACTAGTTGATTCTTGCCATATTTTTCTAGTTTTAAGGTTAATATAAGTGGGACTATAATGTGTACAACAATATCCTAAAGATAGACCAAACATGTCTTCTGTGTTTCTGATGTTAGGTAATGAGAGTTTACAATCAAAACCTAAAGAACCCGAATTTTTCATGTAAAGAATAGTACATGATTTAGATAGTTCAGGAATGCAGAGGGAAAGTTCAAAAAATTTATTTATAATCATAATGTTAGATCCTCGGTAGAGTGTTGTGCAATAATTATCAAAATTTTAGGTATTAATACAATTTAGTAAAAGTTTGTGACAGAGAGATAAAGGTAAAGGAGAAATCTATTTAGGCAAATGCACAACATGCTCACATAGAATAATGTTGAACAAAAAAAATCATTAGTGAAATTTTTGTTCAATGGTAACTTCAAAAATAACAGTAAGAAATGAGAGAGAGCTAACAAAAGATACCGTAGAAATGGTTGAACTTTTTCACAATTTCTCAAGACATAAAGATGAGCTTGTTTTAGCTCAGACTCTTCAAGATTTCCTCATGTATCTCGTAATAAAAAAGAACCCATTTATTCAAATACTGATAATCCGTTGTATTTTTCAGCTTGATCAACTTCATGATTCTTGTCCATTCGATTATGCTCTTTTTTGCACTTACATGTAAATATCTTGAGCAAAATATTAGACATTCTTCTACAATATACCCTTCTGCCATACACCCTTCCGGTTGATTTCTATTACAAACATAACATTTCAATGCGCGTAAAAACCTGCATGATATAACAAGATATCACTCAAACTTCTTTTTAGCATGATAAATTAACGAGCTGCATAAAATTAAATCAAAACTATAAATTAAAAACATACCGCTCAATTGGATACATCCACCTATTTTGTACGGGTCCACCAAGCTTAGTCTCTCTTGGAAGATTAATGACTAAATGAACCATAACATCAAAAAATGCAGGTGGAAATATTTTTTCTAATTTTCTCAATGATATTGGAATTTGAGCTGCAAGTTGATCCAACATATCAACCCTTATTGTTTTTGAACACAGTTCTTTGAAAAAAATACTTAACTCGGTGATAGCATCATAGACATTGCTTCGCACGACTCCGCGAATTGCAAGAGAAAGTAGTTGTTCCAATAAAATATGTGAATCGTGACTCTTCAATCCATTAATTTTACGATCCTCCGACTTCACCCACCGTGATATATTGGAAGAATAACCATTCGGAACCTTAACCACTTCCAAGAACCTGCATACTTTAGACTTCTCATCTCGTGATAAAGAATAACATGCTGCTGGGTAATACCATCTTCCATCTCTGTAAGTTGGATGTAAATCTCTTCTTATACCCATTTCCTTCAAATCACGACGAGCATTCAAATTATCTTTTGTTTTTCCTTCAATATTTAATAATGTTCCAATAATATTATCACATACATTTTTTTCAATATGCATCACATCTAAATTATGGCGTATTAAATTATTTTTCCAATAAGGAAGCCTAAAAAATACTTTTTTTTCTCCAGTTATGTATGCCTTTACTTTTTTCATACTTGCTCTTTTTTTGGGTCTTACCAAATTTCATGTCTCCCAGAGCAATCAACTTACGTAAAGCATCATCTCCTGATAAAATATTTGGAGTAGGTCTTCTTTCTACTTCTCCATTAAAATCACGTTTATTACTCCACCACTTATGATTAGATGATAAAAACCTTCGAGCGCCCATGTAAGAAAACTTACGACCATACTTTAAACGAGTAGATGGAGTGTCTTTGTTGCATGAAGGACAAGCCAAAGCTCCCTTTGTGCTCCACTAAGATAAGTTTGTATAAGCTGGAAAATCATTGATAGTCCATAAGAGTGCTGCTCGCATACAAAATTTCTCTTTTCTTGAAGCATCAAATGTATAGACTCAATAATACCATAATTCTCGCAACTAATCTATCAATGATTCTAAGTACACATCGATATCATTTCCAGGAGCTTTAGGACCAGGTATCAACAAAGACAAGAAGCAATATGGTTGCTTCATGCACATCCAAGGGGGTAAGTTATATACAGTAATAATCACTGGCCAAGTGCTATGAGAAACACTTAAGTTACCAAAAGGATTTACCCCGTCAGATGCTAATCCAAGTCTAACGTTATGAGGATCTCTAGAAAAACAAGGATTTGATGTATCAAAATATTACCATGCTTCAGAGTCTGCTAGATGTCTAAGAACCCCATCTTTCAAGCGTCGATCATGATGCCATGTCATGTTTGAAGAAATTTCTAATGATACAAACAACCTCTGCAATCTTGATTTCAAGGGAAAGTAACGTAACACTTTCCGAGGAACTTTGTTCTTGATCTTTCCTTGAATAGCTCCATCAGTTGTTTGGCCTTCCATTGACTTCCACCTAGACTCCTCACAAACTAAGCAAGATTTAGCTTTTGCATTTTCTTTCCAAAATAGCATACAATCATTCTCGCAAGCATGTATCATTTCATAACGAAGAACTAAATTTTGAATCACTTTTTTTGCTCCATAGAATGACTCTGGTAAAGTTTCACCAGAAGGAAGTGCTCGTTTGATTAACTTCAATATGCTATAAGTTGCTTTATCACTCAACCCATGAAGACATTTGATCTGGAACAATTCCACAATCAGTGATAACTTAGAGAATGTCTCACAAAATGGATAAAGTTGTTGTGAAGCATCCTCCAATAATTTGAAAAATTTTGAAGTAGGTTCAGAAGCATCACCTTGTTGAAACATTACTCCTCTAGAATCATTCATGATTTCAGGACCAGTAGCATCATAAATCATTTTAAACATATCATCATCTCGCTCTTTTCATTTCTTTTGAGATGGATCGCCTTGCTCTTTTCCTTCTTCATTCTGATTAATGATTTGCTTTTTAGGTGCAAATTCTCCATGATGAAGCCAACGTGTGTATCCTTTGACTACCCCAAAAAGTATTAAATGTTGCTTCACTTCATTTCTAGACCCGTGGAAAACATTGTTGCATTGCGTACAAAGAAAAGGAATTTCACCTTCTACTTCTGAGTGCTTAAAGGCAAACTGAAGAAAATTATCAACCCCCTTTAAATAAATTTCACTCGATGTGTTAGTACAACGCATCCAAGTCTTATCCATTTTCAAATTTCCTACAAAAAAAATATAGAGAAATATAGTGTTAGCATATTAATCTCCCTTAAACAGAGAAAAACAATAGAATGAAGAGGGGCAGAAGCTTAAAATATATAATAAAGAGTTTATTGAGTTCATCGTCCATATTTTAGGAGGTAGAGAGGTTGTTTTCAATAAATCGACTCTCGAAATAACTAAACTCACATTCATACTGTTGTCCACTTATTGAAAGAGTTGGTAGGAGAAAGCATTTGTTGACAAGTTTACGTGTATGGTTGTGACACTAACTGGACTTGGGATTTTCTTGAATTTGATCGAGTACTCTGGTGAGAAATGGTCCTTTGCATAATTACAACTTATGGGGTTGTGATGTTTTTCAATATTGGGCTTGGACCTAATACTTGGATATATACTGCTGAAGTTTTCCCTCTTAAGTACAAGATTTTAGGAGTTGAATTTGGTGTTGCAGTACAGGGCTTTAGGAGTTGGAATCTGCATTTGGATTAACCTTACCCTTTTCCCCTTTCCATCAATTTGCATTTATCCTTTAAAATGATTTGATTCTGTATTTTGATTTTGCATCTTAATTGTAAAAAGTGAACAACAAGAGCTAATTGTTTTGGGTAATATTCAGAAGTTCAGTTATTAAAATGAGCTTGGACATTTGATCCTAGCAAAGACCAAACTTTGTAATTTTCTCATAATGCTACATGAACTACTGCAACACCTAATTGTTACTGATGCATCATTGTAAATAAAGGGTTCATATTACAATTTCTAAGCAAGCTTACTAGTTGGGCAAAACAACCACGAAGTAAAATAATTCTATCTCATTCAAATGAAAGTATAGTTTCTTCATTGAGTTTAAGTTATATATATCATTAGTGTAACATAGGTTTATATTACATCTTAATGGGAAAATAGGTCATTTTATCCTGTGGCAAAATCTTGGTAGCAATTTTAACCCCGACCTATAATTATGAGACCACGTCTACCATTACTACTAACAACCTTCCACACAAGTTGCCCCACCTATATATACTCCTTCCGTAAATTTTCACTTGTCTATTTTTGACTTGACATACCTTTTAAGGAGTTACAAGATAGTCGTTACATTCGATTATAGTAGATAGAAGAGTATAATTTTCTATTAAAATAAAGAATCTGGCTGGGTATGTAATGGCATATTTAGTTTGACTCGATCTTAGTTTGTTAGAGGGTGTAAACCAAGCTTAATGCATCTATATAGAGGATCGGAATAGACGATGAAATTCAGTAGATCAGGATAATTTCATTTTGTTTATATTTATATAATTAAACTTTAAACTTTCAATTTTGCTTTTGCTGATGAATTATTTTAGAAAAGAAATAAACTAAGCCATAGTAAGAATAGTTAAAAATGATAAACCATCATTGTCTTTAAACCATTTATAAACCATCAAATAGAGGATCTTCTCATTCTTGAAATATCCTCTAAGGTCCAGTAATTAACCATTATTTTTAAAATATGATGAGAAAACAAGTGAAAGTAAACTTTGTAGTAGAAGAATTTTAGATAGACAAAGAGGAAATGTACTTACCCTTGATGCTGGAGGAGATGAGAATAAGATTGAGCCTTGAACTTTGAAAGACAATTTCAAGAGATGCAGGAGGAGATGAGAGCTGATGGAGAGTGAACTTTGTCTCTCAAATTTAAGGATTTAGGGTATTTTTTTATACCAAAGAGGGAAAATAAGGTTTATATTCTATCAAAAAAAAGTGGGTTTAGTTCATTAGTTCTACTTTATTGGGATTGTTCGTGTAATATTATTAATTGTACATATATATGTCAAAGTTGTACAACATACACTTTGGTTCCCAATATATATGTGTATATATAATTATATTATTTTTTTCATTTTTAACTTAACAAAAAGATACAAAAATTAATAATTCATGTTTTACTTTTAGTATTAATTATTTATTTCTAGAAAGAATCAAGACATAAACATCGATCAACTAATATGGATATTTTGGTAAAATAGTTATATCAATCCTTATTTTTAATAGACGTGGAACGTCAAAAGTGGATAGGTAAAAAACCGAAGGGAATAATACATGTAACTTTCTTTTGTTCAAATTTCATAACTACCAAATTAATTAAGTAATTTATCAATTGAGAAAAAAGATAACTAAAATACTTCCTCCTTACAACAATAGTTGTTCACTATACTAAAAATAGTTGTCCAACAATACATTTATCATCTAACACATTTCTCAAAGCATTAAATTTAATAAAGTCAAAGGATAATATACTAGTATTACCTCTATTATTTATTGTTTTTTAATGGGCGTGCCAAGTCAATAGTGGATAACTATTGTTGGACAGAGGAAGTATAATTTATTATTGATTTTTTAAAAAAGTGTGAGCACAATTAAGGAGAGACATATTATCATACGAGGTGAAATGTAAGTCTTGGGGTGCTACATGTTGTGTTTTCGAACCTCATCTATCGAACAATACATTTATGTAACTAGCTTAATTAGAGATGTTAAACATTCTATCTTACAAGATCTTAATATATAATTTTTAAATATAATTAAAATAAATAGGAGTTATGCTTAATTAATTTTTATTGACTAATTATATCAAATTTAAATATAATCAAACTATTTCCACCTCAAACTTCATCTTGATCAAGTGCTTTGAGAATTGTTCAATTCAATTCAATTTTACATATAGGTATATTTTTAAGTTTCAAATATAAAATAGTATTAAATTAATAACATTGTTATTTCCTTTATATTCTCAATATGACCTTTTCACTATAGTATTTCTTTTCGCAACCTATTTTGGTTTTTGAAAAATATTCTCTGTACCTTCATGGATATGGTCCACGTATACATCATCCACTCAAATTTCACTTATAAGATTACATTGCATATGTTGTTATTATTGTTACACTTGGACCTTTGTTGTTTGGAATAATCTTAACAAATTTGATGTAATTAGATGTTTATATATAGTTCGATTCAATTCAATTTTATATGATCTTATATATATATATACACATATATGGGCGTTTAGCCATGAGATTTATTCACTTTTTGGTAGTTGAACTCCGAAAAACATATTTGACCATAAAATTTTAGATCCAACTTGAAGTTGAATTTTTGAATTTTCAATTATTTAAAAAACAACAAAAATGTGTTTTCACTTTTTTTCACTCTTCTATCACTTTTTGGGCGGGGCATTCTGTTCTAAAGTAACAAAGACAACACCACTTTGTATTTATGGCCAACACAAAATATTTATTCACTTTGAAGATTAAAACTATTTTTTTTCAAATTTCACAATAAAACATGGTCAAACGCACACTAATCAAACAAGTATTGTAGCTAAAGAGAAAATTCTATCATTAATCATATCTATCGTTGAATTGACATCAACTTTCTCTTAGCTATGAGAAAAAGAGCTACGGATATAATAAAGTTCCAAGATAATTCAAAAATTTAAATAGCAATATTAGGTTTTAAATATAATTTAATTAAATAAGTAATAAAACTTTTTATTATTATTCAAAGTATTATGAGGGAAATTCACGAATTCACAGAAAACTCCCTCTAATATTATAAAAAATAAAAAGTAATGTGTTATATCTATTTTGGAAAGAAACAACACATAATTAATAACAAAAAAATCAAAATAAAAGTAAAAAGATTTCCCTCCAAACTTTTCCCTCTCATTATTTTATGCCTTAATTATTTCTTTCTTTTCCTATTTTAATAAGTCTAACCCCTATAAAACTGACACCCAAAAGGAAGTAAAATCACCCCAAACATCACTAATTCTCTTTATTTTAATACATATTCCAATTTCATCTTTTGGTGTTGTGACATTTTGTAGTAGCTTCTAACAATAATCAAGTACGTTCTTCTTCTTCTCATCTTTTTCTTTTTATAAAAACAAAAAATTTCTGTCACTTTTTAAATTTTATGTATATAATTTATTAATCAATGAAATGATACAATAGCTACATACGAACTCCTTGATTGATTCCTCTATGATTATGTGCATTAAGTATGAGTTGCATAAAGTCTTCATGAATTGATGTGTTTCACATGCTTTAGCTTTGAGTTGATGTTTTCCTCCTCGGATTTGGGCATTTATGTGATTGCATTCTAGGTTTTGTTGTTAGTTCTTGTTTCTTACCCTCCTTACGATATCTTCACTGTCATTCGAGGACGAATGTTCTCGAGGGGGAGATAATGTAATACCCCAGAATTGAAAGGGTAGAAAATTTCAAATTTTCTGCGTTAGTGCCAGTAACGACGGAAGCCACCTACGGATCATAGGTTGACTTACGGCCCGTAGGTGGGAACCATAGGTGGCAGGCCCAAGTCTTCAAAATGACATGTTTCAGAACCTCAACGACAGCCTGCCAGGAAGGTCCGTCGTTCAGTGTACAAGTCGTAGATGAGTCTCGTAGGTCTCCTCAAGACTTGGTAAAATTCTTAAGCCCTAAGTTCAGATCTACGGTTGCCATGTATAGTCCGTCGATTGACCCATGAGCCATACATGGTGACCCATCGTTGGGGGTCCAAGTGGGAAAACTCTTTTTCTCAAAACTTAGACTCTTCATGAACATGCATGAGGAATCATGAGAATATCTAAGACACATGAGACCAAAATAATGAACCATGAGGAACTAGATACCTCAAGCTAGAGTAGGATTGGAGGGAAAGAGATGAGGATAACGGGATATCATATTGGCCTCGGCCTCCCACGTAGCACCCTCAACTAATTGATTCCTCCACAATACCTTAACGGAATCAACTTCTTTGTTTCTCAACTTCCGAACTTGTCGATCTAGAATCTCAACTGGAACCTCTTCATAAGATAAACTCTCTTTGACGCCCAGACTTTCTAAGGGAACTATGGATGTCAGATCGACAACACAATTCTTCAAAAGAGACACATGGAAAATCGGATGAACCGATGGTAACTCATTAGGAAACTCAAGCTCATAAGCAACCTCGCTAATGCGTCTCAAACTCTTATATGGGCCTACATACCGGGGACTAGCTTCCCTTTCTTACCAAATCACATGACACCCTTAATGGGTGAAATTATCAAATAGACCCAATCATAAACCTCAAACTCAAGATCCCTTCTTCTAACATCGGCATAGGACTTTTGTCGACTTTGAGCCGTTTTCAACCTTTCTCTAATAAGCCGAACTTTCTCCATAGCCTCATGAACTAGTTTGGGAGCTATCAAAGCAACTTCACCCACCTCAAACCATCCTATAGGAGACCTACATCTCCTACCATAAAGAGCCTCAAATGGAGCCATACCAATACTTGCATGGTAACTATTATTGTAGGCAAACTCAATCAAAGGTAAATGATCATCCCAATTACCCTTGAAATCAATCACACAAGCTTTTACCATATCCTCTAAGTTTTGGATAGTACACTCCACTTGCCCATCGGTTTGGGGGTGAAAAACCGTGCTAAGCTTAACCTTGGTACCAAGACCCTTTTGGAAAGACTTCAAAAATTGCAAAGTGAATTGGGTACCTCTATCAAAGATAATGGATAGGGGCACTCCATGCAACCTAACCATCTCCCTAATGTACAACTTAGCATAATCTTCCGTCAAAAAGGACACTTTGACGTGAACGAAGTGAGCCGACTTCATCATACGGTCTACTATAACCCATATAGAATTCATGTTGCCGGCGAGTATGGGTAAATCCACTATGAAGTCTATATTAACATCTTCTCACTTCCAAGTAGGAATTGCTATATCTTGGGATAAGCCTCCCAACCTTTGATGTTCAGCCTTAACTTGTTTACAATTTGGGCATTTTGCCACAAATTCTGCAATATATTTCTTCATTCCATTCCACCAATAGACTTCTCGCAAATCGCGGTACATCTTGGTGGCTCCCGGATGAATAGAGTATTGGGAACTATGAGCTTCATCTAGAATTTTCTCTCTTAGGCCATCAACATTAGGCACACACAAACGGCCTTGATATCTAATGACACCATCTTCCCCTTGGGAGAAAGCCTCGTTGCCCTTCTTTAGAACCGCCTCTTTCAACTCAACTAATACTGGATCAACTTCATTCTTAGCCTTAATGTCCACCACAAAAGATGACTCCGACCCATTTTTGACAATCACACCTCCCTCACAGGAGTCAACCAACCGAACACCTAGCCGAGCTAGTCTATGAACATGCCGAACGAATTCCTTCTTATCATCTTCTATATGTGCAACACTCATCATCGACGATCGACTTTAGGCATCGGCCACTGCATTAGCTTTGCCTGTGTGGTAGAGGACACTCATGTCATAGTCCATTAAGAGCTCTAGCCATCTACGTTGTCGAAGGTTTAGATCTTTCTGCTTGAACATGTATTGCAAACTTTTGTGGTCGGTAAATACATTAACATGGACATCATACAAATAGTACCTCCAAATCTTTAGGGCAAAAACAACCGCCGCAGGTTCTAAATCATGGGTAGGGTAATTCTTTTCATAAACCTTCAGTTGCCTTGAAGTATAAGCAATCACCTTTCCTTTTTGCATAAGAACACACCCTAAGCCAACCCTTGAAGCATCACAATAAACCACGAAGCCATCAGAACATTCTGGCAATGTCAATATTGGAGCGGAAGTAAGCCTATCTTTCAATTCTTGACAGCTCTTTTCACAAACCTCCGACCATACAAACGTAGTTTTCTTTTGGGTCAACGAGGTCAATGGAGAGGCAATAGAAGAAAATCCTTCCACAAACCTCCTATAATATCCGGCCAAGCCCAGGAAACTACAAATATCTGAAGGAGATAGGGATCTAGGCCAATTTCTAACCAAATCCATCTTCTTAGGATCTACCTCAATACCCTACTGGACACAATGTGACCAAGGAAAGCCACAGATCTCAGCCAAAACTCACATTTATTGAACTTAGCATATAACTCACGATCCCTAAGAATTTCCAATACAATCCTCAAATGATCGACATGCTCTTCCTCATTTCGAGAGTAAATCAAAATACCATCAATAAATACAATCACGAACATATAATGGTATTGCCTAAACACCCTATTCATCAAATCCATGAAAGTTGCCAGAGCATTAATCAATCTAACCACAAACTCATAATGGCCGTATCTAGTTCGAAAGGTCATCTTTGGAATGTCACAATTACTCACCCTCAATTGGTGATAACCCAATCGGAGATCAATCTTAGAGAAGAAACTAGCACCTTGAAGTTGGTCGAACAAATCATCTATTCCCATAATCGGGAACTTATTCTTAATGGTAACCTTATTCAACTGCCGATAATCAATGCACATATGGAGAGATCCATCCTTCTTACAAACAAACAACACCGGAGCACCCCATGGAGAAATACTTGGTCGGATGAAACCCTTATCCAACAAATCCTTCAATTTCTCTCATTCAATTCTTTAAATTCCACCGGAGCCATATGGTAAGGAGGAATAGAGATAGGTTGCGTATCGAGAAGAAGGTCAATACAAAAATCTATCTCTCTTTCGGGAGAAACACTGGGTAGATCATCAGAAAACACATCCAGAAACTCATTTACCACGGGAAACGACTCAAGACTAGGGGTTTCGGAATCTATATCCCTCACTCGAATGTGATGATAACTGCAACCCTTCGAGATAATCTTTCTAGCTTTAAGACAAGAAACAAACCGACCTCTAGGCATAGAATTTCCCCCTTTCCACACTAGAATGGGCTCACTAGTAAATAGAAACTTTACCACTCGAGTTCTACAATCAACCGAGGCATAACAAGAATGAAGCCAATCCATCCCAAGAATGACATCAAAGTCTATCATATCTAGCTCTACAAGATCAACATAGGTGACTCTATGGAACAAGGAAACGGGACACTTCCTATAAACTCTTTTAGCCACAATAGAATCACCAATAGGAGTAAACACACAAAAGGGGTCTAACAACACATCCGAGGGAACAACAAATCTCATAGCCAGTATGGCGTCACAAAAGGTAAGGTAGCACCGGGATCAAGTAAAGCATATACATCAATATGGAAGACTTCAACATACCGGTAACCACATCGAGAGAACCTTTTTGCTCTTGGCGAGTTTGGAGTGCATAAAATTGGTTTTGCTTGGGAGCACTAGAACCCGAACCACTAGGAGCACATTTTTACCATCTTTTCCCTTAGTAACATTCATTGGACAATCCCTCATTTTGTGACCACTCTTGCCACAACTGAAGCAACCATCCGATCCGGCTAAGCATCTCCCCTCATGCTTCCTCCCACACTTTTGACATGGGAGAATTTGAGTCCTATCACCACCACCATTTCCTCCTTGAGGCTTAGGGTTAGACACCCTATTCTTGTCAAAGTTATGCATATGAGCATTGAAGACCCTTGGTTCGAAAACCTTTGTCGAAACTTAGAACGGTCATGTCCTCCGGTCCTTTGGTTTGAGAAGTCGCCATCACCGGTCCTAGCCCTCTTTTCCACTTTGGACCTCCCCTTTTGTAACACCCCAGTTTTTGAAAAGAAAGAAAAATGCAGTTTTAAAATTTTTCTGGTGCCAGTGACGACGGAGGCCATCTACGGATCGTAGGTGGAGTGACGGACCGTAGATGGGAATCATGAATGGCCCTAAAAACTTTGTGAATTTTGATTTTCTTAACCTTGACCTACGGAATAGCAGGACTGTTCGTAATTCGGTTGACTGACAGTAGATGGGTTCCGTAGATGCCTTCCAGACTTAGCCAAATTTTCAGTCCAAAACGAACTTTCTGAATTGATTGACGGAAGAGCAGGATGGTCCGTCAGTGGATGTACGGACCATAGGTCCTGTCCGTCGATTGGCCCCAGCAGTTTTATTTAAGGGATTTATGGACTATTACGTAAATGCTTATTCCTTATACTAGAAGATTTTTCCCCTTAA
Organism: Solanum appendiculatum; assembly: GCA_018342035.1. Classification (NCBI taxonomy): domain Eukaryota; kingdom Viridiplantae; phylum Streptophyta; class Magnoliopsida; order Solanales; family Solanaceae; genus Solanum; species Solanum appendiculatum. The sequence goes on along the minus strand of JAGDQO010001340.1, from coordinate 451,900 downwards.
CCTTGGCCCTATTTATATTTTCTAAGCTCTAATCCCTTCATTCCAACTCTCATCCCCCAAAAATATTCCTCTCTCTAGAAGAACAAGAAGGAGAAGAAGAGAGCTAGGGTTCTCATCAAGGTCATCAATCCTCCTTTTATTTCAAGGCATTGGCATTGAGGTATGATAGTATATACCATTTGGAGTCTTTCCTCCAATGTATCCTCTTTTCCTTAAGGTTTTCAAGGTTTAGTCTTGCCTAAGAGAGCTAGGGTTTTGACAAATTCTTATGGGTTCTTCATTATGCTTTCCAATATTGATGTTATGGTTGATAGTGCACGATCTAGCGTGGTAAAGTAAGCTAGTGCATGATTTAGCGTGGTTTACATGCAACTTGATGAATCCCATGAGCTTATGCTAAGTTTCCCCCAATTTATGATTATGTTTATGATTGTGGGTTGATTAAGAAAAGAAGAATTGCATGAACTCTTTGTGAATTGAGTTAAGTATTATGATTATCAAGCTATGAATTTTATGTAAGACTATGAATGATGAAAAGAGGATATTTTATGAAAAGATGCATGATGAATCAAAATCTATGATTTTCCTCTATTATGTGGGTTCGCTCAATTATGACAAAAGTGCCTTGGTTTACGGCTTTCCAAGTATTAGCTTGCATTGAATTACATGTTTTGAGGTGAAGCTTATGAACCCATATTTTATGAGATAAGAGCATGATGAGCTATGTAAATATGAAGCTTGTGAACTCATGCATGTTTTATGAAGTTTATGATATGTTAGTGCAATCGTTGAGTTTTGAAAGGGTTTCTCATGTAATGCTTAACGTATGAATGTGAAAGGTTTTCTCACACGTAATGATTCTTAACTTGTTGAAAGGTTTGCTCAACTAAGCTTGAATCCATGATTAAGGAACTATTCTATGAAGGGACAAGAGGTGATTACCCATGTTCCCTAATGAAGACAAGAGGCGATTACCCATGTTTTCTAATAAGGAAATTATGACTAATAGAAGAACAAGAGACGATTACCTGTGTTCTTAAGGAGCTATTAATATGAATGAAGGGACAAGAGGCGATTACCCATGTACCCTAATGTAGACAAAGCGACGATTACCCATGTCTACCAATAATGAGTTTATGACTAATGTAGACAAGAGGCGATTACCCATGTCTTCCTAGGATAAAATGAACTATGATAAATCGGTGGGAAGTATGCTTAGTACCGAGTGGACAAGTGGTGATTACCCATGTCCCATAAACTATGTGCCACCATAGGGTGATGGTCTAAGATAGACACTAGCTAGTGGATCCACATAATCTAAGGAGTTCATGGTCTTACCTTGGCAAGTAACACCCCTTTTCAGTGTGGGGCAGACACCGGATTCCATGTTTATAGCTCACATGGTCTTGTCCATGGTTTATGCTTCATGTTTCTTATGTTCTATCATGTTTTAGCTTAGCCATTACATGTCATGATTTTATGTCGTTCTAGCATGGTTTATATGCCCCTTTGTGAATTGCTATCATACTTGGTACTTGATTGTACTAACGCATACTCTTACCTACATTGATTCTATTGATGTAGGGTTTTGCGGCTCCTCTCATCCCACTCCTGGCTAGTCAGTTCTAGTGATCGTGAAGACTTGGTGAGGCCTCCTATGTCCGAGGGCCTAACCTTGTTACTTTTTTGATGTTTTTCAAATATTTTGGATATTGTACTGGGCTGCGTCCCAAACCTTCATTTTTATTCTATTATGTTAGATGGCTTAAGACATGAGATGTAGACTTCCGCTGTTTTTGATGAAAGGCTTGTTATGAAAAATTCTCTTTTGAACTCTTACTTCTCTATTATCTTATATGTTATGTATTCTAAGGGCTTGCATGAGGCCTCGGTCTTGTATCAGAGCACAAGGTTTTATAAAGATTCTAGGATGTCTCATAAGCCACGCCGAGTAGAGTGTTATTCATGAGTGTGAAGCGCGCCACATTTATGAATGAGAGGCTACAAGATGATTAGGAAACTCCACTTCTTCATTATCCTTAAGTCGTGCATAGAGTGTCACTCTATATGCCTCTCTTTCCTAATCCCTATCCTATGCATTTTAGGATATGGCGTCTCGAAGAGATTATACTCGAAGGAATACGAGAGAGAGTGAAGAGCAAGAAACTCCTCCTCAAGCCCCTCAAGTTTCGGCCGATCCTTTGGCCGAGCAAGTAACCAATGCAGAGTTCAGGGCTGCTTTTCAGGTGTTGGCCCAAGCCGTGGTGGCTCAAGCCAATAGGGAGGTTGTGGCTCTCGTGAACACAAATGTGGGTTCGGCGGCGTCAAGAGTGAGGGACTTCACTAGGATGAACCCTCCAGAGTTTCACGGTTCTAAAGAGGAGGAAGATCCTCAAGAGTTTATTGATGAGGTTTATAAAGTGTTGATGATCATGGGAGTGTCACCGATGGAAAAGGCGGAATAGGCCGCCTACCAACTCAAGTGTGTCGCTCAAATTTGGTACAACCAATGGAAGAGTGAGATGGCGGTTGATGAAGGTCCTCTAGAGTGGGAGAGATTCAAGGGTGCTTACCTCGATAGATTCTTTCCCCTTGAGATGAGGAAGGCGAAGGTACTTGAGTTCATCAAGTTTCATCAAGGAAATATGAGTGAGAAAGAGTATGAATTGAAGTTCACACAATTGGCTCGATATGCTCCTTCTATGGTTGCCGATCTAAAAGCAAGGATGAGCAAATTTGTTTTGGGAGTGTCTGAAATGGTGGTCAAGGAGTATCGTACCGCCATGCTTATTAATGACATGGATATTTCTCGCCTCATGGTTCATGCACAGAAAATAGAGGAGGAGAAGCTCAAGGAAAGGTCTAGGGAGTCCAAGAGGGCTAAGACCGGTGATGGTGGTTTCTCTCATGCAAGTTCCGATGGGATGTCAAACCCTAAGCGTCAAGGAGGGAATGGTGGTGGCTCTTCATTGACTACCTATGCTAAGTGTGGAAGGAGTCATCCGGGTGATTGTCTAGCCGGATCTAATGCATGCTTTGGTTGTGGCAAGACGGGTCACAAGGTAAGGGATTGTCCCTTAGTGGTTAGGAAGGAGGGAGATAATCGTCAACGGACTCAACCTCAAAATTCATCGGGTTCGAATGCTCAGAAGAAAAATCGATTCTATGCACTTCAAGCTCGTCATGAGCAAGAGGATTCCCCAGATGCGGAAATTGGTAAGTTATGATCCTTTAGCTTGTGGTTATGCGTTTATTAATGTTGGGTGTTGGATTGGCTATGATAAGACTCCATGGGTGGTTAGAGTATTTAAGGTCGACTTTGAAATCCTTGTAGAAACTTCTTAGGTGTTTACTTGTATCAATGGAATTGTTGTTGTTAAGATATGGGTGTTATATTTTGATTGAGGAAACTTGATTCGGAAGGATTAGAGAAAGGTTCGGAGGTGATGTGATGTCTTGATATCCCTATCTTTTTCCTTCTACGTTCGGGTCTAGTTGAGGCCCTAGTTCCTCATGGTTCATTCTTTTGGTCTCATGTGTCATAGTTGATTTCCATGATTCCTTGATTTATGCATGTTCATGAAGAGTCTAACATGATATATGTGCATTAAGCATGAGTTGCATAAAGACTTCATGAATTTTGTATTGAGCATGCTATAACTTGGAGTTGAAGTTTCCTCCTCGGATATGTGCATTTACGTGCTTGCATGCTAGGTTGGGTTGTTTGTACTAGTCTATCGCCCTTCTCAAGATATCCAGGTTCTTATTTGAGGACGAATGTTCCCAAGGGGGAGATATTGTAACACCCCAGTTTTTGAAAGGAAGGAAAAATGCAGTTTTAAATTTTTTCTGGTGCCAGTGAGGACAGAAGCCATCTACGGACCGTAGATGGAGTGACGGACCGTAGATGGGAACCGTCGATGGCCCTGCCAACTTTGTGAATTTTGAGTTTCTTAATCTTGACCTACAGAATAGCAGGACTGTTCGAAGTTCGGTTGACGGGCCGTAGATGGGTTCCAAAGATGCCTTCCAGACTTAGCCAAATTTTAAGTCCAAATTTTAAGTCCAAAATGAACTTTCTGAATCGATTGACGGAAGAGCAGGACGGTCCATCAGTGGATGTACAGACCGTAGGTCCTGTCCGTCGATTGGCCCAACAGTTTTATTTAAGTGCTTTTTGGACTATTCCCTAAATGTTTATTCCTTATACTAGATGATTTTTCCCTTTAACCTTGGCCCTATTTATATTTTCTAAGCCCTAATCCCTTCATTCCAACTCTCATCCCCAAAAAATATTCCTCTCTCTAGAAGAATAAGAAGGAGAAGAAGAGAGCTAGGGTTCTCATCAAGGTCATCAATCCTCCTTTTATTTCAAGGCATTGGCATTGAGGTATGATAGTATTTACCATTTGGAGTCTTTCCTCCAATGGGTCCTCTTTTCCTTAAGGTTTCAAAGGTTTAGTCTTGCCCAAGAGAGCTGGGGTTTTGACAAATTCTTCTGGGTTCTTCATTATGCTTTCCATTGTTGATGTTATGGGTGATAGTGCACGATCTAGCGTTTTAAAGTAAGCTAGTGCGCGATTTAGCGTGGCTTACATGCAACTTGATGAATCCCATGAGCTTATACTAAGTTTCCCCCAATTTATGATTATGTTTATGATTGTGGGTTGATTGAGAAAAGATGAATTGCATGAACTCTTTGTGAATTGAGTTAAGTATTATGATTATCAAGCTATGAATTTTATGTAAGACTATGAATGATGAAAAGATGCATGATGAATCAAAATCTATGATTTTCCTCTATTATGTGGGTTCCCACAATTGTGACTAAAGTGCCTTGATTTACGGCTTTCCAAGTATTAGCTTGCATTGAATTGCATGTTTTGAGCTGAAGCTTATGAACCCATAATTTATGAGATAAGAGCATGATGAGCTATGTAAATTTGAAACTTGTGAACTCATGCATGTTTTATGAAGTTTATGATATGTTAGTGCAATCGTTGAGTTGTGAAAGGGTTTCTCATGTAATGCTCAACCTATTAATGTGTAAGGTTTTCTCACACGTAATGATTCATAACTTGTTGAAAGGTTTGCTCAAGAAAGCTTGAATCCTTGATTAAGGAACTATTCTATGAAGGGACAAGAGGCGATTACACATGTTCCCTAATGAAGACAAGAGGCGATTACCCATGTCTACTAATAATGAAATTATGACTAATAGAAGAACAAGAGGCGATTACCCGTTTTCTTAAGGAGCTATTCTAATAAATGATGGGACAAGAGGTGATTACCTATGTACCCTAATGTAGACAAAGCGGCGATTACCCAAGTTTACCAATAATGAGTTTATGACTAATGTAGATAAGAGGTGATTACCCATATCTACCTAAGATAAAATGAACTATGATAAATTCGTGGGAAGTATGCTTAGTACCGAGTGGACATGTGGAGATTACCCATGTCCCATAATCTATGTGTCACCATAGGGTGATGGTCTATTATAGACACTAGCTAGTGGATCCACATAAGCTAAGGAGTTCATGGTCTCACGTTGGCAAGTAACACCCCTTTTCGGTGTGGGGCAGACAACGGATTCCATGTTTATAGCTCACATGGTCTCATATGGCGGTTAAGGCTATTTCCCCACAACTAATGAACAAGTGTTATGATGATGATCTAAAGTAAAGTAAATGAAAGATGAATAGCTGGTCTTGGCCATAGTTTATGCTTCATGTTTCTTATGTTCTATCATGTTTTAGCTTGGCCATTACATGTCATGATTTTATGTCATTTTAGCATGGTGTATATGCCCCTTTGTGTATTGCTGTCATACTTGGTATTTGATTGTACTAACGCATACTCTTGCCTACATTGATTCTATTGATGTAGGGTTTTGCGGCTCCTCTCATCCCACTCCTGGCTAGTCAGTTCTAGTGATTGTGAAGACTGTGTGAGGCCTCCTATGTCCGAGGGCTTAACCTTGTTAGTTTTTTTTATGTTTTTCCACTATTTTTGACATTGTACTGGGCTGCGTCCCAAACCTTCATTTTTATTCTATTATGTTAGATGGCTTGAGACATGAGATGTAGACTTCCGTTGTTTTTTATTAAAGCCTTGTTATGAAAAATTCTCTTTTGAACTCTTACTTCTCTATTATCTTGTATGTTATGTATGCTAAGGGCTTGTATGAGGCCTCTCTGGGTTTTGTATGCCGTGTTACATCTAGGGGCTACCCTGGGTCGCGACACCTTTAGCTTCTCTTCTCTGAATTGTTGGGCATGTACCATCAACCATGAAATATCTATTTCTTTAATAAACATGGCAGTCCTACACTCCTTCACCACCAAGTCAGACACCCCCGACAAAAACATACTCATTTTGTCCCTTGAATCGGCCACCAAGTAAGGTGCATATTTTGACGATTGACTGAACTTCAATGCATATTCTTTGACACTCATACCACCTTGCTTCAAGTTAATGAACTCGAGGACCTTAACCTCTCTCATCTCAAGAGGAAAGAATCGATCAAGAAAACCTTTCTTAAATTTCTCCCATTCAATAGGACCCACATCTCTAGCCTTCCCACTTTTCCATTGTTTAAACCACACTTGGGCCACACCCTTCAATTGGTAAGCGGCCAACTCCACTTTCTCTTCTGGCGTCACACCATGATAATCAGAATCTTGTAAACCTCATCGATGAACTCTTGTGGATCCTCCTCCACCTTGGAGCCATGGAATTCCGGAGGGTTCATCCTTGTGAAATCTCTCACCCTTGCTACCACCATACCCACAAGTGGGTTCACGGGGACCACAACTTCTTTATTAGCTTTGGCCGTCACGGCTTAGACTAATGCGTGGAAAGTGGCTCGGTTCTCTGCATTAGTAATCTCTTCGGCCAAAGGAGTGGCAAGAACTTGGTTAGCCTGTTGTTTCACATTCTCATTTGCATTCCTCCTCACAAAAGCTCTTCTAGGTGCCATATTCTGAAAAGCGTAGGACATGGATTAGGAGAGGAACGTATAGAGTTAAACTCTAAAGCACGATTCTAGAATATGAAAGAAGTGGACTTTCCAAACATCTTGTAGCCTCTTATTCATAAATGTGACGCGCTTCACACTCATGAACAAGACTCTACTAGACGTGGCTTTGAGACATCCTAGGACCTTTCTAAACCTTGTGCTTTAAATACGAAGTTTTTCATGACCCAAAGTACTCCCTAGGTGTGACATGGCGTATAGGACCCCAGGAGGCCCCACATAAGCCACTTAGCATGCATATACATAAGGTAAAGACAATACCGAGGAAACAAATAGACAATCTCATAACAACAAAGATTTTAGAAGCGGAAGTCTTGATGATGTATCAAAGCCATCTAATACAACAGAATGATCGGGACGTAACCCCTACATCATATACAAGTCTGAAACTGAAAAGTAAAGAAAAGCAATAAAGTCTCTTAGTCCCCGAAGCATGAGGACTCACCAAGACTGATAGCTCAAACTCTGAAAACAACTATCCACGAGAGTGCGAAGGATGACTGTCTGACCCTACATTATAAGAGAACGTAGGCACAAGTATGCATTAGTACGTGGAGTGTACTATGTGTGAAGCAAATGCATATAATCACATAATTCGTGCGAATGAGATGCTTTCATATAGGAAATCATGATAGTGAAATATCATCATGAACATGCAATGATCAACTAAATCAGGTGACAATAGGGTTAGAAAACTCAATGTATAAACATGGTAAATGCAAGCTAGTCATATCATAAGTCTTGTCTCTTGAGATACTTCTAGTACCCTAGTTCATTATTATGGGATTTTTATGTTTAACCAACATAGACCATGTGAGCTATAACATGGAATCCAGTGTCTGCCCCACATCGAAAAGGGGAGTGATGTCTACTCCACACCACTAGATGAGGTGTTCCTCTTGCCACGGTAAGGACCATAATTTTGTAGCTTATGTGGATCCACTAGCTATGTGTCTATCTAAGAAAAACCCACGAGGCACGTATTAATGGGACTTAGGGGTTGCTACTAAAGGTCCACGGATGCTAAATGGAAACCTTCATTCCAAAATCCCGCTCGGTGTTAGGTAAAATCCCAAGGAATAGTCAATTAAGCTTATTCATATTTTAACCACGGAAGAGGTACATCTAGGGTTACCAAATCCAAGCTAAGGTCATATCAAGAGGTTTAAACTACCATGGACTCGCCCAAGCTTACTTCATTAGAATAGCTCCTAATTGATTCATAGGTGAGAAAGCCTTTCAACCATATGAACCCTAATTTATGTGAGAAACCCTTTCACATTCATATTTTTAGCATATTGTGAAGAAAACCGTTTAACAACTCATGGATGACATCATCTATATGCACCCTTGCAATTATAAGCATAATTCTCATGAAACATGCATCTCTTATGCAAGCTACTCACATGCTCATAAATCACGATCTAGTTTGGTTACATGTCAATTCACCTTAGAATCATGCAATAAACTAGAATCATGCATATTTTCATCAATTTCATAAGTTCATAAGTGCATGGATCATACTTCATCACTAATTCATAACTAGGAATCATGGCTCATGCATGGGTTCATACAATTTCTACTCAAATCATATAAATCATGCTAAATCGTGCACTAAGTAACTTTATCATGCTAGAGCGTGCACTAGGAATCATAAATCAACAATTGGAAATAATATTTGAAGAACCCATAAGAATTGATCAAAACCCTAAATCAATTTGGCGAAATTGAACCTTGAAAATTGAAGAAAACTAGGGACCCAATGGAGAAAAGGTCTCCATTGGTGAATTCTAACATACTTCAAAAAAGCCCACAAGAAATTGCTAGAAAATCAATGACCTTCAATGGAGGGTCCTAGCCCTTCTTCTTCCTTGAGAATTGAGAGAACTTTTCTAGAGAGAGAAATATTTGGGAAGTTAGGGAATTTGAGAATGAGAATAATGAAGGGAAATTTGGGATAAAAGACTTATATAGTTGGTCAATTTAGGGGAAAAGTTGTAATTTTAAAGACTTAAAAGAATTGGGAAAGGACATAAAAATCCCTTGAAAAATAACCGTCAAACCCTATCTACGGTCCGTAAGTCAACCTACGAACCATCTTGTTCCTCCGTAGAGAGATTCAGAGAGTTTTCCCACTTGGACCCCCAACGACGTGTCACATTGTACGGCTCGTGGGTCAATCGACGGACCATACATGGCAACCGTAGATCTGAACTTAGGGCTTAAGAATGTTACCAATTTTGGAGGAGACCTACGAGAGCCATCTACAACTCGTACACCGAACGATAGACCGTCCTAGCAGGCCATTGTTGAGATTCTGAAACTTGTCATTTTGAAGACTAGGGCCTACCACCTACGGTTCCCACCTGCAGGCTGTAAGTCAACCTACGATCTGTAGGTGGCTTCCGTCGTTACTGGAAATAACCAAGAAAATCTGAAATTTTCTACCCTTTCGAGTCCGAGGTATTACAGGTAGACAAGCTCAGCCTAGTGCTTCCCATTCGAGTGGTCCATAGCAAAATATATTTTATGTTCTTGAATTCGATAGGATCGTGAGGGTTCTCCAGATGTTGTGACTGGTATGTTTAAATTCTTTCATCCTGATATTTATGCTTTACTTGATTTGGGTGCTACCTTATTTTTAGTTACTCCTTATACAACCATTAGGATTGATGTTTGTCCCAAAGTTTGTTCTAATCCCTTTTGATGTCTCTACCCCCGTTGGTGATTCTATTGTGGCTAAGAATGTTTATAGAAATTATCCTATTTATGTTTCTCATATAGTCACTCATGTTGATCTTGTAGAGCTTGATATGTTAGATTTTTATGTTATTCTTGGGATGGATTGACGTCAATCATGTTATGCTTGCATAGAATGTAGGACCTGATTGGTCACATTCAAGGTTCGGAATGAACCTATCATGTCATGGGAAGACAGAAATTATATGCGCAAGGGTTAGCTTGTTTCTTGTCTAAAGGCTAGGAAAATGATTTCTAAGGGCTGCATTTATTATCTAGTTTAGGTTAGGGATACAGATTATGAAGCCCCTACTCTTTGGTCAATTTTGATTTAATTGGAGTTTCCAGAAGTATTCCGTGACGATCTTCCTGTTATTCCTCCGGAAAGGGAAATAGACTTTGGTATTGACATTTTCCCTGATACGCAGTCTATCTCTATTCATCCTTATCATCTGGCCCCGGTAGAACTTAAGGAGCTAAAGCATCAAATAAAGGATTTGTTGGATAAGGGTTTTATAAGACCGAGTATCTCAACATGGGGGTGGTTTAGTGTTGTTCATTCTAAAGAAGGATGGTTCTCTTTGAATTGCATTGACTATCGGCAATTGAACAGGGTTATCATTAAGAATAAATATCCTAGTCCAAGGATAGATGAGAAGTTTGATCAACTACAAGGAATGAGTTACTTCTCAAAGATTGACCTCCAATTAAGTTATCACAAAATGAAGGTGAAGGAAAGTGACATTCCGATATTGGCTTTTAAAATTCGATATGGTCATCATAAATTTTTAGGGATGTCTTTTTTTTCAGACAAATGCCCCGATGGCATTTATGGATTTGATTAATAGGGTCTTTAAGAAATATCTTGATATGTTTGTAATTGTGTTTATTAATGACATCTTTATTTACTTACGGAGTAAGGATGAGCATGTTGAGCATTTGATGATTGTGTTGCGAATTCTCAAGGATCAAGAATTGTATGATAAGTTTTTCAAGTGTGAATTTTTGTTGAGGTCCATTTCTTTCCTTGGCCATATTATCTCTGGTGAAGGTATTCAAGTGATCTTAAGAAAATCGAGGTGGTTAAGAACTGGCCTAGACCTTTGTATGCTTTGCATATACTGAGTTTCTTGGATTTGGCCGGTTATTATAGAAGGTTTGTAGAAGAATTTTCCTCTATTCTTTTCCTTTGACATTTGTCACTCAAAAAAGGTGAAATTCCTATGGTCGAAAGCTAGTGAGAAGTGTTTTTAAGAATCAAAAGATAGATTTACTTTAGCCCCTATATTGACACTACAAAACGGATCTGATGCTTTTGTGGTTTATTGTGATGCTTCATGAATTGGTCTTTGTTGTGTTTTGATTCAATATGGAAAAGTCATTGCTTATGCTTCAAGGCAATTCCACGTGCATGAAAGGAAATATTCGACTCATGATTTTGTGTTTGCGACAGTTGTGTTTTCTCTAAAGAGTTGGAGGCATTACTTGTATAGTTTTCATGTAGATGTGTTTACTTACCACAAGAGGTTGAAATACAAAGGGATTTGAATGTCCTATATTGTATTGACCCTCTAGGTCATTTCTATGTTAATGCCTTCTTTTTGTTGTTTAGAGCATTCCTATAGCGACCCCAAGTCATTTATGACTTGCTGGCATTGACTCTTCGGTCATCTGCTCGTTCGTTTGGGTTTTATGCCTGTTTTTCTATTTTTGAGCTTTCAAAACTTGAAAAATTGATTTCAGTCATAACTTCATGTAAACGACCTCAGATGAGAATTCTGACGGTTCCATCAGCTCCGGAGGGCCAAATTAGGCTAGAAGCATGGTTTACCCGAGTCACGGTGTTTCCGGTGTGATTTTGGGGACAGTTAGGTCTTTAGCCTTTGAAATTTGGTTTAAGGTAGACTTCAATCAACATTCTTAGAAAACGTGCTCGGATGAAGATTCTAACAGTGTAGTTAGTTTTGGAATGCCGAGTTTGGTCTAGAACGACCTTTCGAGAATTCTCGGGAGCTTTCGATCTAATCTTGAGGCCTCCGGTAGAAGTTGGCTAAAATGGCTCATTTGGGTGTGGGACCCACTTTTTGTCAAACGATCTCGTAGGGAAATTTTTACTGCTTCATTGAATCTGGAACGTCGAATTTGAGGAGGTAGCATATTTTGTTTGTGTGCACGTGGTTCCGAACGAATCTCGAGCACCTCGTCGGAGTTTTTGAATTGTCCAAAACTTTGCCGGTGAAGTTGTCAAAACTACAGACTCATTTTCTCTCTGCATTCACGGAATAGGCTCCACGTTCGCGGAGGCGTAAGAGAGTCTACTCCGCGTTCGCTGAGCGTTGACCGCGTTCGCGGAGAAGAGCGGGCCTGGTAGAGTCTATTTAATGAAGTTGAAGCACACTTGGTGGAGAGCTTCAAAACTTCATATCTCCCTCATCTTGCATCGGTTTTCAGCGATCCAAAGTCTCAGACGTTCAGATTCTCGTAGGCTTCGTGGGTCTTTGGTGTTTTATTGTGGGGTGGTCCTCAATTTCCGTGAATACGAGTTGTAAGTTGATTCTTGGCCTATTTTTGTAAAGTTTTTCTATTTGTTGTTGTTGGTTGTTAGAAGCATATCCGAACCCTGATGGGCGATCCATTTTTGGATTCTAGTTCAGGAAAGGATTTGGGATCTTTTTCACTGAGTCAATTCCAGAATATGCGGAGTAGGTCCCACTTTACTTGATTTCACTCCAAAATTGGTTTGTCTCCAATTTTATTGATTTTTATTGATTTTAGTGTCTAAACGACCGTATTGACATTGTGATTCTATTTTTTATAGCGTGGCAGTAGTCTGAGGGCGTATGGAACGGATAATCTCCGATTGAGTGACATGGAGCGCTTGTGATCGTCTTGTTGGTAGGTTACGACTTCCCTTCCTTCTAGATTGATCTTGAATGCTTAAATTCTTGTTGATTTGTGTGAATCTGTGGTGGGTAGCTAGTATTGTTCCTATCCTTATCCTATTTCTTAGTTTAGAATTGACTATTGGGTTATTTTGGGATAGTATCTTGCTACATATTGGGTTGTTGACTTGGATTATTTGTATTTGTGTTGTGGGTTATCTTTTGGGTGGTTATCTGTTGTTGCATGAGTGGGTCTCGGTGAGTTCATTCCATGCTTGGTTGATTAGTGTGATTTTGACCTTAGAATACGTTAAGGTAGTATTGTCTTAGTCCTATGCACCTGTCTACTTGAGTTTGTATCTGACGTCCATGCAGATGGACCAGATCCTTGTAGACTGGTATAGCTGACTTGGGTCTTATAGTATGATCCTTAGTTTAGGCATTTTCGTGGCTTTCGAATCTTTCGATTATTTCCCCTCTATCTTTGCGGTTGTGGGATGCTACCGGAAGATGTTGCGTTTGCACCGATTGATAGATGGATTGTGCTACACTGTGAGCCTTCTTTGATATCCTTATGGGGGGGGGCCCGTGATATTTAGTCTTGCGTTGTACTATTGGTGTTTTCTTTATTCGATTCTATGTTGAGGATTGTTGGGAGCAGATATCGATCCACAGTGGCATTGAATTGATTCGTAAGTTATGATGTGATTGGGAGTGGGCGGTGACCCACGAACCTGAGTTAGATGAGGTCCTCTTTGGAGTTTATATGTCCCACACACTGTGTCTGGCAGGGCAGGGCCCCCGAGGGTGATAACTAACTCACTTAGCTGGCATGGGTAGGGCCCCCGAAGTGATTAGCTTGCAGGGCAGCTGGATATTTGTTATTAGAGGTCCTCTTCAGAGTAGACATAGCCCACACGGTCGTCTTGCTAGGACAGGGCCCCCGGAGTTTTAGAAGGCTCACTCGTCTGGCATGGGTTGGGCCCAGGGTAAGGCCCCCGGAGTGATAGCCTATTGGAGAATTGGATATCAGCCTATTTGGAAAGGTCGGCATACCCCCTCTTAGAACTCGATTAGTTGGGTTCATGCCCCCGGGGTGGATAACAGGATTAACGAATGGGTTTGGAAAGTCAGACTAGTGATTGGCTTAGTGTTGGGTGATTGATCGGTTCGGTATTCTGGTTTCCTTGATCCCGTAGTTATACCTCTTCTGTGTACCTGTCGAGCTTATGGGGGTACGTTCGGGTTTTATTTAAACTTGCGCACGAGTCTACCCAGTGGGTCTTATGGGGGATCCAGCTGGATTTAGCTTAGCTATTCTCAGTTTACTTTCTGCTTTTCTGTTTCTGTTCTGTTAACCTCTATCCTTGTTGTTGATTCTATCTTTTCTGCCTGTTTTTACCTTTCTTGCTTAGTCGGCCTATGATGCCTACTGGGTACCTGTTGTTTTGGTACTCATGCTACACTCTGCATCTATTTTCGTGATACAGGTCCGAGCACTAGTTATCAGCATTGAGATCGGGCCTGCAGCTGTCAGTTCAGGAGACTAGGGTGAGCACATGGCGTTCTAGGATTACCTATCTCCTTCTGTATATATTCATTTTTTGCTTGTCTTTTGTTTTCGAGACAGTTGTTTCTGTGGTCCACTTTTTGGACTTGTACTCTTGTTAGTAGTTCTGTACATGTGACTTCCACGTTTTGGGAAGTGTCTTGTAAATATATTATTTTTGTTTGGTTCCGCTTTAGCCTTCGTTTATGTGTTCTCGTTGCATGCTTCCACATGGTTTTGGGAAGTGTCTTGTATATATATTAGAGTGGCACCAGAGGTTCTTCAGCCGCCAGTACCAGCCGCGGTTCAGGCAGACCCTTTAGACGGGGTTATGCCTCGTCGAGACCAGAAGAATCTTTGGGTGTTTCTCAGACTGTCACCGCCAAGATTCTCCAGGGCTGTGGGGGAGGATGCCCATAAGTTCCTTACTACTTACTGGGAGAGGCTATAGACCTTGGGTTTAGTGGAGTCCAGAGGAGCCGACTTCACTGCATATCAGCTAGATGAACCAGCAAGATAGTGGTGGTGTTCGTTCATTGGGACTAGGCCAGCTGGATCCCCACCATTATCGTGGAAGAAGTTTTCAGAGGCTTTTCTTGCAAGATTTATTCCACGATGCATCAGGGATCGACTTCGTGATGAGTTCTTGAGGTTGGAGCAGGGCTCCATGATGGTGTATGAGTATGAGGCCAGACTTTTGGAGTTATCTCGTCATGCCACCATGATTCTGCCTACAGAGGAGGAGCGGGTTCGATGCTTCGTTAGAGGGTTGAGGCTGTAGTTGAGGATGGAGTCGCAGTCTATGTTAACAAGGATCTGTTCCTTTCTAAAGGTGGTTGACCATGCCCGTACTACTGAGCAGCTGCGTCGCGAGGCTTAGGGGGGCAGCGGCAAGAGGGTCAGACAGGATAGTAGGGCTAGTGGGCCCTGTTCTAGGCCTAGAATTGCTCGGGACAAGGTTTATCCGGGATTCTAGGCAGGTTAGCCCATTCACCCATATCAGGCAGCACTACAGATATTAGAGGGTGACCAGCACATCCAGGGGCCTGTAGTGCTTGGCCGAGTCAGGGCCAAGGTGGTTCGCAACCAGGTTCTTTAGGTTAGGGTGGCCGACCTCCAGTTGGGAGCTGATTCTCGCAGGGTTGGTTTACCTGCGGGGCACCTTACCATTGGGCCAGGGAGTGCCCTGTCTCTTGATCAGCTTTACCAGCTCCTCAGGTGACGAGACCAGTTTCGACCGTAGCACCTCAAGCTAGGAGAGGAGGTCAACAGCAGGGTGCTCAAGGAGGTAGGACAGGCAGTCGAGTGGATGCACGCGGTAGAGGTGCCCAGTGCCATTTCTATGCAGCTCCAGCTAGAGCAGAGGCCGAGGTATCCGATGATGTGATCATAGGTACGGTTCTTTTATGCCGTCAGTCCGCTTCGGCCTTATTTGATCCTGGTTCCACCTATTCATATGTGTCTGATTACTGTGTGCCTCAATTGGGAGTGAGTCCTGAGTCCTTATCTGTTCCATTGCATGTTCCGACCCCAGTAGGGGATTCTTTAGTAGTGGATCGGGTTTGCAGGTCTTGTGTGGTGACCATTCGAGGGCAGGACACTCTGGTTGATCTTATTGTGCTTTGTATGGTAGACTTTGATGCGATTTTGGGTATGGATTGGCTATCTCCTCACCGGGCTATCTTGGACTGTTATACCAAGACCATGACTTTTGCCATTCTTGGTATCTCGGTAGTAGTGTGGCAGGGTTCTTGTAGTTGTACACCGATTGGGGTAATTTATTGTATTCGAGCCCAGAGGCTGGTGGACAGCTGATGTTTGGCTTACTTGGCAGATGTTAGAGATGCCAGTAGGGAGGGCCCTACAGTTGATTCAATGCCTATAGTCCGAGAGTTCGTAGATGTGTTTCCTGCTGACCTTCCTAGCCTACCCTCAGATCGGGACATTGACTTTGGCATAGAGAAGGAGTCGGATACTCGTCCATTTCTTTCCCGCCATACCGCATGGCACCTATAGAACTCAGAGAGGTCAGTGATCATCTTCAGGATCTCCTGAGTAGAGGATTCAGCAGACCTAGTTTATCTCCTTGGGGTGCCCTAGTACTATTTGTGAAGAAAAAGGACAGCGCCATGCGAATTTGTATCGATTACAGGCAGTTGAATAAAGTGACGGTGAAGAACCATTATCCTATGTCTTGTATTGGTGACCTTTTTGACTAGCTTCAGGGTGCTGCCATGATTTCTTAGATCGACTTGAGATCTGGTTACCATTTGTTGAGGATTAGAGCAGTGGACATCCCTAAGACAGCATTTAGGACTCGTTATGGCCATTATGAGTTCCTGGTTATGTCTTTTGGGTTGACTAATGCCAGTGCCGCCTTTATGGACTTGATGACTCATGTATTCAGGCCGTATTTGGACTACTTCGTAATGGTGTTCATTGATGACATCTTGGTATACTCGCGGAGCCATTATGAGCATGAGCAACATTTGAGGATAGTGCTCCAGACTTTGAGAGATGATTGGCTTTATGCTAAGTTCTCAAAGTGGGAGTTTTGGCTTGAGTCTGTAGCATTCTTGGGGCACGTGGTGTCCAAGGATGGCATTATGGTGGATACGGCAAAGATTGAGGTTATTCGTAGTTGAGCTAGGCCCACCTCTGTGACTGAGATTCAGAGCTTCGTCGAATTGGCAAGGTACAACAGATGCTTTGTTGAGGGTTTCTCCACTTTAGCGGCCCCCTTGACTCGATTGACTCGCCAGGACGTTCCTTTTGTGTGGTAGGAGGAGTGTGAGAGAAGCTTTCTGAGGCTCAAGGAGTTGCTTACCACCGCTCAAATATTGACTCTTCCAGTTGAGGATGAGGGCTTCACGGCTTTTTGTGACGCATCCGGCATTTGTTTAGGTTGTGTTCTGATGCAGCAGGGCCGGGTTATTGCTTATGCATCGAGGCAGCTTAAGTTGCATGAGCGCAACTACCCCACTTATGACTCGGAGTTGGCGGCGGTAGTTTTTGCGCTTAAGATCTTGAGGCATTACCTATATGGAGTTCATTGTGAGATATACACTGAGCATAGAAACCTTAAGTACATCATGACTCAGAGGGATCTGGTTCGAGGCAGCATCGTTGAATAGAGCTCCTAAAGGACTATGACCTCTCTATTCTCTACCAACCGGGCAAGGCGAACGTAGTAGCGCACGCTTTGAGTTGGAAGGTAGTGAGTATGGGTAGTCTAGCCTTCCTTTCTGTTTCAGAGCAACTCTTGGCTTTGGACATTCAGTTCTTAGCCAATCAGATGATCAGACTTGATATTTCAGATTCCAGCCGGGTGCTAACTTATGTGGGGGTTCAGTCATCTCTGTTTGATCAGATCTGTAGTCATCAGTTCGAGGATGAGTCTTTGGTGGCGCTCAGATATAGAGTTTTGGCAGGTGATGCCGGGCAGGCTACCTTAGATTCAGATGGGGTTTTAAGGTTTGCTGGCCGTTTGTGTCTTCCAAGGGTTGGTGATTTTATCCAGCTGATCCTTAGAGAGGCGCATGATATCAGGTATTCTATCCATCCAGGCATAGCTAAGATGTATCATGATTTGAGGCAGCATTATTGGTGGAGCGGTATGAGGAGGGACATCTTAGACTATGTGTCCCGTTGCTTGTGTTGCCAACAGGTGAAGGCTGAGCATATGAGGCCTGGTAGAGAGTTGAAGAGGTTACCCATTCCTGAGTGGAAGTGGCAGCATATCACCATGGACTTTGTTGTGGGATTGCCACTGACTCCTAAGGGTGTTGACAGTATCTGGGTCATCATGCATCGATTGACCAAGTCAACACACTTCATACCTATTCATACATCCTACCTTGCTGAGAGGTTAGCTCATATCTACATTCGGGAGGTAGTCCGTCTTCATGGTGTGCCTATTTCTATCATTTCAGACCTGGGTCCACAGTTCACTTCCAGCTTTTGGAGAGCATTTCAGGTGGAATTGAGCACCTGTGTGGACCTTAGCATAGCATTTCACCCACAGACTGATGGTTAGTCGGAGCGCACTATTCAAATCCTTGAGGAAAATTTGCGGGCCTATGTAATAGATTTTGGGGGTCAATGGGACCATTTCTTGCCCTTGGCAGAGTTTGCATACAATAACAAATACCATTCCAGCATTCATATGGCCCCGTTAGAGGCTTTATATGGTAGGCGTTGTTGCACTCCGGTTTGTTGGTTTGAGTCTACGGAGCCTTGGCCGCACGACACAGATTTCTTTCAGAAGTCCTTAGAGCATGTGAGGTTGATTCAGGATCGGCTCAAAATGGCCCAGAGTAGACAGCGGAGCTATGCAGACCGCAGGCGTCGGTCACGACCCAAGGTAGCGCCTAGATGTAACACGGCATCCAAGACCCCGAGAGGCCTCATACAAGCCCTTAGAATACATAACATACAAGATAATAGAGAAGTAAGAGTTCAAAAGAGCATTTTTCATAACAAGGCTTTAATAAAAAACAACGGAAGTCTACATCTCATGTCTCAAGCCATCTAACATAATAGAATAAAAATGAAGGTTTGGGACGCAGCCCAATACAATATCCAAAATAGTGGAAAAACATGAAAAAGTAACAAGGTTGGGCCCTCGGACATAGGAGGCCTCACCAAGTCTTCACTATCTCTGGAACTGACTAGCCACGAGAGGGATGAGAAGAACCGCCAAGTCCTACATCAATAGAATCAATGTAGGCAAGAGTATGTGTTAGTACAATCAAGTACCAAGTATGATAGCAATGCACAATAGGCATATAAACCGTGCTAGAATGACATATAATCATGACATGTAATGGCCAAGCTAAAACATGATAGAACATAAGAAAACATGAAGCATAAACAATGGCCAAGACAAGCTATTCATCTTTCCTTAACCTTACCTTAGATCATCATCATAACACTTGTTCATTAGTTGTGGGGAAATAGCCTTACCCAACATATAAGACCATGTAAGCTATAAACATTGAATCCGGTGTCTGCCCAACACCGAAAAGGGGTGTCCTACATGCCAAGGTAAGACCATGAACTTCTTAGCTTATGTGGATCCACTAGCTAGGGTCTATCATAGACCATCACCCTATGATGGCACATAGGTTATGGGACATGGGTAATGGCCACTTGTCCACTCGGTACTAAGCATACTTCCCATGGATTTATCATAGTTCATTTTATCTTAGGTAGACATGGGTAATCGCCTCTTGTCTACATTAGTCATAAACTCATTATTGGTAGACTTGGGTAAACGCCGCTTTGTCTACATTAGTCATAAACTCATTATTGGTAGACTTGGGTAATCACCGCTTTGTCAACATTAGGGTACATGGGTAATCGCCTCCTCTCCATTCATTCTTTAGAATAGCTCCTTAAGAACATGGGTAATCGCCATTTGTTCTTCTATTAGTCATAATTTCATTATTAGTAGACAAGGGTAATCGCCTCTTGTCCCTTCATAGAATAGTTCCTTAATAATGGATTCAAGCTTAGTTGAGCAAACCTTTCAATAAGTTATGAATCATTACGTGTGAGAAAACCTTTCACATTCATAGGTTGAGCATTACACGAGAAACCCTTTCACAACTCAACAATTGCACTAACATATCATAAACTTCATAAAACATGCATGAGTTCATAAGCTTCATAAACATACATGAGTTCATAAGCTTCATATTTACATAGCTCATCATGCTCTTAACTCATAAATCATGGGCTCATAAGCTTCACCTCAAAACATGCAATTCAATGCAAACTAATACTTAGAAAGCCATAAATCAAGGCAATTTAGTCATAATTGAGGGAACCCATATAAGAGAGGAAAATCATAGATTTTGATTGAACATGCATCTTTCATAAAATATCCTCTTTTCATCGTTCATAGTCTTACATGAAATTCATAGCTTGATAATCATAATCCTTAACTCAATTCACAAAGAGTTCATGCAATTCATCTTTTCTCAATCAGCCCACAATCATAAGCATAATCATAAATTGGGGGAAACTTAGCATAAGCTCATGGGATTCATCAAGTTGCATGTAAACCACGCTAAATCGTGCATTAGCTTTCTTTACCACGCTAGATCGTGCACTATCAACCATAACATCAACAATGGAAAGCATAATGAAGAACCCATAAGAATTTGTCAAAACCCTAACTCTCTTGGGCAAGACTTAACCTTGAAAAATTTAAGGAAAAGAGGACCCATTGGAGGAAAGACTCCAAATGGTAAATACAATCATACCTTAATGCCAATGCCTTGAAATAAAAGGAGGATTGATGACCTTGATGAGAACCCTAGCTATCTTCTTCTTCTAGAGAGAGGAATATTTTTGGGAGATTTGAGTTGGAATAAAGGGATTAGGGCTTAGAAAATATAAATAGGGTCAGGTTTATGGGTAAAAATCGTCTAGGTTAAGGAATAAACATTTAGGGTAAAGACCAAAGAGTCCTTAAATAAAACTGTCAGGGCCAATTGACGGACAGGAACTACGGTCCGTACATCCACTGACGGACTGTCCTGCTCTTCCGTCAATCGATTCAAAAAGTTTGTTTTTGACTAAAAATTTGGCTAAGTTTGGAAGGCATCTACGGAACCCATCTACGGCCCGTCACTCCACCTACGGTCCGTAGATGGCCTTCCTCATCACTGGCACAAGAAAAATTTTAAAACTGCATGTTTCCTTCTTTTCAAAAACAGGGGTGTTACAATATCTCTCCCTTGGGAACATTCGTCCTCGAATGAGAACTTGCATATCCTGAGAAGGGCGATAGACTCAAACTAACAACCCAACCTAGCATGCGAGCACATAAATGCACATATCCGAGGAGGAAACATCAAGTCCAAGTTAAAGCATTCTCAATACAAAATTCATGAAGACTTTATGCAACTCATGCTCAATGCACATATATCATGTTAGACTCTTCATGAACATGCATAAATCAAGGAATCATGGAAATAAACTATGACACATGAGGCCAAAAGAATGAACCATGAGGAACTAGGGCCTCAACTAGACCCGAAGGTAGAAGGAAAAAGATAGGGATATCAAGACATCACATCGCCTCTGAACCTTTCTCTAATCCTTCCGAATCAATTTTCCTCAATCAAAACATAACACCCATATCTTAACAACCACATTTCCATTGATACAAGTAAACACCTAAGAAGTTTCTACAAGGATTTAAAAGTTGACCTTAAACACTCTAACCACCCATGGAGTCTTATCAGAGCCAATCCAACACCCAACATTAATCAACGCATAACCACAAGCTAAAGGATCATAACTTACCAATTTCTGCATCTCGGGAATCATCTTGCTCATGACAAGCTTGAAGTGCATAGAATCGATTTTGCTTCTAAGCATTCGAACCCGATGAATTTTGAGGTTGAGTCCGTCGACGATTATCTCCCTCATTCCTAATCGCTAAGGGACAATCCCTTACCTTGTGACCCGTCTTGTCACAACCAAAGCATGCATTAGATCCGGCTAGACAATCACCCGGATGACTCCTTCCACACTTAGCACAGGTAGTCAATGAAGAACCACCCCCATTTCCTCCTTAATGCTTAGGGTTGTACACCCCATCGAAACTTGCATGAGAGAAACCACCATCACCGGTCTTAGCCCTCTTGGACTCCCTAGACCTTTCCTTAAGCTTCTCCTCCTCTATTTGTTTCGTATGAACCATGAGGCGAGAAATATCCATCTCATTAATAAGCATGGCGGTACGACACTCCTTGACCACCATTTCAGACACTCCCGAAACAAATTTTCTCATCCTTGCTCTTGGATCGGCACCCATAGAAGGTGCATATCGAGCCAATTGTGTGAACTTCAATGCATACTCTTTCACACTCATATTTCCTTGACGAAGGTTGATGAACTAACGTACCTTTGCCTCCCTCATCTCAAGGGGAAAGAATCTATCGAGGAAAGCAACCTTGAATTTTTCCCACTCCAGAGGACCTTCATCAACTTCCATCTCACTCTTCCATTGGTTGTACCAAATTCGAGCGACACCTTTCAGTTGGTAGGCAGCTTATTCTACCTTTTCCGTCGGTGAACTACAATGATCATCAGCACTTTATAAACCTCATCAATAAACTCTTGAGGATCTTCCTCCACTTTAGAACCGTGAAACTCTGGAGGGTTCATCCTGGTGAAGTCCCTCACTCTTGACGCCGTCGTACCCACATTTGGGTTCACGAGAGCCACAACCTCCCTATTGGCTTGAGCCACCACGGCTTGGGCCAACACCTGAAAAGCAGCCCTGAACTCCGCATTGGTTACTTGCTCGGCCAAAGGATCGGCCGGAACTTGAGGAGCTTGAGGAGGAGTTTCTTGCTCTTCACTCTCTCTCGCATTCCTTCGAGTATAGGCTCTTCGAGACGCCATATCCTGAAACGCGTAGGATAGGGATTAGGAGAGAGGGGCATATAGAGTAACACTCTATGCATGACTTAAGGATATTAAAGAAGTGGAGTTTCCTAATCATCTTGTAGCCTCTCATTTATAAATGTGGCGTGCTTCACACTCATGAACAAGACTCTACTCGACGTGGCTTATTAGACATCCTAGAATCTTTATAAAACCTTGTGCCCTGAATACCAAGTTTGTCACGACCCAGGGTAGCCCTTAGATGTAACACGGCATACAATACCCCGAGAGGCCTCATACAAGCCTTTAGCATACATAACATAAAATTTAATAGAGAAGAAAGAGTTCAGAAGAGCATTTTTCATAACAAGGCTTTAATAAAAAACAACGAAAGTCTACATCTCATGTGTCAAGCCATCTACAATAATAGAATAAAAATGAAGGTTTGGGACGCAGCGCAGTACAATATCCAAAATAGTGGAAAAACATGAAAAAGTAACAAGGTTAGGCCCTCGGACATAGGAGGCCTTACCAAGTCTTCACTATCTCTTGAACTAACTAGCCACTAGAGGGATGAGAAGAACCGCCAAGTCCTACATCTATAGAATCAATGTAGGCAAGAGTATGTGTTAGTACAATCAAGTATCAAGTATGATAGCAATGCACAAAGGGCATATAAACCATGCTAGAATGACATATAATCATGACATGTAATGACCAAGCTAAAACATGATAGAACATAAGAAAACATGAAGCATAAACAATGGCCAAGACAAGCTATTCATCTTTCCTTTACGTTACCTTAGATCATCATCATAACACTTGTTAATTAGTTGTGGGGAAATAGCCTTAACCGACATCTAAGACCATCTGAGCTATAAACATAAAATCCGGTGTCTGCCCCACACCGAAAGGGGTGTCCTACTTGCCAAGGTAAGACCATGAACTTCTGAGCTTGTGTGGATCCACTAGCTAGGGTCTATCATAGACCATCACCCTTTGGTGGCACATAGGTTATGGGACATGGGTAATGGCCACTTGTACTAAGCATACTTTCCATGGATTTATCATAGTTCATATTATCTTAGGTAGACATGGCTAATCTCCTCTTGTCTACATTAGTCATAAACTCGTTATTGGTAGACTTGGGTAATCGCCGTTTTGTCTACATTAGTCATAAACTCATTATTGGTAGACTTGGGTAATCGCCGCTTTGTCTACATTAGGGTACATGGGTAATCGCCTCTTTTTCCTTCATTCATTAGAATAGCTACTTAAGAACATGGGTAATCGCCTCTTGTTCTTCTATTAGTCGTAATATCATTATTAGTAGACATGGGTAATAGCCTCTTGTCTACATTAGGAAACATGGGTAATCGCCTCTTGTCCCTTCATACAATAGTTCCTTAATCATGGATTCAAGTTTAGTTGAGCAAACCTTTCAACAAGTTATGAATCATTACGTGTGAGAAAACCTTTCACATTCATAGGTTGAGCATTACATGAGAAACCCTTTCACAACTCAACAATTGCACTAACATATCATAATCTTCATAAAACATGCATGAGTTCATAAACTTCATAAGCATACATGAGTTCATAAGCTTCATATTTACATAGCTCATCATGCTCTTAACTCATAAATCATGGGCTCATAAGCTTCACCTCAAAACATGCAATTCAATGCAAGCTAATACTTAGAAAGCCATAAATCAAGGCAATTTAGTCATAATTGAGGGAACCCATATAAGAGAGGAAAATCATAGATTTTGATTGAACATGCATCTTTCATAAAATATCCTCTTTTCATCGTTCATAGTCTTACATGAAATTCATAGCTTGATAATCATAATTCTTAACTCAATTCACAAAGCGTTCATGCAATTCATCTTTTCTCAATCAGCCCACAATCATAAGCATAATCATAAATTGGGGGAAACTTAGCATAAGCTCATGGGATTCATCAAGTTGCATGTAAACCACGCTAAATCGTGCATTAGCTTTCTTTACCACGCTAGATCGTGCACTATCAACCATAACATCAACAATGGAAAGCATAATGAAGAACCCATAAGAATTTGTCAAAACCCTAACTCTCTTGGGCAAGACTTAACCTTGAAAAATTTAAGGAAAAGAGGACCCATTGGAGGAAAGACTCCAAATGGTAAATACAATCATACCTTAATGCCAATGCCTTTAAATAAAAGGAGGATTGATGACCTTGATGAGAACCCTAGCTCTCTCCTTCTCTTTCTTGTTCTTCTAGAGAGAGGAATATTTTTGGGAGATGAGTGTTGGAATGAAGGGATTAGGGCTTAGAAAATATAATTAGGGCCAGGGTTAAGGGGAAAAATCGTCTAGGATAAGGAATAAACATTTAGGGAAAAGTCCAAAAAGTCCTTAAATAAAACTATCGGGGCTAATTGACGGACATGATCTACGGTCCGTACATCCACTGACGGACCCTCCTGCTCTTCCGTCAATCGATTCAGAAAGTTAGTTTTGGACTGAAAATTTGGCTAAGTCTGGAAGGCATCTACGAAACCCATCTACGGCCCGTCAACCGAATTACGAACCGTCATTCTATTCCGTAGGTCAAGGTTCAGAAACTCAAAATTCATAAAGTTGGCAGGGTCATCGACGGTTCCCATCTACGGCCCATCACTCCACCTACGGTCTGTAGATGGCCTCCGTCGTCACTGGCACCAAAAAAAATTTCAAACTGCATCTTTCCTTCTTTTCAAAAACTGGAGTGTTACAGCGTCGACCTTTGAGTTTTTTCGTGGGTGACAGAGTATTCCTCCGAGTATCGCCCATGAAAGGCGTGATGAGATTTGGGATGCTGGGATAGCTTAGCCCCAGGTATATCGGGCCTTTGGGGATTTTGAGGGCAGTTGGCGAGGTGTCTTATGAGTTAGCTTTGCCTCCAGCATTCTCAGTTGTTCATCAAGTTTTCCATGTTTCTATGCTGCGCCGATAAGTTCCAGTAGAGTCTCATGTGCTCTAGTATGATGCTGTTGAGTTGGATGATCGCTTGACCTATACTGAGGAGCCAGTTGCTATTTTTGCCAGAGATGTGAGGCAGCTGAGGTCAAGAGTCATTCATATAGTTAAGGTACTTTAGAGGAATCGTCCAGTTTAGGAGGCTACCTGGGAGATCAAGTGAGAAATGCGAGAGTAGTTCCCCAGCATATTTGAGCCCTTAGGTACTTCTTGATCCTTACTTTCGCGGACGAAAGTCGTTTTAGTAGTGGATATTGTAATGACCCTCCAGGTAATTTCTATGTTAATGACTTCTTTCTATCGTTTATAGCGTTTCTATAGCGACCCCAAGTCATTTATGACTTGCTGGCACAGACTGTTCGATCGCCTGGTCGTTCATTTGGGTTTTATTCCAAATTTTCTGTTTTGGAGCTTATGAAAGTTGAAAAGTTGATTTCGGTCATAACTTCAGGTAAACGACCTCAGATAGGAATTCTGACGCTTCCATCAGCTCCGGAGCGGCATAATTAGGCTAGAAGCATGTTTGCCCGTTTCACGACCCTAGTCTACCCCTTAGTCATAACACCGTGCTTAGAATCACAAGTGACTCTAAGCGAACCCTTGATACTGACATAGTAATGAGCAACTAAATATGAACATGTAAAAGAATTAAATTGATTGAGCGGAAGCATAATTATGGAATATTTGTTCAATATGTTTTTGGACAAGGTTTTGTATGCAACAACTGTAGTGTGAAAGCAATCTGAAATAGAACAGATTGAATACAACAACTTTAACTTACTGTCTATGAAGCCTCTACTAATACTGATTATTGTTAGCGGGACATGACCCCCACTTACCTTAATCAATACATGTGAAAAGAAATAATGTTCTATAACTACAAACTGGCGTGAGTGCTCGAAATAAGAGAACTCATCACCTTCTGACTGGAAGCTGCGATCCAACTAACTAAGATCTTTATAGTATGAACCTAAATCTACATAACATGAAAAATGTAGGTACAAGAGGTATGTAAATCAGTACTTTGAATGTACTGAGTATGAGATATATATATGTATGATAATTTTTAAAGATGGACATGATTAATTTAAACATGATATGCAAGACCAAGAAAAATGTGATAAAAGCCTTTCTAAAGAAATCATAAGTCATATATGAGGTCAATGCATATTTAAAACCATTTAAGAAGCTTTTATAAAACCTTTGAAGAAAACATAGTTCTTTTGTGAGATACTTTTAGAAGTAACCTTAGTTCATTCTTGTGGGAAGTGAGCCTTAACCGACATACACCATATGAGCTATAACATGGAATCCGGTGTCTACCCCATACCAAAAAGAAGTGTCCTTACTTTCCAAGGTAAGAACCATAGCTTCTAGCTCAAGTGGATCGACTAGCTAATGTCTATCTAAGACAATCATCCTATGGTGGCACATAGTTAAGGGATAAGGAGATTGCTACTAGAAACCCGTCCTCTACTAATGGGAGAGCTTCCATCTCGGTATCCACTCGGTGCTAAGCTTAAATCCCATGGAATAGTCATTTAATCATAATTCATACTTTATCATCATCATTAATACACATGGGTAATCGCCTCTTGTCTCTCATTAGAATAGCTCCTTAGTTCTAGATTCAAGTTTAGTTGAGAAAACCTTTCAACGTGTTATGAATCCTTTATGTGAGAAAATCCTTTCACAAATCATTTTTTTGAGTAGTATGTGAGAAATCCTTTCACAACCAAAACAACAACCATGCTTCACTCTCAAAGCAATCTTAAATCATAAATTAATCTTTTCATAAAGCAGGCATAAATCGTTTATCAAATTCATAATCATAGTTCATAAGTTCATAAGCTTTTCTTTATAACTTCATAGTCAAAATCATGAATAATGCATCTGTTCATATAAATCAATTGGAAACAATGCACTTGAAGTAAAATATACTTTCTTGATATTCTTCTAAAATCATGCACTTTAAATTAAAAATAATAATACTTTCTTGAAATACTTCTTCAAAATAATGTACTTAAAATAAAATATACTTTCTTGAACTATTTCTTGAAAGACTTATTTAAAATCTAGAACATACTTTATTTGTGAAATTAATGCATATGAAATACTACGACAAGGTTTTTATATAACTTTAATTAGAAAGGGATCCAAATGGTATAAGAGTATTAACCATAAATCAAAGATCATTAATGACATAAAGTACCATAATTTTGATGATAAAAATCAAGAATCAATGATAGGAGATAAAGAGAATTCAAAATCATAGAAACTTGGATAAAAACACTAGCTTTGATCTTAAAAGCATATAGTAGAAGTAGGGCGTGAGAAAGAACAAAATTTCTCACTTTAATAATCTTACATACTTTAAACACTCAATAAATCTTGAAGAAGAACCCTAATTTTGAAGAAGAACGATCAAGAGATCCTTTCTTGAAATTTCAGAATTACTTTCTTGAAAATCCTTGAAGAAGAATACTGAAAGGATTTGGAAGAACATTTCTTGAAGAAGAATGTTGAAAAATATTTGAAAGAATATTGCTTGTAAGTCTTATGCTTTGATCTTCCTTAGAATTTTTTATTAGGGTTCGAGAGAGGAGAAGAAATTAAAAAGATGGAAATAGGATTTTTTAGGGCTTTATAGGAGTTAAGAAATCCATTTTTAACGTTTACCTTGTGGTATAAGGAGAAGAAAATTACCTTATTTAGAATTTTCCCGCGGCCAAAACGGAACTGCACTACCATATTTAGTACAATGATCATAACTCTCTACTCCGAACTTGCAATGATGCAAACTTGGTGGGGTTGGAAAGAAGATTCAAAGACCTTTAATTTTATAGGTTATCGGACTTGTAACTCTTCATATTCTAAGAGATATGATCATTTGAATTTGACCAAAGGAAAATTTTATATGGAAACTTAACCGATAAGGAGACTTTCAACTCAACTTTGTGTTAGAGGATTATTATTACTTTAATTAATCTCCAAATAACCTCCCACACTAAATAATTGACTTTAACACCTATGAATAGTTAAGAAATATCCGGTAAAACCCTATATACTTATGAAGAATAGTTCGGATATTAGCTTAGAGATTTTTGGGGTGTTACAATATCTCCCCCTTGGAATCATTCGTCCTTGAATGATGGTCCTGTTTGATTAAAGGAGAAACGATCTACTACATGAGAAGTTTATACCAATATATACCACAAAATTCATGTTCTATACCTATTTAGAGAAGTTCATCCAAAGAATACTACTCCTTACAAGTTACAACTGCATTTAACAAACCTCGAGTTCTAATCAAGAAGCCCTTAATGTGTCATGCATTTATCCACATGTTATCAACACCACATTCAAGCCTAGTACTATAAACACTTTATATTATCAACACCATATTCAAGCCTAGTACTATAACCACTACATGTTATCAACTCCACATTCAAGCCTAGTACTATAACCACTTTATGAAATTCTAGGTAACCAATTATTCTAGGAATTTCTTGCCTTCCTATCATCTCTATCAATCAAAATTTGATGAATTACTACAAAGATACTCACAAAATATTCTCATCTAGCTACTAAATATAATCAAGCCTCATTTTGGTCTTCTTCCACACTTATAACCTTATATATATGGAATAAGAATACTACCATCTTCACAATAAGGGTCATCTACCCTCTCAAATAAACTAATACTAAGATATTATCAACATCGCTATCAAAATTGAAAAAAAAATCACTAGAAGAACTTAGAGTGAAAAGATCATAAGCACGAATAGTTCAAAAAATGTGATCTAAGAATATGCATGACATACTGTGGTTTCACTAGCTATTAGGGGTATATCATGAGTTCATGGGATTGAGCGCACTATGAAAAATGAGTACATATATATCATGATTCATATAACGTAGTCTAGAAACTCTTTATTTCATGAAGTAAGATTGGGGTCGATGTGCTGAATTTTTTTTCTTCATATTGTAGGAATTGAGCATAGTCATGAATTTGTCTGCATGAATATAGGTCATGGGAATAAAGCTTATATGAAAGACATAAGAAGAGTATCATAACCATTGAAATTTGAGGAATAAACTAGAGTAGGAATGAATGGTTATCGCATAATAACTCTTTCTAAACACATCACCTTATCATCTCCCCCTTAGGTCTAAAGCCATCATTCTAAGTCTGTGGAACTATTTCATATTCTCTAAATTATCCTACATTAACTTTACTCAAGGATATTGACTCAGAGCACATAGAAAAATATAAGCTTAGAGCCTCACGTGACTATATATTATATTATCTTGGGTGCACATCTCTCTTCCTAAGGCTTAATGTCACAACTTACTACCTCGCATAGGGAGCACATATACTTTCTAATTGCATCACCACACTCATTGAAAGCCAATCAACTTAATCTACATCACATGTTAACATCCACTCAACAACTTGATTTTATCTATACTAACACAATGGCATACTCTAAGTCACCTTAAGCATTAGCTCTCTTTGTGATACTAATATAAGATCTACACACACTCATTAAGTCTTAGCTAACACATAACGGAACATCACTGCATTACTAACTTTTTGGGCTAACTCTTTAGGTGCATGATTTCAACTACATACTCTATTCAATTACTATCCCCACTCTTTTAAGGTTACTACACTTCTAACATCGAACTTCTAACTCTAGGAAATTCTATTACTAATGGCTCCTAACGGCACAAATCAAACTATCTTTTGAGTGACAACACTAACCCATACGTTCTAGAACATACTTTCTCCTTAAAGGTATCATCTATACAAAGGTTTCAAAAAGAGTATGAGACCATAACATACTTTGGCTCAACGCATGATTCATATGAATAAGAGTGCATTTGTCTGTATCAAATAAGGTTAAACACATGATGGTTTCTAAAGAGACCTTGTTCAATCTATTCACTTTCTAGAAGCTTTATCTGAGAGTACTTCATCAATACGGATCTAAGCTTTATGATTACTACAACATCAAAGAAAAGACATAGGTAGAGAAATTGGAGAAACTCACGAATTTGCATAAGTTTTTTATAGGACAACTATATTGCATGATCTAGAATATGAAAGAAGGAAAACATTTCCTAGATACCTTATAGCGTCTTGAAAAAAAGTACAAACGTCTCTGTACCATTCTGCAAGACTCTACTAGACACGGCTTTATAGACACCCTAGGACACTTGAACCTTGTGTTATGATACAAAGTTTGTCACGACCCGAGTCTACCCCAAGTCGTAACACGGTGCTTAGAATCACAAGTGACTCTAAGCTAACCCTTGATACTGGCATAGTAATGAGCAACTAAATATGAACATGTAAAAGAATTAAAATGATTGAGCGGAAGCATAATTAAGGAATATTTGTTCAATATATTTTTGGACAAGGTTTTGTATGCAACAACTATAGTGTGAAAGGAATCTGAAATAGAAAAGACAGAACATAATAACTCTAACTCACTATCTATGAAGCCTCTACAAATACTGATTATAGTTAGCGAGACATGACCCTAGCTTACCTTAATCAATACATGTGAATAGAAATAATGTTCTATAACTACAAACTGACACGAGCGCTCGAAATAAGAGAACTCATCACCTTCTGACTTGAAGCTGCGATCTAACTGACTAATATCTTGATAGTAAGAACCTGAATCTACATAACATGAAAAATGTAGGCACAAGAGGTATGCGAATCAGTACTTTGAATGTACTAAGTATGAGATATATATGCATGATAATTTTTAAAAATGAACATGATTAATTTAAACATGATATGCAAGACCAAGTAAATGTGATAAAAGCCTTTATAAAGAACTCATAAGTCATATATGAGGTCAATGCATATTTAAAACCATTTAAGAAGCTTTTATAAAACCTTTGAAGAAAACATAGTTCTTTTGTGAGATACTTTTAGAAGTAACCTTAGTTCATTCTTTTGGGAAGTGAGCCTTAGCCGACATAGACCATGTGAGCTATAACATGGAATCCGGTGTCTACCCCATACCGAAAAGAGGTGTCCTTGCTTGCAAAAGTAAGAACCATAGCTTCTAGCTTTAAGTGGATCCACTAGCTAATGTCTATCTAAGACAATCATCCTATGGTGGCACATAGTTAAGCGATAAGGAGATTGCTACTAGAAACCCAACCTATACTAACGGGAGCGCTTCCATCTCGGTGTCCACTCGGTGCTAAGCTTAAATCCCACGGAATAGTCATTTAATCATAATTCATACTTTATCATCATCATTAATACACATGGGTAATCGTCTCTTGTCTATCATTAGAATAGCTCCTTAGTTCTTGATTCAAGTTTAGTTGAGAAAACCATTTAACATGTTATGAATCCTTAATGTGAGAAAATCCTTTCACAAACCATTTTTTTGAGTAGTATGTAAGAAATCCTTTCACAACATACAACAAAAACCATGCTTCACTCTCAAAGCAAACTTAAATCATAAATTAATCTTTTCATAAAGCATGCATAAATCATTTATCAAATTCATAATCATAGTTCATAAGTTCATAAGCTTTTCTTTATAACTTCATAGTCAAAATCATGAATAATGCATGTGTTCAAATAAATCAATTGCAAACAATGCATTTGAAGTAAAATATACTTTTTTGAAATTATTCTATAATCATGCACTTTAAATTAAAAATAATAATACTTTCTTGAAATACTTCATCAAAATAATGTAGTTAAAATGAAATATACTTTCTTGAACTCTTTCTCGAAAGACTTATTTAAAATCTTGAACATACTTTATTGGTGAAATTAATGCATATGAAATACTACGACAAGGTTCTTAAATAACTTTAATTAGAAAGGGATCCATATGGTATAAGAGCATTAACCATAAATTAAAGATCATTAATGACATAAAGTACCATAATTTTGATGATAAAAATTAAGAATCAATGATAGGAGATAAAGAGAATTCAAAATTATAGAAACTTGGATAAAAACCCTAGCTGTGATCTTAAAAGCATATATTGTAGAAGTAGGGCGTGGGAAAGAACAAAGTTTCTCACTTTAATAATCTTACATACCTTAAACACTCCATGAATCTTGAAGAAGAACCCTAATTTTGAAGAAGAACGATCAAGAAATCCTTTCTTGAGATTCCTAAATTAGTTTCTTGAAAATCCTTGAAGAAGAATCTTGAAAAGGATTTGGAAGAACATTGCTTGAAGAAGAATCTTGAAAAATATTTGAAAGAATCTTGCTTGAAAGTCTTATTCTTTGATCTTCCTTAGAAATTTGTATTAGGGTTCGAGAGAGGAGAAGAAGGAATTAAAAAGATGGAAATAGGATTGTTTAGGGCTTTATAGGAGTTAAGAAATCTGTTTTTAAGGTTTTTCTAGTGGTATAAGGAGAAGAAAATTACCTTTTTTAGAATTTTCCCGTGGCCAAAACGGAACTGCACTACATTATTTAGTATAATGATCATAACTCTCTACTCTGAACTCACAATGATGCAAACTTTGTGGCGTTGGAAAAAAGATTCAAAGACCTTTAATTTGATAGTTTATGGGCTACGTAACACTTCATATGGTAAGAGATATGATCATTTGAAGTTGACCAAACTAAATTTTTTTATGGAAACTTAACCGATAAGGAGACTTTCAACTCAACTTTGTGTTAGAGGATTATTATTACCTTAATTAATCTCCAAATATCCTCCCACACTAAATAATTGACTTTAACACCTATGAACAACTAAGAATTATCCGGTAAAACCCTATACACTTATGAAGAATAGTTCAGATATTAGCTTAGAGATTTTTGGAGTGTTACAACCCTAATCCTGGGTTTCCGGTGTGATTTTTGGGCCAGTTAGCTCTTTAGCCTTTGAAATTTTGTTTAAGATTGATTTTCAGCAACATTTTTGGAAAACGCACTGGAATGAAAATTCTAACAGCACGATTAGTTTCGAAATACCGAGTTTGGTCTAGAACGACCTTTCGAGAATTCCCGGGAGCTTCCGATCTAATTTTGAGGCCTCCGTAGAAGTTGGCTAAAATGGCTCATTTGGGTGTGCGACCCAGTGTTTATCGAAACGACCTCGTACGGAAATTTTGACTGCGCCATTGAGTCCGGAACGTCGAATTTGAGCGGATAGCATATTTCGTTTTCGTGCGCGAGGTTCAGAACGAATCCCGAGCACCCCGTCGGAGTTTTGGAATTGTCCAAAACTTAGCTGGTGCAGCTGTCAAAACTGCAGAGTCATTTGCTCTCCGCATTCGCCGAGAAGAGTGGGCCTGGCAGTGTCTATTTAATGAAGTCGAAGCTCACTTGGTGGAGAGCTTCAAACCTTCATATCTCCCTCATTTTGCATCGGTTTTCGGCGATTCGAAGTCCCAGGTGTTCAGATTCTCGTAGGCTTCGTGGGTTTTTTTCTTTTAGCATGGGGTGGTCCTCAATTTCCATGAATTTGAGTTGTAAGTTGATTCTTGGTCTATTTTTGTAAAGTTTTGTTATTTGTTATTGTTGGCTGTTAGGAGTAGATCCGAACCCTGATGGGCGATCCATTTCGGGATTCTAGTTCAGGGAAGGATTTGAGACCTTTTCAAGGAATCAATTCTAGAATATCAAGAGCGGGTCCCAGTTTGGCCGATTTAACTCCAAAATTGGTCTTTCTCCGATTTTGTTGATTTTAGTGTCTAAACGACCGTATTGACGCTGTGATTCTATTTTTGATAGCGTGGGAGCAGTCTGAGGCCGTACGGAAGGAAAAATCTCCGGTTGAGTGACTTTGAGCGCTTCTGATCGACTTGTTGGTAGGTTACGGCTTCCCTTCCTTCTAGAGTGTGCTTGAATGCGTAAATTATGGTTGATTTGTGTGAATCTGTGGTGTGTAGCTAGTATTGTTCCTATCCTTATCCGATTTCTTAGTTTAGAATTTAGTGTTGGGCTGTTATGGGATAGTATCATGCTGTAGATTCGGTTGTTGACTTAGATTGTTGGTATTTGTGTTGTGGGTTATTTGTTGGGTGGTTATACGTTATTGCATGAGTGGGTCCAGGTGACTTCATTCCGTGCTTGGTTGATTAGTGTGATTTCGACCTTACAATTGGTTAAGGTAGTATTGCCTTAGTCCTATGTACCTGTCGACTTGAGTATGTATCAGACGTCGATTCAGATGGACTAGATCCGTGTAGACTGGTATAGCAGACTTTGGTCTGACAGTATGAACCTTAGTTTAGGCATTTTTGTGGCTTTCGGATCTTCTGATTCTTTCCCCTCTATCTCTGTGGTTGTGCGATGCTGTCGGAAGATGTTGCATTTGTACCGATTGACGGTTGGATTGTGCTAGGCTGGGAGCCTTCGTTGATATCCTTATGGGGGCGGCGGCCCTTGATGTTTATTCTTGCGTTGTACTATTGGTGTTTGCTTTATCAAATTTTGTGTTGAGGATTGTTGGGAGTGGATGTCGATCCACAGTGGCTTTGAATTGATTCGTGCGTTATGATATGATTGGGAGTGGGCGGCGACCCATGAACCTGAGTTTGATGAGGTCTTCTTAAGAGTTGATATGGCCCACACACTCTGTCTGGAAGGGCAGGGACCCCGAGGGTGATAGCTAACTCACTTTGCTGGCATAGGCAGCCCCCCTGAGTGATTAGCTGGCAGGACAGCTGGATATATGTTATTAGGGGTCCTTTTTGGAGTAGACATAGCCCACATGCTCTTCTTGTTGGGACAGGGCCCCCGGAGTGTTAGAAGACTCACTCGTCTGGCATGGGTTGGGCTAAGGGCAAGGCCCCCAGATTGATAGCCTATTGGTGAGTTGGATATCAGGTTATTTGGAAGGGTCAGTGTACACCCTCTTAGCACTCGACTGGCTAGGTTCATGCCGTAAGGGTGGCTAACAGGATTGGGGAATTGGTTTCGGAAGTTGGACTTGTGATTGGCTCAGTAGTGGGTGATTGATCGGTTCGGTGTTCTAGTTTCCTTGATCCCATAGTTATATTTCTTTTGTGTACCTGGCGGGCTTACGGGGGTCCGTTCGGGTTTTATTTAAACTTGTGCACGAGTATGCCCAGCGGGTCTTATGGGGGGCCCAACTGGGTTTAGCTTAACTATTCTCTGTTTACTTTCCGCTTTTCTATTTCCGTTTTGTTAACCTCTGTTGTTGTTGATTCTACCTTGTCTGCCTGTTTTTACCTTTCTTGGTCAGTCGGCCTATGATGCCTACTGGGTACCTGTTATTTTGGTTCTCATGCTACACTCTGCATCTGTTTTCTTGATGCAAGTTCGAGCACTAGTTATCAACGTTGAGATCGGGCCTGCAACTGTTAGTTTAGGAGACTAAAGTGAGCACATGGAGTTCTGGGATTACCTGTCTCCTTCTGTATATTCTTTTTTTTCTTGTGTTTTGTGTTCGAGAGAGTTGTTTCTTTGGACCACTTTTGGGACTTGTACTATTTTTAGTAGCTCTTTACATGTGACTTTCAGATTTTTGGAGGTGTCTTGTATATATATTATTTTTGTTTGGTTCCGCTTCAGCCTTCGTTTATGTGTTCTTGTTGTATGCTTCCTCTTGGTTTTGGATTGTTTCCACTCTTAGTCTCATTACTATTAAGTCCTGGGATAGAGTTTGGCTTCCCTACTGGTGGGTTGTAAGAACCATCAGTACTTGAGAAATCAGGTCGTGACATCTATCATCCTCGTAAGACAAATATGGTGGTGGATGCTCTTAGTTGACTATCAATTGAAAGTGTTTTTCATGGAAAGGACGATAAGAATGAGTTAGTTCGATATGTTCATAGATTGGCCCGGTTGGGTGTTCTCTTGGTTGATTCCAATGAGGTTGTGTAGTTGTTCATAATATTTCTTAATCATCTTTTTTATTGGATGTGAAGGCTAAGCAAGATCTTAATATGGTATTGGATGACTTGAAAAAGTCGTTTCTGAAAAATCCATTGAGGCTTTCTCCCAATGGGTAGATGGGGTCCTTCAATATCAAGGTCGGTTATGTATTCCAAATTTTGATGAGTTGAGAAATTTGATTTTGACAAAAGCTCATAGTTCTTGGTATTCTATTCACCCTGGAGGCACCAAGATGTACCGTGATTTGAGGGAGGTCTATTGATGGAATGGGATAAAGAAGGATATTGTTGAATTTGTGGCTAAATTTCTGAATTGTCAACAAGTAAAAGTTGAGCATTAGAAACCAGGAGGTTCGACTAAAGATATTAGTATTCCTACATGGAAGTAGGAAGATTTGAATATCGACTTCATTACGGGTTTACCTCACACTCATCAAAAATTTTATTCATTCTGGGTTATTATGGACTAAATGATGAAATCGGGTGACTTTTTTCCTGTTATGACTTCATTCTCATTGGAAGATTACACTAAGCTTTACATTCGAGAAATGGTAATGTTGCATGGAGTGCCTTTGTCCATTATCTTTGATCTTCGTACTCAGTTTACATCTCAGTTATGGAAGTTGTTTCAAAAAGGTCTTGGTACTCAAGTGAAATTTAGAATGACTTTTCATCCTATTATCGATGGACAAGCTAAGCGTACCATTCAGACTATGGAAGATATGTTAAGATCTTGTGTAATTAACTTAAAGTGTAATTGGTAGGACCATTTTCCTTTGATTTAATTTGCCTATAATAATAGCTATTATTCTTGCATAGGGATGGAATCGTGATAGGTTGGTTTGAAGTACGTTAGGTTGCTTTTTTAGGGCCCGAGTTTGCACGAGGCTATGGAAAAGATTTACTTATTCGTGAGATCTTGATAATGGCTCAAAGTCGACAAAAGTTTTATGTCGATGTTAAGAGTAGAGAGCTTGAGTTTCAAGTTAATGATTGGGCCTGCATGAAAATTTCACCCATGAAGAGTGTAATACGGTTTGGAAAGAAAGGGAAGCTTAATCCCCATTATGTGGGCCCATATAAGAATTTGAGTGGTATTGGCAAAGTTTTTTATGAACTCGAGTTGCCTAATTACTTAGCATCATTACATCCAGTATTCCATGTCTCTTTGTCGAAGAAGTGTGTTGGAGATCTGACATGTATTGTACCTTTGGAAGGCTTGCAAGTTAAAGAAAATCTTTCTTATGAAGAAGTTTTGGTTGAGATTTTAGACTTGCATGTCTGGAAGTTGAGAAATAAAGAAGTTGCTTCCGTGAAAGTTCATTAGAGAAATCAATTAGTTGAGGGTGCTACTTAGGAGGCCAAAACCGATATGATTTCTAGGTATCCTCATCTATTTCCCTTTGTTCCTATTCTAGCTTGAGGTATTAGTTCCTCATGGTTAATTCTTTTGGATTCCTGCATTTAAGTCATTGTCATTTTTCCATATGTAAGCATGTTCATGAAAACTTTATTTTGATGTTATGAGTTTGCTTGGAGTGATTCTCCATGGTTATGTGAATTTTGATAAAATTTTCATTCATGTTGGGTTGTATGTTTCTCTCTTACTCTATTCATGCTAGCTTGAGTCCCATTCGAGGAAAAATATTCCCAAGGGGGAGATATTGAACTCCTCAGAAGTTGGGAAGATAAGAAAGGAAAGAAAAGTGCAGAAACCCAGCTGATGTAGTGATCTACGAGTTACACCTACGGGTATTACGAAGTAAATTTTGTAAACTAGAGTTGAGTTTTGGAAATTAAGTTTTTGAAGTTTGACCTACGAGAGAAAAAGATGAATTGTATGAAAGATGATGACTCGTAGATTGGCTTTGTAGAAAGGTTCCAGACTTAGTGAAATTTTTGACTTGAACTTGGGTTCTACAGAACGTAGAAAGTTCTTGTGGGAAATAATTGAATTTCTGCGTTTATGAACTTAGTTCCACGGCTGACCAGGACGAGTCGTAGAAATTCCTGCGGATTGTAGGAACCATCCGACGGTTATTTTTAAGCGTATTTTGATCTTTTTCTTTGCATTTAATAGCTATACAACATCGTTTTACCCCTATTTATAAACCCTATAACTACTTTTCTACTTCTAAATCTAACCCAATTCTCACATTCTTTCAAATCCCCAAATCCCATCCAAATTCATCCCCTTCAAATCCTCTCAAGCTCAATGGGAGAAATCTAGGGTTCAACCTTCAAGACTCATTTTTCCTCCATTTGTTTTTCGCTTCTATCATTAAGGTATGTAGAGCTTCATCAATGGGTTCCATTCACTCATTGAGCCCTAAGGTTCTCTCTGATTCTGCAATTTGATTTCAATCAAATTGATTAGGTTTTCATTGCACTACAAAATTTTAGGCCTACGGCCACCCCGGTAAAGTGTAGCCGAAACTAGCAAAAAGTGTGGTCTTTGATAAAAGGCTACACTTTTTTACTTTAAGCAATGCTTTTTAGATGGTGGCCTAAAGAAGCGTAACCTTTGACATTAGGCCACACTGTTCAAATGTCGCCATAGTAGCTACACATAAAAGCATCGCCAAATGGGTATAAAGGGCACGCTTTGTAGGATTTCTTTATAAACACTTTTATTTGATTATACTACACCTAAAAGCGTTGCCTTTGTTTTGTTATTGGTCAATCTTTAAGAGTATCGCCTTTTATATCACATATACAACAACACTTATAAAGTGTAACTACAAGATAAAATAAGCCACACATTGGACATCCCTATAGCCACACTTTTGAAGTGTGGCAATGTATGCTGTGTAAAATTGTGTATCCACAATTTTTCATTTTGGCACAATAATAATTTTAATTTGCATATATTCAATAATCACATAATTAAATATATAACGAATCTAAATAACGAAATTAGCTAATAAATAAATCGAAGGTATATATTTCAAATAAACTTTGAGAAACATGTCTTGTACAATTCATACTTAGAAAGCAATTGCTATCTTAAATGCTCTACTAGCAATAAATTCCACAAAACAAAATGTATTAAAAAATATATGACAATAACAAAAACTCTTTATCGTTCACTACAATAGATTGAATTTACTTCTGGCCACTATTCAATTTCAATCACTAGCTTTTTCCTGCCATTCAAAATTAAGTTATTATTAGTTAGAGAAATAAATCAGGTATTTCATATGTTCAATACTGTAGTGGTACTATTATGAAAAATAGACATTTACCAATTTGAAAGTAATCTAAATTAAAGTTTCTCAGGCTAGCTAGGCCAAAGGAATTTATAACAGGAAAAAAATATACATGTATACCTTTCTTTTAGTTATTTTGTTATTTTCTTCATTACTAGTGGTATAAGGATGAATATACTAGTGGATAACACAGTAGCGTCCCCAGGCAATGGGACCAGATGGAAAGGAAGATCCAAAAGGCTTAATAGTAACACAATCAACATTAAACCTATATATTTCCTAGAAACCCAAGTTCCAACTTTCCATTTCAACCTACCACTTACTTTCAAATTCATAATCAATTTTCCAACAATTTGGTCACGTTGCACCTCATAAACAAAATAAGGATCCACCGACAATTCATTCACAATCAACAAAGCCGATAAAATATCACTACATCAGAAGAAATAGCAGCATCTCGACCATTGTTAGAAAATGAAGACAATGACAAGCAGGAACCCAACAATACAAAGAATGGATAGCTTTCTTCTAGTGATAGAAAATTGTTGGCTGCAAGAAGCAACAACGGAAATCACAAGGGAAACTTTTAACCACTGATAGGCTTATTAAATGGGGTATGACAGTTGACTCTGAATGTGTTCTATGTCATTTTCAACTGGAGACCAGAGACCACTTTTTTATGAGTTTTACATTCACTAAGAAAGTGTGGGATAAGATCCTAAGATGGATTAAACAATAAGGGTTCTTAACAAATGATTGGGAGCAACATCTGACATGGATATTTCAGAATGCAAAAGGTAGAACAATGAGAGCTCACATACATGTGCAGTGTCTGGGCATCTATAGGAGCTCAAAAAATCTTAAATTGTTTGACATTTTAGCAAGCATTGTATAGGTTGAGTTTTGGCAAAGTTAGCTTCACTTAGGTTTGGTTGATGTTATTTCTATTTAGGTAGTTAGTAGTGTTATACTAACTAGGGTACTATAATGTTGATTCTTTGTGATTAATACAATTTAGTTACCCAAAAAAAAAAATCAACAACAGCCAACCATCACCTAACGTTGTGGTAGCTAATGATGGATCTGGACAATACAACATTATCGCAGCAGCTTTGGCTGCATTCTGTAAGAACCTAAAAGGAAGGTATACTATTTATGTGAAGGCCTAAATTTATGATGAATACATAATTGTCACAAAAGATGAAGTTAACGTATTTATGTATGGAGATGGGAGAACCAAATAAAATTCTCTAAATCAAAGCTAAAACGGAAGAACAAGCTAACAAAACCAAAGACCAATGAGTTGATAGGGAGACGATGGAAGACGTTCAACCAGCCTCGAGAGAGAAGGCAATCAAAATAAAAACACCTCAGAAAATCACACAGCAAAATTTAATGTCAATGGAAAAAATAAGTGAAGAAAACATACTGGTCGACTTCCAGAAGAACACCAATCAAGTCAACAATAAGAGGAGATACAAAAGAAACAAAACGAACAAAGAAAAGAGGTTTTATTTCTGTAGATGCTGCAATAGCACTGTTTTTAAATCAACATAAACAAACCTTACACGAGTTTTTATGCTATATTTTTCATGTGGAAGATTGTAACTGCATCAGATGCCTACCGAATAACACCATTAACCCATCTAGAGTTCTGAGCATCTCTGTGCCTCTTCAACAGATTAACAAGATGAGGTAAAATCTTTTGCAACACAATAAGATAGAGCTTTTCTTATTGATGTTGCCTCTACATTAATAACAGGATGAAGCTTTACATCTTCTTCTTCATACACACATTTACATTACACAAACAAATACTACCATCATGAGCACATTTACATTGTTTCTATTCTCTTTTCTGTTTTGTCTCTGTTTCTCTCCTTAATTTTCACTTTTTATTGGATTCGATTGTACTGGTTCACAACTTTTGAGGGATAGGTAAAAGCTAATAGTTTTTACTTTCTGCTAAGTAGAAGTTCAGGAGCAAGAAGTTCATAGAAAGTGGATTCAAATAACCGAAAATGTCACACATAGAATTCAAACCTCAAGTAACAAAAAATATGTTTTCACCAATATTAGGGATTCAATTTAACCCCTTGAACAGATTTGAGTATCAATAATGACCGGCAGTGGCGGAGCAGGGGTTCAAAATATGAAGAACTAAACACACGAAAAAGTCAAAGGGGCATTCAACACCTACTATATATACATTACATTTTTTAACCATGTGTAAATAGTGTAATATTTCATGTAAAAAGCCATGATCATGAGCAGGTTACAAAAAAAATCTCTATGTCAACGCTTAGAAGGAAGAACCCAATAAAATTCTCTAAATCAAAGCTAAAACAGAAGAACAAGCTAACAAAACCCAAAAACGAAAGAGTTGATAAGGTGATGATGGATGACGTTCAACCTTTCTCGAGAAGGAACGCAATCAAAATCAAAACACCTCAGAAAATCATGCAGCAACATGTAAACTAACATATCCAGAATGATCACCACCAAGATGGAATACACATGGATGAGAAAACAAATTCAGTAGCATGGTCGCTATGAAACTGATCATGAGCAGGATACGAAAAATAGCATGGTCGCTATGAAATTGATCATGAGCAGGATACGAAAAATAGCATGGTCGCTATGAAACTGATCATGAGCATACTACTAATAGAGAAAGTGAAATATAAAATACCTTTTGTAGAACCGAATCATGAGTTGACCCTGAAGAATGTGGAAGATTTTGGCCTCTTACAACTTGTGCGCTACTTATATCAACAGGTGAAGCAAGGTTAAATCCTACACATGACCCTCGTATATCTTTAACATTCAATCTAGGGTTGTTTTGAACCAATTGACTAAATAAGTGTCGCATTTCTTCTCTCATTTCATTCATTTCTTCCTTTAGAGAAGTGATTTCATTGGCATGCTTTTGTTTTAGCTTGTTAGTTTCCTCATCTTTCTTCAAAGAACTTGTTATCACTGATTTACCATAGCACCTATGTCGACCAGGCAGCTCCTTTCCAAACACTGCCCTAAATGCACCATCAGGTGTTTCCTCGGAATTTTTGTGATTCTGAAGTTTAGCCGATTGAATAAAATGGACATACATAGTGAACTGTTAGTACTATTTTCTTTCCAGCTGAAATGAGTTTATGATTCATTTAGTTGACTTTAATTGACATCCCTTCCGAGCAAACTGTCTAGCGACTAATCCTCTTTAAAAAAACTACTATTGCAACTTGGGTATCAGCCTGAATTTCCTTTCCCGTCTTTGTACGAGTTGCAATAAACATTTCAGACTTTGATGGTTCCTCGTTGTTTTCTTTGGCTCCACGCTACCAATTATATCAAAAGAAATTAAAAAAACATCAATATGTTCTAATAAAGAACAAAAAAATAAAATTCAAATTTTTTACGAAATGTCTGCTAAGTATTACCAATGCCACGCGTACTGTTGCAAAATTAATAGGTCCCATTCAATGCCTCCACCTTAGTTTTTTCCTGTTTTGAGAATTTATCTAACATATGGCGTATATATTATTAAATAAAAAGAGAAGTTTGAATTTATAAATAAAAAAATAATAGATATGATGCAAAGTATGTTGAAGAGTAGAAATGCACTATATTAGCCTTACTGCCTTACTTGAACAGTTGGGTGTTTCCAATACTCGATCAATTGGCGGAATTAAACTTCTAGAAAGTCATCTGGGTATTTTGCTAGCATATCCTCAATAGTACTATTTTTATCAAAAAATCTCTCTTTAATTTTTTTCTTGTGTCGCCTCCACGCATCACGAACACTAGTCATCACCCACTCCTCTCCTTCTACTGGAATTAAGAATTTGGACTATGCAAAATAAAATATATTTAGCTTCAGTCAATAAAAACAAACAATAAAATATGCAATCTCAAAATTGATTGTTCTTACATTGATATATTCCCACATGCGTCTTTTAGTATCATTTGGCACTGCATGCCAACTAGTGTACATCAAATTGATGAATCTAGGATTCCTTGCAATTGTTCCTGTAAAGCTTGTTAATTACAATACTATCTTATTCGTTGGTCCAACTGCTTGTCCTATATCAAATGTCACCTCCTTTCTTTCTTCAAAATTTCTTGCATGAATATTCTTACATGTTGTTAGTCCTTGAACTATTTTTCGCTCCAATATTCCGAGATTGATGTAACAGCCAGGAAGTAAGAAATTTCTTTTATAATGAGTAATAAATCTTACAAGGTTTAAGACATACCTTTTGTACTACAATCATTGTAAATTTCCTCTTCTATAGCACACTCATCCCCTCCAATTTCTTCTTGATCCACAAGATCATCCAATCTTTTATTATGTTCATTAATAAAAGGAGCATGCATAAATTCGACATCAGCTACTGTGTGCTTATCATGTTTTATTTCATCATCTATGTGTATCCCTTGTTTTTTCCGAAACAGCTCAAGACTAGAAGCTGGTATGACCAACTTCCTCTTACCTGCTTGCAGTTTGGTAGATCATGAATATCATGTTCTTTATGTATCCGTTGTTTTTCCAGAAACTGATCAAGACTGGTGTCTGGCAGGACTGACTTCCTCTTCACCTTTTTGAAGTTTAGTAGATCCTGAATATCATGTTGTTCCTATTCGTTAGCTAGTGTGGTTCCAGTCACATGTATTGAAGCAGTAACACTTTCCTTGGAAGACATTGGGAACCTAAAGTTATGCATAGGAAGTTTAATTCCTTTCTCTTGAATGGACTCTCCAGATTGAAATAAGCTCTGTTTAGTTTGTCCTTTCCCTGCAATCATATGTGAGGTACTAAGCTCTTCCCTTGAAGACGATTGAATTACAGATTTGTGCCCATGCAATTTAGTCTTTCCTTGTTGTGGAATGAAAT
The DNA here is from genome assembly GCA_018342035.1 of Solanum appendiculatum. NCBI lineage: Eukaryota > Viridiplantae > Streptophyta > Magnoliopsida > Solanales > Solanaceae > Solanum > Solanum appendiculatum. The sequence continues at coordinate 407,307 of JAGDQO010001340.1, read as the reverse complement.
CCTCATAAACCTTTATTTTATGTACTATTGGTGCATGCTCTTTCTTAACTTTATCATTGCGTTCGTTTAAAAGTTGTTCTCTCTTAATCTTGAATTTGTCGACCAATTCAGCACTTGAATGGTATTGCACATCAAAATTCAGATTCTTCAATGGACTTTGAGCTTTGTTTGGATTCGAACCCTTTTTCTTTAGTGTTGCTAATTGATTCATTTTCTCGCTTTCTCTTAATCTCTTTATTTTCTTTCCCCGGAGTAAGTTAACCTACAAAATAATAATCAGGTGATTAAAGAAGCCAACAGAGAATACAAACTTCAAAAGGAATTATGTTGTATAATTTGAGACGAGTAGTGAACTACTGATTAGCTTCTAACAAATGAAGGGATTGCTACCTACAGAGGCTGACTAACTTCACAAAGAGTTTATTAGTATGCAACTGTTCAACAAAAAATTCCTCTGAAGGCACTACAGAGTTCACTGTTTAGCATAATGCAGAGTTCACTGTTCAGCAATACTGCAGAGCTCACTGTGCTGCCTCTAATGTCTACTGCCTGATAATAATTGGAAAACAATAAGTATTTAAATAACAACAACAATTCATATTTACAGATCAGAAAGTCGTTTGATAGTTGCACCAGGAATACTTTAGAGATTACTAACCTTAGTCATATAAGTTTGTGCCAACAAATAGTCAAATAAAAAATAGTAAGCTTACTTAACCAAACAACAATCGGGCGCATGAAAGAAGCCAAACAACAATCGGGCGCATGAAAGAAGCCAAACAACAATCGGGCGCATGAAAGAAGCCAGTAGAATACTTAAATATTGTAGCGATCTAATCTTCAATTTAACATATTAGAAATCTTAAGGTGTTTGTACCAAAAACAACAGTTAAATAACAAAAAGTGTGAGTCAGCAATATATGGTCATCACAAAAATAATAAAACTCATGGTGCGTCATCTTCAGACTCGCCTGCAGACTCATTTTCAGACTTGTCTTCAAACTCATTTTCAGACTCGTCTTCATACTCATCTTCAGACTCATCTTCAAACTCCTCTTCATACTCGACTTCAAGTTGTTGAGTAGCAAATTCCTCCTCTGGTACATCAATCCTTATTAAGAGAACTTCACCATTATTGTCACAACCCAAGGTACCCCCTAGATGTGACATGGCGTAAAAGACCCCTGGAGGCCTCATACAAGCCCTTAGCATACATTACATAAAGATAATAAAGAATAAAAGTTTGAAAGAGAATTTTGTATCAATGCTTTTAAAAGAAACAACGGAAGTCTATATCTAATGTCTCAAAGCCAATCTAATATAAAGAACAAGGTTTGGGACGTAACCCAATACAATCAAAAATTGAAAGGAAATACATGAAAAAGAAATCAGAGCTAGGCTATGTCCTCGAATGGATGAGGACTCACCAAGTCTTCTATCAACTCTCTAATCAAGCTCAAGCCACGAGTGGAAGGTGAATCGCCACATCCTACACCAAAGAAGTTAATGGTTGCAAAAGTATGCGTTAGCACAATTAAGTACTAAGTATGATAGCAATGCACATAAACACATAAATCATGCTAGAGAGAGAGACATAATCATGACATCCAATGGCCAAGCTAAAAACATGATAAACATGAAACATAAAGCATATATCAAGGCCAAAGCAAGCTAAATCATCTTTCTTTCTTTTCATTACTTCATCATGAGAACACTTGTTCACTAACATGTAGGGAAAATCCTTAACCGTCATATAAGACAATGTGAGCTATCAACATGGAATCTGGTGTCTACCCCACACCGAAAAGAGGTGTCCTACTTGCCAAGGTAAGACCATGAACTTCTTAGCTTATGTGGATGCAGTAGCTAGTGTCTATCATAGACCATCACCCTATGGTGGCACATAGTTTATGGGACATGGGTAATCGCCACTTGTCCACTCGGTACTAAGCATAATTCCCACGGATTAATCATAGTTCATTTTATCTTAGGTAGACATGGCTAATCGCCTCTTGTGTACATTAGTCATAGGATCATTATTGGTAGACTTGGGTAATCGCCACTTTGTCTACATTAGGGTACATGGGTAATCGCCTCTTGTCCCTTCATTCATTAGAATAGCTCCTTAAGAACATGGGTAATCGCCTCTTGTTCTTCTATTAGTCATGTTGGGATAATTATGTGAGAAAAACTTTCACCACTTGACCATAACATCATCGAATCATAACTTTGGTACTTTACTCTCAAAGCACCCTTTAACTCATTATGAACTTCATGTGAGACATGCATAAGTTCATTAGCTTTATCTTTACTTAGTTCATCATGCTCATAGTTCATAGATCATAGAGTTCATATGGGTTCATGCAAGTTCAACTCTTATCATGTAAATTAATGCAAGTTCATGCTTAGAAAGCCATAATTAGGACAATTTACCCATACTTGAAGGAACTCACATAATAGAGGAAAATCATGCTTTTGACTTGATCATGCTAAATTCATAAGATTATCCTCAATTCATTCATAATTCATGCTTAATTTCATAGAGAATTCATAAAGTTCATCAAATCATAGCTCAACCCAACAATCAAAACATAGATTATCAAATTGGGGAGAATTAGCTTGGGATCATTGGGGTTCATGCAATCTTTACATCAAATCATGTAATTCAAGCTAATTCGTGCACTAAGTTACTTTATCACGCTAGATCGTGCACTAGGAATCATAAAATCAACAATTGAAATCATAATCCACAATGATTGATCAAAACCCTAATTCAGTTGGGTTAGAGTAAACCTTTGAAAATCATGAAGAAGAGGAAGGGCCCATTGGAGGAAAGGACTCCTAATGGTGAAACCATCATACCTCAAAGAAATCCACAAGAAATTGGTGAAGATTGAACGTCTTCAATGGAGGATTCAAGCTTTCTTCTTCTTCCTTGAGAGTTGAGAGTGTTTCTTTTAGAGAGAGAAATATTTGAGAGGAGAGTTTAGGAATGAAAGAAATTAGGCTTAGAAAGTATTTATAGGTCTTAGATTAAGGGTATAACCGACTTAGCTTAATAGGTAAACAATTAGGGAAAATACCAAAAAGCCCTTAATTAAAAACTGTCGGGGTCAATCGACGAACAAGATCTACGGTCCGTACATCGATTGACGGACCGTCCTACTCTTCCGTCAATTGATTCAGAAAGTTCATTTTGGGCTGAAAATTTGGCTAAGTGTGGAAGGCATCTACGGAACCCATCTACGGCCCGTCAACTGAACTACGAACCGTCCTGCTATTCTGTAGGTCAAAGTTCAGAAACTTGGAAATTCTGAAAGTTCACAGTGCCATTGACGGTCCCCACCTACGGCCCGTCAATCCATAGACGGCCCGCAAGTGGCCTCCGTAGGTCACTGTCTTCACGTGAATTCTTCATTTAAAATTCTTTGAAAACTTGGGGTATTACAATTATCTTCTGGAATAGATGGGCCCATCAAATGTTCAGATAGCTCATTTTCACAACTTTGTGGGAGTTTAGATTTAACTTGATCACTCATGTTAAAAAAGTCTCTCGGAACAGTCTTCATAACACAAGGTCTATCTTGATCATATGGATCTTGCACATAGAATCATTGATGTACTTCAGATGCAAGCACAAAAGGCTCTTCCTGAGAGCATCTCTTGTTAAAATAGACATAAGTAAGGCCATAAATATCTTTTTCAACCTCATACCAATCGCACTTAAATAGAAAAACATTAAAATGACCATAATAGTCTAACGCAACTATATCAACTATTCTACCATAATAAGTCAAATCTGCTGCAATCAGATTTTTATCCTTTGAGCTTGCAAAGCTTGTAGTTGAGGCAACTATTGTAACACCACTATTTTCTATTTTGCGCCTTGCATCACGTTGCCTAATATGGAATCTGTATCCATTAATGAGATACCCAGAATATCTTTTAGCAACAGAATTTGGTCCTCTAGACAATTGTTTTATCAAATCAGGAGTTTCAAACCATTGAGAGAAGTTTTGACAATGATTCTTGGCCTTGCTCCATTTAGTTCTTTGCGGCTGATTATTAACCTCTTGCTCATGCTTAGTACACAAAATGTACATTTTTGTTAAAATGATAAATACAATAAGTTAAAAACTAATTATACAAAAGGAAATACTACATTTAAATTAAAATACCTAACATATTCTTGAACCTCATCATATTTCCCAATAGGTATGCATGTGCCTGACTTAGTGACTTGTTATCTAAAATAAATTGATAAGTTTTCTTTGCTCCTAAAGGACATCCTTTGTTAGGAAACAAACTCACAGTTGCTGCATCAGTATGGTCACATTCATCATTATTTCGGGCTCTTCTATTAAATCTGGTACGTACACCCCAATGCATGTATTTAGAGAATAAATTCATACATTCTATTCCCATATGTGCCTCTGCTATGGAACCTTCTAGATAACGTCTGTTGCGGATATATGATTTGAATTTACCCATTTCTCTTTCTGGGGAATACATCCATCTGTTCTGAACTGGACGTCCTAATCTCAATTCATTCACCAAATGAATAGGCAAGTAAATCATTATATCAAAAAATGTCAGAGGAAAAATTCGGTCCAACTGATTTATTGTTTCTCTAATCTCTACTTCTAAGCAATCTAGTTCCTCTAAAGTAATAACTTTTTGACACAAACGACGGAAGAAGGAACTTAGACAAATCAAAGAAATAGCCACATGATCAGGAAGAATGCTTTTAATTGGTATTGGAAGCAAATAATGTAACATGAAATGAGCATCATGGGTTTTATAACCAGACACTTTTCTTTCATCCAGTTGCACACACCTAGATATATTAGAGGCACTACCATCAGGTAGCTTGGCTTTCTTTAAAACTCCACAAGAAACTAATTTCTCTGCATTTGTCATTGAGAAGCAAGCTTTTGCAAACTTTGTGCTCTTATTATCTCCTGTACTTTTTGGATCAAAATTCTTTCTAATTCTCATCTCTTTCAAATCATACCGGGCTTTTGCATGATCCTTTGTTTTGCCAAAAATATCCAAAAGAGTTCCAAGTATGCTATCAACTATATTCTACTCTATGTGCATTACATCAAGGTTTTGACGCAACACGTTGTGCTACCAATAAGGTAATTCAAAAAAAATTGACCTTTTTTTCCATGGGCCATCATTCGATCTCTTTCTCCTCTTTCAAAACACATTTTCAAATACTTGTAAGCCATTAAGCACATCAGTTTCCTTTAATAAAGGTGGAGGAGGACTAAATTTGGTTTTTCCATTGAAAGATCTTTTGTTAGATATCCATGGATGATCCATGGGTAGAAAAAGATGATGATCCATATAATATATTTTTCGACTATGTTTAAGATAGTGAGAATTAGTGCCATAGTTACTTCAAGGGCAAGCAAACATTCCTTTTGTACTTCAACCAGATAACATATCATATGTAGGAATGTCATTGATTGTCCGCATAAGAGCTGCTCGCATTTGAAAAGTTTGATTTCTTGAAGAATCATATGTTTCAACCCCAGAATCCCACAAAAAATTTAACTCATCTATCAATGGTTGTAAGTAAATTTCAATGCCTTTTCCAGGTGATGGCGGCCCAGGTATAATTAAAGAAAGCATACAATATTCAGATTTCGTGCACATCTAAGGCGGCGGATTATACCCCATCAACATAACTGGCCATGTGCTATGAGATATACTCCTGGTTCAAAATGAATTGAACCCATCACTTGCCAAGCCAAGTCTCACATTGCGAGAATCTAGTGTGAAATTTGGATGTAACCTATAAAAATCTTTCCATGCTTCACTATCAGCGGGATGCCTTAACTTTCAATCTTTAGAACGCTCCTCGTCATGCCATGTCAAAGCATCTGTCGTCTTTGAGCACAGAAATAGCCTTTTGAGTCTAGGAATTAATGGAAACTATCTCAAAGTCTTTGCTGAAACTCGATGTGGTTTTCTAGAAGGCTCAAGCTCACTATCAACTTCAAGGAATTTAATATATCGTGAAACTCCGCAAGTATGAATAAATTCATCATCCTTATGATCATTCCTAAACAACATGCAATCATTGGGACATGCATCAATTTTCTGATAATCATGACCGAGATTCTTAACCATAGACTTGGTTTTATTGTAGGACGGAGGAATGTTTAACTCGGGCATCGCCTCTTTTAATAACTCTAAAAGAGAAGTGAATGATTCATTGCTCCATCTGTTTAGACACTTCAAAAAATATAAACGAATTATGAATGATAATTTTTAGAATCCTTTACAACCAGGATATAATTCTTTCCTTGCCTCTTCAACTAAGTTATAGAATTTCTTGGCATCTTAATTTCGACTATCATAAACTCCTTCAGCCTGTACAACATTGCTAAATTGATCATTCAACAACTCATCAATGTCATCACGTGAGTAATCCATATCATCGTCAACATTCAACTTGATATCCCATTCCCCGTGATTGATCCATCTAGTATAACCTTTAACAAATCTATAGCATATTAGATGATCATACACTATATTCCTTCGAGTCCAACGAATATTACAATATTTTGCACATGGACACTGAATTTCCTCGCCTTGAGGATCTCCATAAGAGTAAGAAAAATCTAGGAAAGATTCAACACTAGCAATATACTCTTTTCTATACCTTGCTAAATCCATCCAATCCTTGGATGGGAGATTTGAATTCCTGAAAATAAATATTGATATTTCATCTTTCAGTAAACAATTATTAAATCATTAACTACTTCACAAATAAATTTAGAGATGATAAAAATTTCTTACCTAGTTATGGCACTTATACTATGCCGAATCAAACCTCGAATCCTACACAAATGTTTTTGAATGTTGAATATACTTCTAAGGAAAAATAAGTAAAAATTAATAGGATAGGCACAACTAAGAAAGAAAGTAAACAAATGGAACTCAATTGATTAAAAGTTAAAGTTTTGTGAGTGAATTTAAATACTCATCATCAAATTCGTTTTGCACAATTTACATAGAAAACAAATCAGCTATACACTTTAGTTAAATGAATGCTCAAAACTTGTTCAAATTTTCTTAACTTGTAGCTCATTCTACTTTCCTCTACTTAATTTACATCAAGTGTTATCTAACTACAGAAAATTAATAACCTTAGTGAAATAGAAGTTTTAACTCAATTTTTATATTCTTCTTGAAAATACACAGAGAACAATCCTCCCCCTCACACACACTATTACCAAAGGGTCAGAAAGTACAGAAATTTTAGTAAATGTTGAAACTTGAAGAAATTTCCAAAGCCTACCTACCACAAAGTCGATGAAGCGAAATGAGACGTCGAGGAAGATTCTTGCTGAAGCAAAATTGACAAAGTGTAGAAGTGTTGAAATAACATAGGACTTTGATTAAGAAAAGAACTAATGCCCACAAATATATCATTAACAATTAGGAAATTTAAATGAACTAATTCAGATTAAGAAATTCTATCAAGAAGCAGGTTCAGGTTGTTAACAACATTTTAAAGAAGTTCAAACATATTTTTTCGAAGACCAATTGTACAATATAGTGTGAAAATCTTTTGGAGTTTTTTAAAAGTAAGTCCCAAATTTTAAAATCCCATTCTTGTGCACAAACAGTCAGAGAAGTATCAAACATCTACTACCATGTTTAAACATTCAAGTGAACATTACAATGATCCTACAAGAGATAGTTGATCACAGAGCAAAGCCTCACATTATCAATGCCATGTACATCAAATTTCTCAAACAGGAAGCCTCTATTCTCAAACAAAAAACCCAATATGCAGACTGTTGATACTGGTCATAATCAATTACTCCAGGATTGAAAGATCAACAGAGAGGATTGAAAGCTCAGAGACACTATATGCAGACTATTGATACTGGTCTAAAACAGGGTAATTTAATTACTACAACAGACCACTCCAGGGACACTTGTAGTCAAGGGTGTCAGATGTTCACAAAAAATATAGCTACAGGGTACATCAGTTGTCCTACACACACTCCTCAAAAGACTGTGATTTTGGGGTCTACAGATGCACAAGATCAAAAGGATGGTAGTGAGCAGCATATGAAACCTCCTAACAAGAAGTCAGAAGGCAGGTTAAGCAAGATAAAAAGAGATGCAATTAAAAGAAAGCAACAAAAAGAGGATTGAAAGCTCAGAAAAGCAATATGCAGACTGTTTATACTGGTCAAAAAAGGGTAATTTAATTACTACAGCAAACCACACAAGGGACACTTCTAGTCAAGGGTATCAAATGTTCATAGAAAATATAGCTACGGGTATATCCGTTCCCCTACTCACACTCCTCAAAAGACTACGATTTAGGGGTCTACAGATGCACAAGATCAAAAGGATGGTAGTGAGCAGCATATGAAACCTCTTAACAGGAAGTCACAAGGCAGGTTAAGCAAGATGAAAAGAACGCAACAAAAATAAACTGAAATTCAAGGGCACAATGCCATTCAGCAACAACAATCACACCAAAAAGCTTAAAACATCGTAGAGTTTATTTCATTCTAAGTTATCCCTAACCTAAAGAAAGATAAGTTGTAATCTGGCATTTTCAAGGGTGAAATATTACTAATAGAATAATTGTAAATAAGAAGAAGTTATGAAATTTTTCAAGACTCTAGAAGTATTCAGGGGTTAAAAGAGTCTTGTGATAAGGTTCACTGGAAACCTGATTTTAAAAAAGGTTTACTGATTTTACTTAAAGTGTAATGTAGCTTTCCATGTTCTAAAATTAGGAAGACAAAGTTTTATCTTGATGTAAACTAGGCAAGTTGAATCAGATTTTAAGTGCTCCTATTTTTAGACAAGATCAACAACATTAGTAATACATATCTTTACTAGTTTCAAAGGGACACAGACAAATTCTATTCTGTAAACATACAATCAATCAAAATAGAATTAAAACACTATTGTCCTCTAAGTCAACTACTAATAGTGGTTTAAAAAAATTAAATGATACTTGTCCATTCAGTAAGCTAAGCAATTTACACTGCTTTGGTAGAATGAACAGTTAAATGAATGCTCAAAACTTGTTCAAGTTTTCTTAATTTGTAGCTCATTCTACTTTCCTCTACTTAATTTGCATCAAGTGTTATCTAACAACAGAAAGTTAATAACCTTAGTGAAATAGATGTTTTAACTCAATTTTTATATTCTTCTTGGAAATACAGATAGAACAAACCTCCTCCTCACATACAATGTTACAAAAGGGTGAGAAAGTAAAGAAATTTCAGTATATGTCGAAACTTGAAGAAATGTCAAAAGCCTACCAACCACAGAGTCGATGAAGAGAAATGAGATGTCGAGGATGATTCTTCTGAAGCAAAATTGACAAAGTGTTGAAGTGCTGAAACAACATAGTACTTTGATTAAGAAAAGAACTAATTCCCACAAATATATCATTTGCAATTAAGGAATTTAAATGAACTAATTCAGATTAAGAAATTCTATCAAGAAGCATGTTCAGGTTGTAAACAACATTTTAAAGAAGTTCAAACATATTTTTTTGAAGACCAATTACAGTACAATATAGTGTGAAAATCTTTTGGAGATTTTAAAAACTAAGTCCAAAATTTTAAAATCTCATTCTTGTGCACACACAGTCAGAGAAGTATCAAACATCTACTACCATGTTTAAACATTCAAGCAAACATTACAACGATCCTATAATAGATAGTCGATCACAGAGTAAAGCTTCTCTATATGAGTTCCAAGTACATCAAATTTCTTAAACTAGAAGCCTCTATTCTCAAACAAAAAACCCAATATGCAGACTGTTGATACTGCTCATAATCAATTACTCCAAGATTGAAAGATCAGCAGAGAGGATTGAAAGCTCAGAGAAACTATATGCAAACTATTGATACTGGTCTAAAACAGGGTAATTTAATTACTACAACAGACCACACCAGGGACACTTGTAGTCAAGGGTGTCAGATGTTCACAAAAAATATAGCTACAGGGTACATCAGTTGTCCTACACACACTCCACAAAAGACTGTGATTTCGGGGTCTACAGATGCACAAGATCAAAAGGATGGTAGTGAGCAGTATATGAAACCCACTAACAACAAGTCACAAGGCAGGTTAAGCAAGACGAAAAGAGATGCAATTAAAAGCAAGCAAAAAAAAGAGGATTGAAAGCTCAAAGAAACAATATGCAGACTGTTTACACTGGTCAAAAAAGGGTAATTTAATTACAACAGCAGACCACACAAGGGACACTTTTAGTCAAGGGTATTAGATGTTCATAGAAAATATAGCTGTAGGGTACATCAGTTCGCCTACTCACACTCCTCAAAAGACTATGATTTCGGGGTCTACAGATGCACAAGATCTAAAGGATGGTAGTGAACAGCATATGAAACCTCCTAAAAAAAAGTCACAAGGCAGGTTAAGCAAGATGAAAAGAGGTGCTATTAAAAGAAAGAAACAAAAAGAAACTGAAATTCAAGGGCACAAGACTGTGGAGAAAGAGAAACAAAATGAAGCATGAAGGGAATACAACATCAATTGCGAGAATGATTCATAATGTTTCGAGGAACATATATATGCTGATAACATTGAGGAAGCCTAGCATGAGGTGCCCACTTAACTGGCCTGATATGGTAACACAATTGGAGCGATACAATCCGATAATGAAAGTCAAAAAGGTATTGTGGGAATTTCCATCCAATGGTTGGGTGAAGTATAATACTGATGGAGCGTCTAGGGGAAACCTAGGAATTAGTTCATATGCTTTTTGTTTAAGAATGCAGAAAGGGATATTTAATATGCAGAAGGAGCATGTATAGATAATACAACTAACACAATCGCGAAAGCAAAGGCTATATTCGAGGCATGTAAACACAGCAAACATGCACAACATAATCAATTTATTCTTCAGACAAATTCAATGCTACTTAATAAAGTGCTAGAAGGGAAATGGACATGCCCATGGGTAATTTCAGACATTGAGTCAGAGATCAAAGCATGCTTGAAAGGAAAACATTTCATCATACAACACATCCTAAGGGAGGGGAACAAGTTAGGAGATCATTTAGCACACTTAGCATTAGATAAGGAAATTTCATCCTCGAAGATTTTAATAGTATGGAGACAGAAGGGAGGAGGATAATAAACAGTGACAAGTTACTATGTCCATACTTGAGAGTATCTCCTTTAAGGGGATTAGGGGCCAGGCAAGGCTACAACATCAAGTTTTTCACAAGCTACATAATTGCAAAAGCCTCAAAGGAAGCGAAAAGGTGAAATACTATCTATCCTATTCTATAGCAGCCATCAAAAAGGACTCGGCATAATGGGAGGATTTGGAGGCAAGATGAAACGATGTAACCTCGAGGAAATCATCAACATATATGAGGGGTGGAGCAAAGCTACCCCTGCATTCTGTCACAATACCACCTACAGAAAAACAAGTTTCAACAGGGACCAACAATAGCGGACAGAGACGAGGATTTGCCTAAGGAGGTAACATGCATGAGGAAAAGCAGAGGAGACAAAGATGAGGAGAAGGAGACATCGGCGAGAAGAAAGTGGGAGTGGGAATAGGAAGGGATCATTTAGGAAACACTACCCTACAATGTTATATATTCCCATCTGATGGGAATGGGCCAGGGGTTTATTTGTTCTTTGTGTTTTCTTTTATTTCTTTTCGTTTGTTTTGGGTTTTAGTTGGGTTGGGCTCTGCCCATGGAGGTGTTAGAAGGTGTAAGTCTGATTAACTTTCATTATGAGTAAATTACAAAATTTCAATTAAAATAAAAAAAGCCATTCAGCAATAGCAATCACACCAAAAAGCTTAAACATTGTAGAGTTTATTTCATTCTAAGTTATCCCTAACCTGAAGCAAGATTAGCTGTAATCTGGCATCCTTAAGGGTGAAATATTACTTATAGAAGGACTGCGAATAAGAAGAAGTTGTGAAATTTTTCAAGACTCTAGAATTATTCAAGTGTTAACAGAGTCCTATGGTAAGGTTTCCTGGAAACCTGATTTTAAATATTTTTTACTGATTTTACTTCAAATGCTATGTAGCTTTCCATGTTCTAAAATTAGGAAGTCAAACGGTTATCATGATCTAAAGTAGGCAAGTTGAATCAGATTTTAAGTTCTCCTATTTTTAGACAAGATCAACAACTTTAGTAATACATATCTTTACTAGTTTAAAAGGAACACAGACAAATTATATCCTGTAAACTTACAATCAATCAAAATAGAATTAAAACACCATAGTCCTCTCAGTCAACTATTAATTGTGGTTTAAAAAAATTAAATGATACTAGTCCATTCAGTAAGCTAACAAATTTACACTGCTTAGGTAGAATGAATGCTAAAAACTTGTTCAAATTTTCATAATTCTTCAGTTCATGCTAAGAGACTCTAATTTTGAGCAAAAAACTAAACCTAAAAAAGAAAGTTCTACATGCATGCATCAAGAAAGTGCCTTTCTTCAAACGTTTAAAATTTTCTTTGATACCCAATAACATAAGCTATAATTAAAGGAAAAGAGCAGTACAAAGACCACACCTCTAACACTTCAACATTGAAAACATTACCCAAAATGGGTCATTCACATTAGGGCTACTGAACCTCAGAAAAGCAAAATTTGCATAAAAACTTACTCACTCAAGTAGCAGATTCATCCGTTGATGAGATTTCAAGAGTCAATGTTGTCCATTCTCACTTCTTAGTAATAGCATTTACCCTACAATTGAGTCAAGAGTGCAATGGGTTTAAGGGAAATTGACAAATCAAAAAAAAAAATTGGGGCAAAGAATCAACTGATGTGGGTAATACAACTACGAGCTACACTCCCCAAAATCAACAAAAATCGTTTCAACAACACAAGAATATCAAAACCTTAAAGCTAAATGTGTAGTCACAGCCAAGCAATAAAACCAGAATCCATAAATTTACACTTTAAAAGATAGAAATTTTTACCTTATAAACCCTATTCCAACAAAACCCTCTCAATGTGATGAAGCCTTAAGACATCATCTTCTTAAGTGAAGCATTTTATTCTGCATTTCCTATTCATCAGCTACACTAGAACAGTGAAAATCAATATTCTTTTAATTCGTGAAGAAATCGTGAAGTTGGAGAAAAGATTCTTCAATTTTGCTTTGTGAAAAATCTTTACCTGTTAATTTGTGAGCCAAAGACTTAAGAGTTGGAGCAAATTTCAGCTGAGGAAATTTCTAAGAGTTGGAGAAAGTTGAGTTGAGAAAGTGGAGAAGAAAACGTGAAATTGCCGCTGAAGCTAATAGTAGTGGAAAATGTTGGAGCTAAAGACCTAAGAGTGGAAATTGGTTTTATGTTTCATTTTTTTTTGCCAAATAAAAATTTATTGGAGCGGGACTAGTGGAAAATGTTGGAGGGAATATAATATTTTAGTGAAAACATTAAGGCCACACTTGTAATGTGTTGTTTTTACAATTATAAAAGTAGCACTTTAAAAGTGTGGCCATATATGTAAATATTTGTTGCCAATTATATCATAATGTAACAACGCTTATAAAGTGTAGCCTATACCGTTTAAGAGTACACTTTACACGTGTTGCCAATATTATCGTAGCCAAAAGTTAAAAATTTGGGCTACGCTTTAAAAGCATAGCAAAAAATATTTTAGGCAACACTTTACAAGCATTGTCCAGATTCAGTGTGGCCATAGGCCTAAAATGTTGTAGTATTAAATTCTTCATGGGTTCTATTTTTGGTTATTCAATTATTTGAATTTGATCTTATTATGATTATCATAACTCAATTGTATGCTTGTCACTTGAAATCGCATGAGCCCATGCATTGATCATGAATTTGACTATGAACCCTAAAAGACATGGATTTATGAAGAAACTATGAATTTATTATTTGATCTTTTCATGAAGTTATGTCTGATTTATGGAAAGGAATGTATTATGAGTTAGGTAACTTTAAGATTAGCATCAATGAAATTTTGAAAGGTTTTCTGACATTCAGGAATCATGATTTGTGAAAGGATTTCTCAGACATGGTTGATTCAATATTTAATGAGCTACTCTATGACGTTCAAAGCTTGGACAAGTATTTGAATTGAACTTTTCCATGGATGATGATATGTTTATGAAATTGGCAATTCCTTTGGGATTTCACTTAGCACCGAGAGAACTTTGAGTTGGAGTGTCAAATAGGGAAGTCTGTAGTAGCAATCTCTAGTTCCAAACAACGTGCTCCCATAGGTTTGCCTTAAACGACCTAGCTATGTAACACCCCAAGTTTCCAAGGGATTTTAAAATGCAGAACTCCCCTTAAGACAGTGACCTACGGGCCGTAAATGGATTGACGGGCCGTAGGTGGGAACCGTCAATGGCACTATGAAATTTAAGGATTTCCAAGTTTCTGAACCTTGACCTACGTAATAACAGGACGGTTCGTAGTCCAGTTGAGGGGCCGTAGATGGGTTCTGTAGATGCCTTCCAGACTTAGCCAAATTTTCAGCCCAAAATGAAATTTCTGAATCAATTGACGGAAGAACAGGACGGTCCGTCAATTGATGTACGGACCGTAGATCCTATCCATTGATTGGCCCCGACATTTTTTAATTAAGGGCTTTTTGGTCTTTTTCCTAATTGTTTACCTATTAATCTAAGTCGGTTATACCATTAATCTTAGACCTATAAATACTTTCTAAGCCTAATTTTTTTCATTCTAATTCATTCCAAAACTCTCCTCTCTCAAATATTTCTTTCTCTAAAAAAAAACTCTCTCAACTCTCAAGGAAGAAGAAGGAGCTTAAATCTCCATTGAAGACCTTCAATCTTCTCCAATTTCTTGTGGATTGCTTTGAGGTATGATAGTGTTCACCATTACGAGTCTTTCCTCCAATGGGTCCTTCCTCTTCTTCATGATTTTCAAAGGTTTACTCTAACTCAATTGAATTAGGGTTTGTGATCAATCATTGTGGGTTCTTCAATTATGATTCCAATTATTGATTTTATGATTCCTAGTGCACGATTTAGCGTGATAAAGTAACTTAGTGCACGAATTAGCATGAATTACATGATTTGATGTAAAGATTGCATGAACCCCCATGATCCTAAGCTAATTCTTCCCAATTTGATAATCTATGCTTTGATTGTTGGGTTGAGTTATGATTTGATGAAGTTTATGAATTTTCTATGAAATCAAGCATGAATTATGAATGAATTGAGGATAATCTTATGAATTTAGCATGATCAAGTCAAAAGCATGATTTTCCTCTATTATGTGAGTTCCTTCAAGTATGGGTAAATTGTCTAAATTATGGCTTTCTAAGCATGAGCTTGAATTGAATTGCATGATATGAGTTGAACTTGCATGAACCCATATGAACTTTATAAACTATGAAATATGAGCATGATGAATTGAGGGTGCTTTGAGAGTAAAGTGCAAAAGTTATGATATGATGATGCTATGGTCGAGTAGTGAAAGGTTTTCTCACGTAATTCTCCCACTATGATAAAAGAAGAACAAAGAGGTGATTACCCATGTTCTTAAGGAGCTATTCTAATAATGTTAGCTTCGACAAGGTCCATGAAAGATGAATATCTATAAGCATGATTTTAGCTTGAATTGGTAACCCTTGTTGTACCTTTTCATGTTTAATGATATAAATATGTTAATGACTAATCAGTGGGAATTATGCTTAGAACCGAGTGGATATTGAGATGGAAACCCTCCCGTTAGTAGAGGCTGGGTCTTTTAGTGAAAGCTCTCTCGTTAGTAGAGGCCGGGTTTTCTAGAGGGAACTCTCCCGTTAGTTGAGGCCGAGTCTCCTAAAGCATTCTCTATCCCACAAACTATGTTGCCACCATAGGATCTTGTCTTTAAGTAGACATTAGCTAGTGGATCCACATAAGCTAAGAAGTTCATGGTCTTACCTTTGCCAGTAGGACACCCCTTTTCGGTGTGGGGTAAACACCAGATTCCATGTTGATAGCTCACATGGTCTTACATGTCGGTTAAGCCTTTTCCCCACAAGTTAATGAACAAGTGTTTTCATGATGAAGTAAAGAAAAGAAGGAAAGATGATTTAGCTTGCTTTGGCCTTGATATATGCTTTATTTTTCATGTTTCTCATGTTTATCATGTTTTTAGCTTGGCAATTGCATGTCATGATTATGTCTCTCTCTAGCATGATTTTTGTGTTTATGTGCATTGCTATCATACTTAGTACTTAATGGTGCTAACGCATACTCTTGCCTACATTAACTTCTTTGGTGTAGGATGTGGCGATTCACCATCCACTCGTGGCTAGAGCATTGACTTAGAGTTGGGAAGAAGACTTGGTGAGTCCTCATCCATCCGAGGACATGGCCTAGTTGTTCTTATTTTCATGTCATTTCTTTTCAGTATTGGATATTGTATCGGGCTGTGTCCCTACCACTTTTATTCGCATTCTATGATATTAGAAGGCTTTGAGACATGAATTGTAGACTTCCGCTGTTTTGAGTAAAGTTTTGATATAAAATGCTCTTTTGAACTCTTATTTCTCTATTATCTTGTATGTTATATATGCTAAGGGCTTGTATGAGGCCTCTCGGGGTCTTGTACGCTGTGTTACATCTAAGAGCTACCCTAGGTCGTGACAAACTTGGTATTTAGAGCTAAGGCTGGCAAGAGGACGGGGACGGGGATGCCGGGATGAGACATAAGGGGACGGGATGGGACGGGTTGAGGTTTAACCGAGATTCAACCAGACCCGGGATGAACCGGGCCAGGATTCGCTGGACGAATCTAAGTCCCATCCCGTCCCACTAGATTAACGGGATGGGACAGTATTTTAGGGGACGGGACGGGACGAGACACGGGATTTTTATTTTTTTTGTATATATTTAATTGTTTTGAAGTTATATTTTTTTTGAATGACATTTTTAATTTTTATTGTTTTGATTATTATTTTTTAGCTAAGTTAAAATGCTTAAGTTTTGAAAAATTAAAATTTCATCTTTTAACTTTCAAAATTCAAATTTCAAATTTTGAAGTAAGTTTTGATAAGTATAGTAAAGTATTAAATTTAAATGCAACACAATAGTTGTATAAAAAAGACTTGAATAAAGCCTTTAAATTTATTCAAATAAAATTCAATTGCAACTTACAACTTACAAGTTACAATTTACAAATTAAATATTAGAGGAGTAACTAATCTACGCAGCCACCTTCTAGGAAGGGTTCTATTTCAAAAAGTTCTCGTATGTAAATCTAATATCTGTATTGTCCAATAAAACGTTTTTCTAACTCTTGTATCAAATCGACGGTAACATCCTCCGGTGTTGGCAATGATGTTTGAAACTCTTGTGCATCTAGTTCATCGTGACTACTACATCCAAATATTGAATTAAAATAAGAGTCTTGTTTGGCGCTTAACTTTGGCAAATTATAATTTCTTCTCTCGGCGTTGATCCAGTCTCTAAATAAAACTGATAACTCCAAGCTTTCTTCAGCCAATGAATGTCTGTGATCTCCAATTTGAAACCTTGCCGCACTAAAAGCAGCCTCTGAAGCAACTGATGAAGCTTGAATAGCTAGAACATCACGAACCATTTTGCTAAGAGTTGGAAATGCACTGCCACGTTTCCTCCACCAATCTAATACTTTAATGTTGCCCTGCTCGTCGGTAACTGTTTCCAAACACTGATTAAGATATTCTTCAAAATCATCAGGGTTAATAGAATTAAGACCAAGAAAACCAAGCATATAATTATCAATATAATCATTGTTGATAGCATTAGAAGTTTGAGCAACAACTCTTTCATTAATTTCCATAGTTTTATATTTTTCATATAAAATTTTGGCTTGCACTTTTATGCTAGACTTACAAAGTTCACAACTTGAAACTTCTTCCGGTAAAATTTCTAATGTATCATAAAAAGTTTGAACAAGTCCTTGTACACCTCGTAATTTATATTGAGGGTTAAGTAAAGTCGCAGTTAAAAAAATTTGAGGAATAGGAAAAAAATATTTTTAAAATTTTTCAATCATAGCTTCAATTGACGGTCTAAATTTTTCAATTTTTTTGTATGTTTCAAATTGAATTGAAATAGAACAAATATTTACTAAGACTGATGAAATAGTAGGATAATAAATTCCTGAAAACATGGTTGTAGCGTTATACAAAAGTTTTAGAAAATCCAATAGTTCTTTGGTTTCTATCCAATCTTCATCACAAATTCTTTCTAGTGGGTCAGAATTATGGGCATTAAAAACCATTTGTATGGGTCATTGATATTCATAAGCAACTGAAAGCATTTCATAAAAAAAATTCCACCTAGTTTAAACATGTTTTGGAACTTTTCGTGGTGTAAGATTACATAGTACACAATGCTCGTTAAATTCCCTAATTCTAGCTGGTCTATGAGCATAAAAAATCCATAAAACAGCATATTCTATTTTCATACAACCACAATCAAATAATGAAATACCATCTTGTACAATTAAATTTAATATATCTGCAGCACATATGGAAAGCGTTATTATAAATTGGACATAGTCTAGGTTTTAACATAGCAGAAGCGTTGGTGTTATTAGAGGCATTATCTAATGCGACACTCATCACTTTATCACAAAGCATATAAAAATCTGAAATACCTAAAACAGTTGAAGCTATATAAGCACCAGTTTTTTTCTCTACACATTCTTTATAACTTAAGATTCTTTTTTGCAAATTCAAGTTCTGATCAATCCAATGTGCTGTGATGGTTAAATAATCACGTCCATTAACACTACGACCCATATCATAAATTATAGACACTCTACAATCTAATATGCTAAATAAACAACGAAGATATTGACAATGTTTACCTTGAAATTCTAAAACATCAGATTTAACTGTATTTCTTGAAACACCTTTAAAAGACGGATTATAAGTTTGTTGAATATATTCAACAAAATCGGGATGTGAAGGAAAACCAAAAGGTAAACCACAAACAGAAACCATCTTAGCTAAATTTTTGCGATCTCTTTCTTTATTATATTTACGTTGTGTAATTGGACCACCGAGGTTAGAAGGATCCAATGTTCCTTAAACCATGTTACAACACTCTAACAATTGAGGAACACTAGAATTAATATCATCATCATCAATTTGAATTCCCTTTTTTTTATCGGCTAGAGCTTTGGCCGCCTTATATTCAATCGGTCTACAAGATAGCAAATGTCTATTTAAACCCCCTGTCCCACCTTGACCTCCTCCGACTCTATGTATAAATGCTTGTTTACACTTATTACAAATAGCAAGAGAGTTTACAGTATCTAAAGTCATAAATTGCCACACAACAGAATTTTTAGGGCGTTGATACTTCACCTTTCCCCTTGTAGGTGGTACAAAGGGGGAGGAGTTGACTATCTTCCTCAGTTGGATGTGTAGTTTGTGTTGGAGCTTCCATCGCCGGACTGGTAGGTGTTTCATCTAATTCATCTTCTTCCAAATCAACTTGTACTTCATCATCTAAATTTTCATCAACATTAGGATTATTAAAACGTCGTTCTAAAAATTCATGATCAATTTCAACATTTGTATCTATAATATAATGAGGAGTGAAAGAAGTATCATCAACAAATGTAGAATCATTTGTATTAATTCTAACTCTAGGCATTGATTTAGAAGAAGAACCACCACATTTATTTTTATTTTTTTCCTTACTACTTTTTTTAGGAAAATTAAATAAATTGGAAACAACGGTTACTATTTTTTCCTTACCGGTATTTTTTTTATTTGAACTCATATTTAATAAAATGAAAAATGTAATATATAAATAATAATAACACTAAAACTAAATGCAAAAAAAATGTATAAATAAAGAAATGAAATGAATGTACCAAACGTCTGCGTTAATAGCAGACGGTTATAACCAATTCTTGAAGCTAGCTCCGACCAAATGTATTGTCGTAAGTTGTAAATTGTAGCTTCAATACTTGATAGCAAATATATAAAATATAAAAAAATTGAATTATAAATATTATGATATAAATTTAGAATTGAGAATTGGGAATTAAGTGGAATCAAGAATCAAGATTCAAGAATGCGAGAATATAAAATATAGAATTGAGAGAGTAGATAATATGTGAGAAATAAAAGAAGGATAAAGGGGTATTTATAATATAAAGAGTGGACTAAAGTGTATTTTATGTAACTTGAGGGTTAAAATAAAAGATTAAAGAGTAAGGGTGGTAGGGGGGCGTTTGGGACTCCCAAAAATCAAATATATCCATTGGGGGGGCCCACTAGCCGTTGCCCAAACGGTCACCAACGGATAAATTGCAAAGTTTAAAAAAAAAAAAAAAAACTGGTGGCCTGAGTGACCGGCCGGTTTGACTGGGACAGACAAGGCTGGGTCGACCGGGACCAAATCATGAACCGTCCCCCTACCCGTCCTCCTATTCCCTATCCCCTATCCCGCTTCACCACGTGGGACCGGGATCGGCGAGATGGGTTTCGAGCCCATACCGGGTCGGGTCATCCCGGTCCCCTTGCTAAGCCTATTCAGAGCGCAAGGTTTTAGAAAGATCCTAGGACGTCTCATAAGCCACGTCAAGTATAGTTTTGAGTGTGAAGCGCACCACATTTATGAATGAGAGGCTATAAGACGTTTAAGAAATTCCACTTCTTTCATTACTCTTAAGTAATGCAATAGTGTTGAACTCTATATATCTCTCTCCTAATCCCTATCCTACGTGTTTTAGGATATGGAAACCCGAAGAGCTTACGCTAGAAGAAACATGGGAGAGAATGTGAAACAAGAAGCTCCTCCTTAAGCTCCTCAAGTTTCGGCCGACCCTTTGGGGGAACATGTGACCAATGCGGAGTTTAGGGCTGCTATTCAAGTGTTGGCTCGAGCCGTGACGGCTCAAGCCAATAGAGAGGTGGTGGCTCCCGTGAACCGAAATGTGGGTACAGCGGCATCAAGAGTGAGGGACTTTACGAGGAGGAATCCTCCGGAATTCCATGGCTCTAAGGTTGAGGAAGATCCTCAAGAATTCATTGATGAAGTGTAAAGGTGTTGATGATCATGGGTGTGACGCCGGAAGAAAAGGCTGAGTTGGCCGCTTATCAACTCAAGGGTGTTGCCAAATTTTGGTTCAATCAATGGAAGTGTGAGGGTGGTTAATGAGGGTCCCCTTGATTGGGAGAAATTCAAGGTTGCTTTCCTTGATAGGTTCTTCCCTCTATAGAAGAGAGAGGCTAAGGTGCTTGAGTTTATCAATCTTCGACAAGGAAATATTGGTGTGAAAGAGTATTCATTGAAGTTCACACAATTAGCTAGATATGCTTCGTCCATAGTTGCCGACCCAAGGGTAAGAATGAGCAAATTTGTGTCGGGAGTGTCCGATATGTTGGTGAAAGAGTGCCGCATCACCATGCTTGTGCATGACATGGATATTTCTCGCCTCATGGTTTATGCCGAACAAATTGAAGAAGAAAAGCTTAAGGAAAGGTCTAGGGAGACCAAGAGGGCTAGGACCGGAGATGGTAACTTTTCCCAAGCAAGTTTCGATGGACATGGTCATCCTAGATTTCGACCAAGGTTCTCTAACCAAGGCTCATCCAATGCTCCTCTGAAGTCCAACAATGATAGGGTGTCTAAACCCAAGTCTAAAGGAGGGAATAATGGTGGTTCTTTATTGGCTCCTTGTGCCAAGTGTGGGAAAGAGCATGAAGGTAGATGTCTAGCCGGTACGGATGGCTGTTATAATTGTTGAAAGATTGGTCACAAGATAAGGGATTGTCAATCTCTCACGGCCAAGGGAAGAGAGAATAAGCAAGCTCCACCTAGAGGATCGAGTTCGAACGCTCAGAAGCAAAACCGATTTTATGAACTTCAGGCTCGTCATGAGCAAAAGAGCTCTCCTGATGTGGTTACTGGTATGTTAAAAGTTTTCCATTTTGATGTTTATGCTTTGCTTGATCCCGGTGCTACCTTGTATTTTGTGACGCCACATATGGCTATGAGGTTTGATTTTGTTCCGGATGTGTTGCTAGATCCTTTTCGTGTTGCTACTCCGATTGGAGAATCTATCATGGCTAAGAGAGTTTTTTGAGATTGTCCTGTCTCCTTATCCCATAGAGTCACTCATCTTGATCTTGTAGAGTTTGATATGCTAGATTTTGATGTTATTCTTGGGATGGATTGGTTGCATGCTTGTTATGCCTCGATTGATTGTAGGACCTGAATGGTCAAGTTTAAGTTTCAAAATGAGCCTATCCTAGAGTGGAAGGGAGGAAATTCTATGTTTCGAGGTCAATTTGTTTCTTATCTAAAAGCTAGAAAGATGATCTCAAATGGTTGCATTTACCATCTTGTTAAGGTGAGGGATATAGATTCCGAGAGCCCTACTCTCGAGTCGGTCCAAGTTGTTAATGAGTTTCCGAAAGTGTTTCCCGATGACTTGCCCGATATTCCTCCCAAAAGTGAGATAGACTTCGGTATTGACATTTTCCCAGATACGCAACCTATTTCTGTTCCTCGTTATAGAATGGCTCCGGCGGAACTTAAGGAACTAAAAGAGCAGTTGAAAGACTTGCTAGATAAAGGTTTCATCCGGCCAGGTATTTCTCCTTGGGGTGCTCCGGTCTTGTTTGTAAGGAAGAAAGATGGTTCACTCCGTATGTGTATCGACTATCGCCAATTGAACAAGGTTACCATTAAGAATAAGTATCATCTACCAAGGATAGATGACTTGTTTGATCAACTTTAAGGGGCTAGTTATTTCTCTAAGATCGACCTACGTTCGAGCTATCACCAATTAAGGGTGAAAGAAGATGATATCCTGAAAATGGCTTTCTGGACTAGGTATGGTCACTACGAGTTCTTGGTAATGTCTTTTGGATTGACAAATGCTCCGGCCGCATTTATGGGCTTGATGAATAGAGTGTTTAAGCAATACCTTGACATGTTTGTGATTGTGTTTATTGACGACATTTTAATCTACTCAGAGAATGAGGGTGAACATGTTAATCATTTGAGGATTGTGTTGCATGTCCTCAAGGACGAACAACTCTTTGCGAAGTTTAGTAAATGTGAGTTTTGGTTAAGGTCTGTGGCTTTTGTTGGTCACATTGTTTCCGGTAAGGGCATTGAGGTAGATCCTAAGAAGACGGAAGCGGTTAAGAATTGGCCTAGACCTTTATCACCTTCGGATATCCGTAGTTTCTTGGGCTTAGCCAATTATTATAGGAGGTTTGTTGAAGGGTTTTCATCCATTGCTTCTCCATTGACGGCTTTGACTCAAAAGAAGGTTAAATTTGCATGGTCCGAAGCATGTGAGAAGAGTTTTCAAGAGTTGAAGGATCGACTTACTTCGGCTCCGATATTGACTCTATCGGAAGGATCCGATGGTTTTGTTGCTTATTGTGATGCCTCGAGAATTGGGCTAGGATGTGTTCTTATGCAAATTGGGAAGGTCATTGCTTATGCTTCGAGACAACTTAAGGTGCATGAAAAGAACTATCCTACTCATGACTTGGAATTAGCGGCAGTTGTGTTTGCTTTGAAAATATGGCGACATTATTTGTATGAAGTACATGTAGATGTCTTTACTGACCATAAGAGTTTGCAATATGTGTTTAAACAGAAAGATTTGAATCTCCGCCAAAGAAGGTGGCTCGAGTTGTTAAAAGACTATGATATGAGTGTTCTCTATCACCCCGGTAAGGCTAACGTGGTGGAGGATGCTCTTAGTCGATTATCTATGGGTAGTGTTTCTCATGTTGAGGATGGTAAGAAAGAGTTGGTTCGCGATGTCCATAGATTGGCACGATTGGGTGTTAGATTGGTTGATTCTACTAAAGGTGGTGTTACGGTTCACAAGGGTTCCAAATCCTCTGTTGTGCATGATGTGAAAGCTAAGCAAGGTCTTGATCCTAACGTGGTTGAACTAAAGCAAGCGGTACTCAAAAAGTCCATAGAGGTTTTCTCCCAAGGGGGAGATGGTGTGCTTCGATATTAAGGTCATTTGTGTGTCCCCAATGTAGAGGGATTAACAGAACAAATTTTATCAGAAACCCATAGTTCTCGATATTCCATCCACCCAGGAGCTACCAAAATGTACCGTGATTTGCGGGAAATTTATTGGTGGAACGGAATGAAAAAAGATATTGCAGAATTCATGGCTAAGTGTCCTAATTGCCAACAAGTGAAAGTTGAGCATCAAAGGCCGGGAGGTTTGACCCAAGATATTAGTATTCCTACTTGGAAGTGGGAAGATGTGAATATGGATTTTATTGTGGGTTTGCCTCGCACGAGGCGACAATTTGATTTGATTTGGGTTGTTGTTGATAGAATAACAAAGTCAGCCCATTTCATTATCGTCAAGACTTTTTATTCGGCGGAGGACTATGCTAAGTTGTATTTGAGGGAGATGGTTAGGCTGCATGGAGTGCCGTTATCCATTATCTCCGATCGTGGTGCACAATTTACTTCTCAATTTTGGAAGTTGTCCAAAAAAGCCTTGGTACTCGTGTTAAGCTTAGTACGACCTTTCTTCCCCAAACCGATGGGCAAGCGGAGCGTACTATTCAGACTTTGGAAGATATGTTGAGAGCTTGTGTAATCGATTTCAAGGGTATTTGGGATGATCATTTGCCTTTGATTGAGTTTGCTTATAACAATAGCTACCATTCTAGTATTGGTATGGCTCCATTTGAGGCTCTCTATGGTAGGAGGTGTAGATCACCTATAGGTTGGTTTGAAGTTGGTGAAGTTGCTTTGATAGGCCCGGAGTTGGTGCATGAGGCCATGGAGAAAGTTTGACTTATTAGGGAAAGGTTGAAAATGGCTCAAAGTCGACAAAAGTCCTATGCTGATGTTAGGAGAAGAGAATTAGATTTCGATGAGGATGATTGGGTTTACTTGAAAATCTCACCCATAAAGGGTGTAATGAGATTTGGGAAGAAAGGGAAGCTTAGTCCCCATTATGTAGGCCCATATCAGATCCTGAGACGTGTTGGTAAGGTTGCTTATGAGCTTGACTTGCCTAATGATTTTGCATCAGTGCATCAAGTTTTCCATGTCTCATTATTCAAGAAGTGTGTTGGTGATCCGACCACTATAGTGCCATTATAGAATCTTGGCATAAAGGATAGTCTTTCTTATAAAGAGGTTCCGGTTGAGATTTTAGACCGGCAAGTCCGGAAGTTAAGGAATAAGGAAGTTGCTTCCATGAAAGGTATATGGAGGAATAAATTGGTTGAGGATGCTACTTGGGAGGCCGAGACCGATATGATGTCCCGGTATCGTCATCTCTTTCCTTCCGATCCTACTCTAGCTTGAGGTATCTTGATCCTCATGGTTCATTCTTTTTATCTCATGTGTCATAATTGATTCCATGATTCCTTGATTATGTATTTTCATGAAGAGTCTTATATGATTATGTGCATTTGAGTATGAGTTGCATAAAGTCGTCATGATATGATGTGTTGATCATGCTTTAACTTGGAGTTGATGTTTCCTCCTCGGATATGTGCATTTATGTGATTGCATGCTATGTTGGGTTGTTAGTCCATTTCTATTACCCTTCTCAAGATGTCTTGATTCTCATTCGAGGACGAATGTTCCCAAGGGGGAGATATTGTAACACCCCAAGCTTCCAAGGGATTTTAAAATGCAGAACTCCCCTGAAGACAGTGACCTACGGAGGCCACCTACGGGCCGTAAATGTATTGATGGGCCGTAGGTGGGAACCGTCAATGGCACTCTGAAATTTAAGGATTTCCAAGTTTCTGAACCTTGACCTATGGAATAGCAGGACGGTTCGTAGTCCAGTTGATGGGCCGTAGATGGGTTCCGTAGATGCCTTCCAGACTTAGCCAAATTTTCAACCCAAAATGAACTTTCTGAATCAATTGACGGAAGAACAGGACGGTCCGTCAATTGATGTATGGACCGTAGATCCTGTACGTCCATTGGCCCCTACAGTTTTTAATTAAGGTCCTTTTGGTCTTTTTCCTAATTGTTTACCTATTAAGTCAAGTCGGTTATACCATTAATCTTAGACCTATAAATACTTTCTAAGCCTAATTTCTTTCATTCTAATTCATTCCAAAACTCTCCTCTCTCAAATATTTCTCTCTCTAAAAAGAAACTCTCTCAACTCTCAAGGAAGAAGAAGGAGCTTGAATCCTCCATTGAAGACCTTCAATCTTCTCCAATTTCTTGTGGATTGCTTTGAGGTATGATAGTGTTCACCATTAGGAGTCTTTTCCTCCAATGGGTCCTTCCTCTTCTTCATGATTTTCAAATGTTTTCTCTAACCCAATTGAATTAGGGTTTGTGATCAATCATTGTGGGTTCTTCAATTATTAATTTTATGATTCCTAGTGCACGATTTAACGTGATAAAGTAACTTAGTGCACGAATTAACGTGAATTACATGATTTGATGTAAAGATTGCATGAACCCCCATGATCCTAAGCTAATTCTCCCCAATTTGATAATTTATGCTTTGATTGTTGGATTAAGTTATGATTTGATGAAGTTTATGAATTTTCTATGAAATCAAGCATGAATTATGAATGAATAGAGGATAATCTTATGAATTTAGCATGATCAAGTCAAAAGCATGATTTTCCTCTATTATATGAGTTCATTCAAGTATGGGTAAATTGTCTTAATTATGGCTTTCTAAGCATGAGCTTGCATTGAATTGCATGATATGAGTTGAACTTGCATGAACCCATATGAACTTTATGAACTATGAAATATGAGCATGATGAATTAAGGGTTCTTTGAGAGTAAAGTGCCAAAGTTATGTTATGATGATTCTATGGTCGAGTAGTGAAAGGTTTTCTCACGTAATTCTCCCACTATGATAAAAGAAGAACAAAGAGGTGATTACCCATGTTCTTAAGGAGCTATTCTAATGATGTAAGCTTCGACAAGGTCCGTGAAAGATGAATATCTATAACCATGATTTTAGCTTGAATTGGTAACCCTAGTTGAACCTTTTCATGTTTGATGATATAAATATGTTAATGACTAATCCGTGGGAATTATGCTTAGCACCGAGTGGATATTGAGATGGAAACCCTCCCGTTAGTAGAGGTCGGGTCTTCTAGTGAAAGCTCTCCCGTTAGTAGAGGCCGAGTTTTCTAGATGGAACTCTCCCGTTAGTTGAGGCCGAGTCTCCTAAAGCAATCTCTATCCCATAAATTATGTTGCCACCATAGGATCTTTTCTTTAAGTAGAGATTAGCTAGTGGATCCACATAAGCTAAGAAGTTCATGGTCTTACCTTGGCAAGTAGGACACCCCTTTTCGGTGTGGGGTAGACACCGAATTCCGTGTTGATAGCTCACATGGTCTTACATGTCGGTTAAGGCTTTTCCCCACAAGTTAATGAAAAAGTGTTCTCATGATGAAGTAAAGAAAAGAAGGAAAGATGATTTAGCTTGCGTTGGCCTTGATATACGCTTTATGTTTTATGTTTCTCATGTTTATCATGTTTTTAGCTTGGCCATTGCATGTCATGATTATGTCTCTCTCTAGCATGATTTATGTGTTTATGTGCATTGCTATCATATTTAGTACTTAATTGTGCTAACGCATACTCTTTCCTACATTAACTTCTTTGGTGTAGGACGTGGCAATTCACCATCCACTCGTGGCTAGAGCATTGACTTAGAGTTAGGAAGAAGACTTGGTGAGTCCTCATCCATCCGAGGACATGGCCTAGTTGTTCTTATTTTCATGTCATTTCTTTTCAGTATTGGATATTGTATTGGGCTGCATCCCTACCACTTTTATTCGTATTCTGTGATATTAGAAGGCTTTGAGACATGAGTTGTAGACTTCCGCGGTTTTGAGTAAAGTTTTGATATAAAATGCTCTTTTGAACTCTTATTTCTTTATTATCTTGTATGTTATGTATGCTAAGGGCTTGTATGAGGCCTCTCGGGGTCTTGTACGCTGTGTTACATCTAGGGGCTACCTTGGGTAGTGACAAGCTAGTGGATCAACATATAGCATATGATATGATACAAAGTTCTATTTTGGAAGCTAGACTCTCCCATCTCGATGTGGGAGTTACATTAGATTCCATGTATATCTTGCATGGTTTATTGTCTGTTAAAGCTAATATGTCACGAAAATTATCTATGTTTTATATCAAGATTTTAATGAAGCTTTCCGTATGATTTTAAAATGCATTGACCTTGTTTATGATTTATGATGTTTCTTTAAAGGTTTTACTTTGCTTTGCTTGGTCATACATTTCATGTTTTAATTATGTCATCTTATGATCATATTTCATGTTTTAATGCATGTCCCTCATACTTAGTACATTCCATGTACTATTGCATACTTGTGCATAAATTGTTTCACAAATGTAGGGTCTGACGATCTTCCTCCACTTGTTGTGGCTAGTTGGCTTTACCATTTGAAGTTCAAGAGTTTGTTAGTCCTCATGTTCTAAGGACCATATTACCTTTACTTCATTGTTATTATTTTTTAGTTTTCTGACATTATACGTGGTGTACGGGTTAATTCTTGGCCACTTCTTTGATGTAATAAATGGCTTCTCAAGACTATAATAGAATTCCGCCTATATGTCAAATTGGCTACTATCATACGATTTCTCTTATTTCTATTACATTGTGTGAATATATGCCAAGTGGCTTTTGTAGGGCCTCTCGGGGTCTTTTACGCCATGTCAAGTCTAGGGTGTACTTTTGGTCGTGAGACATCAAGTTCATGAAGGGGGCAATGGAATTAGTCAACTAAAAAGACCTCACAAGGAACTCGTACTGGCCATATCGAGTCCTAAATACGGTCTTAGGGATATCCACTGCCCTAATCCTCAGCTAATGGTAACCAGACCTCAAATCCATCTTCGTAGACATTGTGTCATCCTGAAGCTTGTCAAACTGATCATAAATCCTAGGCATGCGGTAACGGTTCTTCACCGTCACCTTACTCAGTTTCCTATATTCAATACACATTCGAATTGTACCGTCCTTCTTATTCACAAACTGAATGGGAGTGCACCAAGGTGATACACTAAGTCTGATGTATCCTTTATCCAAGAGATCTTGAGGCTGAACATTGAGCTCCTTGAGCTCTAAAGAAGCTACTTGATATGGCAGAATTTAAATAGGCTAAGTAACCGATAAAATCTCAATAGGGAAATCAATATCATGCTCTAGGGGTAGGCAAGGTTGGTTAGTAGGTAACACATCTTCAAAATTATGGACGACTGAAACTGACTCAACTAGAGGGACCTCCCTACTTACATCATGGAAATATGCCAAATATGAAAAGCACCCACTAGCCACTAGCCTCCGAGCCTGAATAACAGAGATAACTCCAGTTGGTGGCTACCAAAAGAGCCCTATCATACCACCGGGGGTGTACTAGTTATGGGTTAGAGGGAAGTCGTAGAGAAACAATCTAAGACCGCATGGTAGGGGGATAACCAATCCATGCCAAGATCACATCAAAGTCAAGGATATCAAGCAATATAAGGTCAGCCCGGGTGTCACACCCCTGAGTAGTAACTAAGCAAGATCGAAACACCTGATCCACTACTAAAGACTCACCCATGAGGGTCGACACATGCAACGACGCTGACATAGGCAGGAAACTCATACCCATACGAGAAGAATAATAAATAGACACATAAGAATAGGAAGAGCCCGGATCAAATAAAGCCGAGGTGGGCTGATGGCATAAAAGAATCATACTTCTGATCACATCAACGGATCCCTCAGCCTCCATCCTCGCTAGAGCTGCATAGAAATATCCATGTCCGCCTATGCCCTGACCATCTTTCCTACCATACAACTTGCCTCCCTAAGGACCACCTCGAATACTCTGATGTCTACTGCAATGGTCCTAACCATGATCTCGACCCTTAGCTGCAAGTGCTGCTAGGTGAGCTTGAGGGGCTGCATGTGGTGCGGGAACAATCCACTTACACATGGGAAATCTCTCAACCAATGGTCAAGCTCTCCACACTCAAAGCAACCCTGAGATGATCGACTCGCAAAAGAATGGTGGGCACAGGCTGAAGCACGAGACTGGGACTTATGACTCTTTCTAGAGCCAACCCCTCTTCGGCTATACTGATCACCCTCTAAAGCCTTTAATAAAGCTTGAACAAGCCAACTAGACTGACCCTACTAAATCCACCATTTGGGCCTATCATAGAAGTCCATCTGAATGAAACGGGACCAGCTATAACCACCCTCATATCTAACCCTCTTGTCGCTACCTCCTAAGGAATCACGATAAAGCTAGTCAATAGTGCGGGCATGATCAACAACATCCAGAATGGAAGGACCCACGAATACCATGGACTGAGTCTCAATCTACAGTTTGAGTCTCAACCCACAGACAAAGCATCAAAGTCTCTCCTCCTCACATGGTAGAATCATAGTAGCATGGCGGGAGAGCTCGTGGAACCTAGCCTCATACTCTAACACGGTCATGGAGCCCTGCTTTAATTTAGAGAATTGATCCTGGAGGTGATCTCTAACACTGTGGGGTGATGACCTTACCAAGAAGTCCTTCGAAATCTCAATGAAAGTTACCGGAGGAGACTCAGCTAGGTTGATATCAATGAAGGTATGCCACCACAGCCTACCTAGCCATCTAACTAGTAATAGTGACGTCAACTCCCCTCAACTCCACCAAACCCAAAGTATACAACCGCTGAAGGCAAGTAGTAAGAAAAATGTGGGCATCCTCACCAATAGCCTTAGAAAACCTCAGAGGTAAAAATATATGAAAAACTCCGAGCATCTTTTGCTTCACTAGCGGCATAGCTCCAGCCGCAATCACACGCTAGGCACCCCCAAGAGGTACCTGGGTCCGAGGTGCATTTACTTTAGGTTCATCCTGTTGACCTGGTGCTGGTGCTACAGCATGAGCCTACTACATGCTTCCAAGTATATTCAGAAGCTGTGCAATAGCTACTTGAAGAGCTGGAGTCGTAGCTGGTCCAACCTCACTAGATGATATGGAACACGAGCTTCTGAAGGGTACGCAGCTGGATCTGGGCCTTGCTCTCTATCTGGGGGTGGTGCTGCACCCATATCTAGTAGAGGAGGTCGAACCCTACCCAAATCCTCCACACGACGCATATTAGCCAATCTGCAAAAAGAGTGAAACAAGTGGCATTTCAAGAAACCAATAACACATATGCTGCACGAAAGCGATACCAAAGAGGGAAGTTCCTAAAGACACCCTATAGTCTGCAAATGATAGGATACAGACGTTATCGTACCGATCTGTAGAACTCTACTAGGTATTAGCTTTGTACAAGTGAGACCGGTGAACCTGGCTCTGATACAAACTTGTCACAACCCGTTCCCTCGAGTAATGATGGCGCCTACTATAACCTACTAGTAGGTAAGTCAGCCTGTAACTCATAATGACAAGTAATGAGTATAAGGGTAGAACTGAAAATAAATAACACTAAACAATAAAACAAGACAGAAGCGGAAGCAAACTAAAAATTTACATATATTAGAATCTATCCCAAGACCTGGAAGTCAAGATTATAGAGCTGTCTAATAAGAAAATACCAATCCCAAAAGTCTACTGCAACAAGCCGTCTCGAAGGCAAAATAGTAGCTAGAAATATATACAGTAGGAGACAGTCTGATCTGGGAAGCCAAATGCCCATCCTCATCTCTAATCTCCAAAAGCTGCAACTGATGGCACGAATGATCATCGTTGGTAGCTGGTACTAGGACCTGCATCACAAAAAAGATGAAGAGTGTAGCATGAGTACCAAAACGAAGGTACTGAGTAGACAACACAGGTAGATTGAGAAAAAAGGTAAAAAGCAATATGAAAAGATAGAATCAAGATACAAACAGAGGTCAAAGCAGATATGAAAGAAAGCACACAAGCATACCAAAAGTAAATCTAAGTAAAACTAAACTAAACGTAACTTGACCCCCTTAAGCCTAAAAGGTACATTCATACACAATTTTAAATAAAACCCAAACGGACCCCTATAAGCCTGACAGATACACATAATAGCTAAGACACAAGAGTAGAGTGCAAAAATCAAGATCTAATAAGTTTACTTCAGGACTCGAACCCCAACGCATCAGCCTAAAATGGAAATAACGGCCTCAAACCATAAACATCGGCCTCGATCAGAAATAATCATAGTATCAACTAAACTCCCAGCCCAACTAGCAAGAGTGTCAAGGGTGTGTAGAATCAAAAGAGGATCTCAATATCAGGACTAAATCACCATGGAACGACGTCCACCTACAAGCATAAACAGAAGCCTCCAAGCCTAGGACAATCCAATCTTAAGTCACCATGAATACACAAACCTCCGGTAATTCATAGGATCAACAGATATAGGGAGAGAAGATAAGAAGTCTATAAAGCTGCGAAATTGCCTAATCTAAGGCTCATACTATCAGACTCAAGTATGCTATTGTAGTCTATAAGGATCTAATCCGTTACAAATGACACCAGAGATGAAACAAGGCTACAAGTCACGAGTCTAATGCAACACTAGTCTATCCTAGATTAAGGCCGAACATGCTCAGGAAAAGAAGTAACAACACCAGTAGTACACAAAAACATGCAAGAACACATATAAACCCCCATCTAGCATGGTGCTAAACTCGAAAAATACCGATCAACCCAAAAACATGGTATCTAAGAAGAGAAGTAGGAATAACTAGGTACTCGCTCCCAGTAAACTCTAATCAACATGTATTTACACAACCCAGCTTAATCTATAAGGAAGGAAAGTCGTAACCTACATGTAGGCCAACCGCGCACGCTTTAAATCACAAGGCTAGAGCTTTTTCTTCCCGAACGACCTCCGAATGCTGCCACACTATAAAAATAGGATCACAACATCAGTATAGTTATTTCGACACAAAAAATACATAAAATTGACATGGACTAATTTTTGAGTCAAACAAAAATTGTAGGACCCGCACTAGAATTTTCAGAATTGACTCCTTCACGAGGTCCAAAACTATGCCCTAAGCTTGTGTTCGAACATTTAACACAATTTGGGGCTCGGAACAACAACCGATAGCACATGCAAGCACTTCATAATTTAACTCCACTAAAGAACAAGAACAATAGCTTAAAATAGAAATTAACCTCAAACGGAGGTTCACCAACACTTTTTTATCACTCCACAATGTAGCATCGACAATTATGTATGCGTGAAACTTTGAATCTCGAAAATCCAAATTAAAACGATGGAGCAATCACCAATTGAACTTTTGAATAAATATTGCCAACGCAACTGGTCCTTAAATATGACAAGTCTATTCTCTTCTTCACAAACGCGGAGGGTCTCCTGTGAATGCGAGCCTCATGAATGAAGTGAGGGCCCCGTGATTGCAGCAAAGAGAGAACCAGGGGTCTAGCAATCATGGTAGGGACCCCACGAATACGGCTAGAGCCCCACGATTGCGACATAGAGAGAATTGGGGTCCTGCAATCACGGCAGAGACTCCACTAATGCGGCCCCCATGAACGTGGCCTAAGCCCCTCCATCATGGTCCTCAGGTCACCTGACCTCCATGTACATGGCCAAGGGCCTATGAAGATGAAGACCATTTCAAGCCTGGACTGTGGATGCATATCAGCTGGTTTTGGCAAGTTTGAAATATATGATAGGGTGTTCTGAATATTTTCATAACCCCGTGAATGCAAATGAAATATGAAACACTAACACATTTGATATTCCAGACTCAAAAAAGTAGTCTAAATTCCCATACGAGGTCTTCTCGTCAAAAAGTGAGTCCTACCCCCAAACTCCATTTAAAGAAAAAATCCAGAAGAGGGCTCAAAATTAGCCCAAAAGCCTCGGGATCCAAACGAAGGGTCACTCTAGATTAAACTCAATATTTAAGAGTTAACCATGTTGACAGAGTTCCTATCCAAGTTCATTTAATCAAAATGTTTATTAAAGTCAAACTTAGTCCTTCACTTGCTATTTAAAATGCCTAATCGCACAGACTCACACTAAAAGCCTCAGTAATAATGCCGATTATTCTACTAGAGTAAAATAACCCTTTCAAAGTTGATGGAATTGTTAGAATTTGATTATAAGATCATCTTCTTGAAAATTTGATCCAAACTTACCATTTAATGTTCAAGAGCTCCAAAACACTAAAACTCATATAAAAACCAATACACGACCAGGTGACCAAATTGTCAGTCCCATGAAGTCATAAATGACTTGGGGTCGCTGTAGGAACACTCTAAATGATGAACAGAAGGAATAAATATAAAAATAATGTGGACGTCATTACAGGGTAGTCTCTAGTAGCAATCTCTAGTTCCAAACAATGTGCCCCCATGGGATTGTCTTAAATGACCTAGCTAGTGGATCAACAATAGCATTAATGATATCATACGGAGTTCTACTTTGGTAAGTAGACTCTCCCTTCTCGGTGTGGGAGTTACATCGGATTCCATATTATGGCTCATATGGTCTATTGTCGGTTAAAGATAGTATACTAAAAAATTAATTTTGTTCCTTCAAAGGCTTTATGAAAGATTCTAAAATGATTTAAGCATGCATTGACCTTGTTTAATTACTTATGATTCTTTAAAGGTTATTACTCATGTTTCAGCTTGGTCATGCATAGTTAAAATCCCCAATGATCATGTTTATGTTTTTATGCATTTCCCTATACTTAGTACATTCCACCTACTAATGTATACTTGTGCCTATATTGTCTTATAATATAGGGTGGCGTATCTTCTTCCGCTCGTGGCTAGCTCAGATTGTTACTCCATTTCTTTGGATTAGTGAATCCTTATACTTCGAGGGAAAAACCATGAAGACTTTTATTTCTTTTATCATTTTCCTTTGAGACTTTGTACGTGGCGTATGGGTTATGTCCCAACCATCCATATCATGTTTTTGAATGGCTTGTGGAGACATAATTATGCTTTCACGTTTATGCTCAAAACTCTCTTTTATGATAGGAGACATCTTACTTAAATTCTTGTATTGTCTATTATAGTGTTGTATGCATGCCAAGTGGCTTGTGTAGAGCCTCTCGGGGCGGGTATACTTTTGGTTGTGACATTAGGGATGTCAATGGTACGATTCTAACTGTTATTTTATAAAAGTTACATCATACAAATTTTTTGATTATTTTATTGATATACCAAAAATAGACTTTTCAAAACCCTCTCACCACCTCAATTTTTCTTTGCCATTGATATGGTTTGGTTAATTTTCAATATCTTTTAAAATATGATGTAAGATTCACAAGTAAAGTTGTAGAAATTTGAATAATATCTCGTATATTGTTTTGTAGGACTTTGGCGAATACTATCTTGACAATTTTACTAGTTAAAAGGTGTCAAATTAAGGGAACATGAAATATATATATATATATCACACCAGTGGATAAAATAAATGAAGGTGTTACTCAAGAAGTGAGTCCACTAAGATTTTAAGCTTGTTTGACATTGCTGCTAAAAACTACTCAACTCTGGAAGCACTTTTTTAAAATGGCTTTTTAGAAAAGTGCTTTTTAAAATAAGCAATTTGTGTTTGGCTAATTGATTTGAAAAGTGTTGTTGATAAGCAAATTGTGTTTGACTAATCTTTTATAAAAGTTACTTTTGAGAGTCAAAATGCAAAAAAGGGTAAGTACCAATGTACTTATAATATTAAGATTACTAGTATACGTACCCGCACGAAGCGCGGATAATATTAAAATAATATATCTAAGTGTTTTAAGCTTGCGACGTGTTGTTTGAGCATGTTAAGTGATATTACTTAAAGAAATCATCATATTGTTCCTTAAGGAAATGTACTCCCTCCCCATACCCATAATCAATTGAAAAGAGACAATTAATCATGAAATTATCAAATAACTTTTATATTTTATATTTTATTTTCAGATCTTTTTAATTTGTTTACTCGTGAATTTTTGAAAAAAATGAATTTTTGTTTCATTGTTCACTTCTCTTCAATTTAAAATGTATGGTAAAAGTATTATCTAATTACTTCATTATATTTACAAAATTAATTCAAACTATTATCTCTCCCCCCACCCTCTCCCCTCCCTTTATAAAATTTGGAATAAAAAATACACTTTTTGTGAGTATATGCAGATGTGAAGATAGAGAACGTGTATATAGTAGAAAAATAATTATTCTGTAATAAGATCATTACTCATATGCATATAAAAAGTAAATATACTAAAGCAAAAGGAATTTCAAGAAAATGAAGAATAT
Source organism: Solanum appendiculatum (assembly GCA_018342035.1). Lineage (NCBI taxonomy): Eukaryota > Viridiplantae > Streptophyta > Magnoliopsida > Solanales > Solanaceae > Solanum > Solanum appendiculatum. The sequence continues at coordinate 371,057 of JAGDQO010001340.1, read as the reverse complement.
AATAAATAAATCTATCAATAAGGCTAATATCAATAACAAAAAAAAAAAGAAGGAAACTTAACATTATATATCTTTGTAAGAGTTTTGTATGAGAGGTTAAAAAGCTAGAATTCTAATCAAAATTCCACTTTCCTTTAAATTTAATGATAGTAATAATGTCATTTGTTGTAGCAAAATTTCCATGAACAACTGACAGAGCAAAGGAAACGGGATTTTAGTTTCTTCCCTTCTTTAGTTCTGGATATTAACTGTAGTTTCAAGTTATGAAAAATGGTGATGATTACACATATTCCTAATAAAACTAATACAATATATTATAGTGGGGTAGTTATTGTGCATTTCTTTTAAAAAAAAAATTGTTGTTATGTTTATAGAATTTTTCTTTTCTAAAATAAATTATTTTTTAAACAAAAAAATATACTTATGAAAAATAAAATAAAGAGAAACGTGTGTTTTTAAAGTACTTGACAATAATTTTTAAAAATCAACTAAATAACACTACAAAAAAAGCTATATTTGCGGAGGTTTAATGTGGATGTTATACTAACATTCGCAAAATTTTATTAATTGTGGGGGTTATCTTAGCAGTCTCCTCTAATTTTTTAGTAGATTGCAGGGGTTGTAAGCCCAACTAGTCCTTTTAAAAAAGACATTAGCCGAGAAAATTCCCTCATTTTTTCTCTTAATCTTTCAATGCTCACATTCACAAAAATATTTTCATGTTCTGAGATATAAGAAAGAGAAAAACGTTTCAACTCTTAATTTCCTTTCTTTGCCTCAAATATTTTGGCATTCTGAGCGAGAAAAATCTTGTGGACTCTCTTCTAATTCTCTCGTAGCTTCTGGCTCACTCCTTCCTCACTCTAAAATTTCTCTCAATTCTTATTTCTTCATGCCGAAAATCGTTGGTTGATTGCTGAATTTTTCATGTTTGGTTTAATCGCTAGTCGAAGAAACAGGATTTTTCAAGTTTTGTTCTAAGAAAAAAATGTTGATTTTGATTTTTGTTTGTTAAGAACCAAAGAACACCCTAGACGTGAAATGGCATATAAGACCTCAAGAGGCCCTACACAAGTAACTTGAAATGCATATGCATAATATAATAGACAAAATCAAAGAATCTTATATAAAAAAGAAGAGTTTGACATAAAAGCGAAAATCTATCATAGTCTTGACAAGACATCTATTACATCAAAGAAGTGGTTGGGACGTAACCCGTACACCACGTACAATGTCTGAAAAATAATGATATATAAAAGTAATAAAGGTGACTTACTCCTCGAAATATTAGGACTCACAAAGTCTTCAAATCTACCAAGCAATCCACTAGCCACGAACAAAGGTAGAGGAATCATCACGCCCTACATTAGTGAAACAATGTAGGTACAAGTATGCATTAGTTCATGGAATGCACTAAGTATGAGTGATGTGCATAAAAATGGAAAACATGATCATAAGAGGACATAATCGAAGCATGAAATGCAAGACCAAGCTAAGCATAGTATAACCTTCAAAGAAACATCATAAATCATGAACATGATCAATGCATTTTAAAACCATTAGGAAACCTTCATTATATAACATAGATCATTTTGTGGGATATTAGCTTTAACCGGCAGTAGACTATGCAAGCTATAACTTGAAATTTGATGTAACTCCAACATCGAGAAGGGAGAGCCTACGTGCCAAGGTATAACTCCGTACCACATCAGATGCTATATGTGGATCCACTAGCTAGGACATATAAGGAAAACCTATGGGAACACGTAGATTTAACCTAGATGTTGCTACCAGAAACTACCCTATTTGAGCATCCACCTCAAAGATCTCTCGGTGCTAAGTTCAATCTCAACAGAATAGTAAATTTCATAAACGTATCATCATCTATGGAAAAGTAGAATTCAAATACTAGAACATCATAGAGTAGCTAATTAAATCTTGAATCAAGCATGTGTGAGAAAATCTCTCACCAAACCATGATTCCTTAAAGTGAGAAAATCTTTCATAATTTAATTGATGATTATCTTAAAGCAACATAATTCATAAACACATGCCTCTTTCATGAATCATGCATAACTTCATGAAAATATCAAATCATAGATTCATAGTTTCTTCATAAATTAACATTTTTAGGGTTCTTAGTCAAAAATCCTGATCAATGCATGGGTTCATGTGATTTCAATTGGAAATCATGTAATTGAGTTAAAGCAATCATAATAAGATCAAATAGAATTAATTGAATCAATATAAATAGAACACTTGAAGAATTCAATAAAAACCTGATCAATTTCATTGAAATTGAATTGAATAAATAGAGAAAACCTTGGGACTCAATGGGTGAATAGAACCCATTGGTGATGCCCTATATACCTTGAGGATCAAAGACCAAAACAATGGTGAACAAGGAGACTTGAAGATTTTGAATCCTAGCCTTCTTCTTTGAAACTTGAGAGGATTTTGGACGAATCGAATTTGGATGGGATTTGGGGATTTGAAAGAATTAGTGAGTTTGGGTAGATTTAGGGGTTGAAAGGTAGTTATAGGACTTATAATTAGGGGTGAAACGATACAGTATAGGCATTAGGTGCATATGAAAAAACCCAAATACCCTTAAAAGTAACTGCCCAATGGCTCCTATGGTTGTGACCTACGCATAGGAATTTTTACGGCCCATCCTGGTCAGCCGTGGAACCAACTTCAGAAAACTGAAAATCCAATCATTTCCCACGAGATCTTTTTACGGTCCGTCAAATTTTCTATAGTCTATGGACCCCATCTGTAGAACCCAACTTTTGGTTTAAAATTTAACTAAGTCTTAACCTTTCTATGGAAGCCATATACGACTTGTCATCTTTGGTACGGTTCGTCCTATTCATTCCTAGGTCAAACTTCAAAAACTTAATTTTTCCAAAACTCCATTCTAGGTCCTACGATTCAATTTCTACGGTGCATTGGAATTCCTACGGGTTGTAGTACCGTCCTCTAGACCACTACTTCAGAGAATTTCTATACTTTTATTTCCTTTCTCATCTTTCTAACTTCAGAGGTGTTAAAATATCTCCCCCTTGGAAACATTAATCCTCGAATGAGGCTCAATCTAGCATGAATAGAGTAGGAGAGAAACTAGAAATCCAACATGAATGCAAATTTCATCAAAATGCACATAAACATGGAGAATCACTCTAAGCTAAATCATAACATCAAAAATCATGTTTTTCATGAACATGCATGCATATGGAAATATGAGAATGACTAAAATGTATGGATCAAAAAGAATGAGCCATGAGGAACTAATAACTCAAGCTAGAATAAGAGCGGAGGGCATCATCCTCCCAAGTAGCACCCTCAACTAATTGATTCCTCCAAAGAACTTTTACAGAAGAAATTTCCTTATCACTCAACTTCCGAACTTGCCGGTCTAAGATCTCAACAAAAACTTCCTCATAGAAAAGATTCTCTTTAACGCCCAAACCTTCCTAAGACAATATGGATGTCGGATCTACAACACACTTCTTCAATAAAGAGACATCGGATACCGGATGTACCGATGCTAAATCATTTGGAAACTCAAGTTCATAAGCAACTTTGCCTATATGCCTGAAAAATCCGAGCCCACATAATGAGGACTAAGCTTTGTTTTCTTTCCAATATCATTACACCCTTCGTAGGTGAGATTATCAAGTAGACCCAATTATCAACCTCAAACTCAAGGTCTCTTCTTCTAGTATCGGCATCAGACTTTTATCGACTTTGACCCGCTTCCAACCTATTGAGAATGAGTCGAACCTTTTCCATAACATTATGAACCAACTCCAGCCCTATCAAAGCAACCTCACCTACCTCAAACAAACCTAGAGGAGACCTACATCGCCTACCATAAAGAGCATCAAACGGTGCCATCCCAATGCAAGAATGATATATATTATAATAAGAAAACTCAATCAAAGGAAAATGATAATCCTAATTACCCTTGAAATTGATCACACAAGCTCTTAACATATCTTTTAAAGTCTGAATGGTACGTTAGGCTTGTCCATCACTTCAGTACAAAGACCTTTCTAAAATGACTTCCAAAACTTTAATGTAAACTAAGCACCACTATCGGAGATAATGGACAAAGGGAATCCATACAATCTTACCATTTTCCGAATATAAAGCATGGCGTAATCTTTAGATGAGAATAAAGTCTTAACAGGAAGGAAATTAGCTGATTTTGTCTTTTGGTCCACAATAACCTAAATTGAATCAAACTATTGACGAGTGCGAGGTAAACCTGTAATAAAGTCCATATTCAAATCTTCCCACTTCTATGTAGGAATACAAATGACTTGAGCCGAACCTCCCGATTTTCAATGGTAAACTTTCACTTGTTGACAATTTAGACATTTAGCCACGAATTCCATAATATCCTTCTTCATATCATTTCACCAATAAACTTCGTGCAAATCACAGTTTATCTTGGTGGCTCTTGGGTGAATAGAATACCTAGAACTATGAGCTTCTGTCATAATTTGATTTTTCAACTTATCAACATTCAGAATACATAATCAACTTTGATATCGAAGAACACCATCTCCCCCTTGAGAGAAAGCCTCAATAGCTTTTTTAGAAATCGATTTCTTCAAGTCAATTAGTATCAGATCATAATCTTGCTTAGCCTTAACATCCTATACGAAAGATGATTCGGAACCATTATGAACAACTACACCACCATCATTCGAATCAACCACGTGAACACCCAATCGAGCCAATATATGACCATCACGAACTAACTCCTTTTTGTCTTCCTCAACATGAACAACACTTTCCATATATCATCGACTAAGAGAATCCGCCACCACATTCGCCTTACCAGGATTATATAAGACACTCATGTCATAATCTTTCAATAATTCAAGCCATCTCCTTCGGTGAATATTCAAATCCTTTTGAGTGCACACATATTTCAAACTCTGGTGGTGGGTAAACACATCTACATGAAAACCATCTAAGTAATGTCTCCAAGTCTTTAGAGTAAACTCCACCACCGCTAATTCCAAATCAAGAGTCAAATAATTCTTTTCATGCACCATCAATTTCCTTGAAGTGTATGAAAATTACCTTTCCATTTTACATCAAAACACAACCAAGACCAATACGTGAAGCATCACAATACACCATAAAACCATCTGATCATTCTTGTAACATTAACATAGGTGCCGAATTGAGTCTATTTTTCAACTCTTTGACACTCTTCTCACAAGCTTCTATCCATAGGAATTTTACCTTTTTTGAGTCAAAGTGGTCAAGGGCTAAGCAATAGAAGAAAATCCTTCCCCAATCCTTCTATAGGAACAGGCCAAACCTAAAAAATTCCATATCTTAAACAGACGAAGGCCTAGGCCAATTCTTAACCGGCTCAGTTTTCTTAGGATCAACTTGAATACCGTCATCGGAGAAGATATGGCCAAGGAAGGTAACGGACCTCAAACAAAACTCACATTTGTTAAACTTAGCATACAACTCATGATTGTTGAGAATTTTCAACACAATCCTCAAATGCTCAACATACTCATCCTCACCCCATGGGTAAATCAAGATGTCATCAATAAACACAATTACAAACATATCAAGATATTGGTTGAAGACTCTATTCATCAATTCCATAAATGTTGTTGAGGCATTAGTGAAACCAAAAGACATTACCAAAAACATAAAATTACCATACCAAGTTCAAAAAGATGTCTTTGAAATGTCACTCTCCTTCAACCTCAATTGGTGATAACTCGACCGGAGGTCAATCTTAGAGAAGTAACTCACTCCTTGGAGTTGATCAAAAAAGTCATCAATCCTTGGAGGAGGATACTTATTCTTAATGGTAATATTTTTCAGTTGTCTATAGTTGATGCACATTCGGAGAGAACAATCCTTCTTTCGAATAAACAACACTGGAGTATACCATGGTGAGAAACTCAGTCTAATAAAACCCTTATCCAACAAACCTTTCAATTGATCATTTCACTCCTTAAGTTCTGTCAGGGCCATATAATAAGAGGAATAGAGATAAGTTGTGTATTTGGGAGAAGGTCAATGCCAAAGTCTATTTCATTTTCAGGAGGAATATTAGGAAGATCATCAGGAAATACTTTCAGAAACTCATTTACAATTGGCATTAACTCAAGAGTAGGGGTTTCAAAGTCTGTATCCCTAACCTAAAATAGATGATTAATGATACCCTTAGAAATCATTTTCCTTGCCTTTAGGTAGGATACAAACTGACCCTTAGGCATAGAATTTCCCCCTTCGCATGACATGATAGGTTCATTCGGAACTTCGAATGTGACCAATGGGGTCCTACATTCTATGGAAGCATAACATACATGAGGCCAATTCATCCCAAGAATAACATCAAAATATAATATTACAAGCTCTACTAGATCAAAATGAGTGTCTCTATGAGAAATGGAAATAGGTCAATTTCTATAAATCTCTTAGCCACTATTGAATCACCAACAAGAGTAGAGACATGAAAGGGATTATAATGGATTTGGGGACAAACATCAAATCTCATGGTCACATAAGGAGTAACAAATGACAAAGAAACACCCCAATCAAGTAAAGCATAAACATCAATATGAAAGACTTTCAACATACCGATCACGAAATTTGGGAACCATCATGATCCTGTTCAGTTTGAAGAGCATAAAAATTATTGTGATGAAGAGCATCAAAACCACAACAGCTAGGCTGAGATTTCCTACCATATGTACCCTTGTTAGCTTGCAATGGACAATCCTTCACTTTGTGGCAACTCTTTACAACCAACGCAGCCATCCATACCGGCTAGATACTTACCATCATGTTTCTTACCACACCTTATGCAAGCGGGAATAGAAGACCCCTTACCACCGCCTCTTTGAGTTTAGGGTTAAACTTCCTATCCTTATTAAACTTAGGAGTCAGAGTATTAGAAGATCCTTGACTAGAAAAATTTTGCCGAAATATAGAAAAACTTTGTCCACCAGACCTAGAATAAGAAAAGTCAGTTTTATCGGTCCTTACCCTCTTGGATTTTCTTTCCTTTGAACTTTTCCTCTTCAATTTTTAAGCAGTTATCATCAAACGAGAAATATCCATTTCCTTAATCAACATGGCAGTACGACACTCTTTGAAAACTAAGTCGGACACACTCGACAAAAACTTTTTCATCCTTGCCCTAGAGTTTGCAATCATAGTCGGAGCATACATAGCCAATTGAGTGAACTTAAAAGAATACGCCATCACACAATCATTCCCTTGACAAAGATTAATGAATTCAAGCACTTTCACTTCACTCATTTTATGAGGAAAGTGTAGCACCCTAGTTTTTGAAAAGAAGGAAAAATGCAGTTTTAAAATTTTTCTGGTGCCAGTGACGACGGAGGCTATCTACGGACCGTAGGTGGAGTGACGGGTCGTAGATGGTAACCATCGATGGCCCTGCCAGCTTTATAAATTTTGAGTTTCTGAACCTTGACCTACAGAATAGCAGAACGGTTAGTAGTTCGGTTGACAGGCCGTAAATGGGTTCCGTAGATGCCTTCCAGACTTAGCCAAATTTTCAGTCCAAAACAAACTTTCTGAATCGATTGACGGAAGAGAAGGATGGTCCGTCAGTGGATGTATGGACCGTAGGTCCTGTCCATCGATTGGCCCCGACAGTTTTATTTAAGGGATTTTTGGACTCTTTCCCTAAATGTTTATTCCTTATACTAGACGATTTTTCTCCTTAGCATTGGCCCTATTTATATTTTCTAAGCCCTAATCCCTTCATTTTCCAACTCTCATCTCCCAAAATATTCCTCTCTCTAGAAGAACAAGAAGGAGAAGAAGAGAGCTAGGGTTCTCATTAAGGTCCTCAATCCCCCTTTTATTTCAAAGCATTGGCATTGAGGTATGATAGTATTTACCATTTGGAGTCTTTCCTCCAATGGGTCCTCTTTTCCTTAAGGTTTTCAAAGGTATAGTCTTGCCCAAGAGAGCTAGGGTTTTGACAAATTCTTATGGGTTCTTCATTATTCTTTCCATTGTTGATGTTATGGTTGATAGTGCACGATTTAGCATGGTAAAGTAGGCTAGTGCACAATTTAGCGTGGTTTACATGCAACTTGATGAATCCCATGAGCTTATGCTAAGTATCCCCCAATTTATGATTATGCTTATGATTGTGGGTTGATTGAGAAAAGATGAATTGCATGAACTCCTTGTGAAATGAGTTAAGGATTATGACTATCAAGCTATGAATTCCATGTAAGACTATGAATGATGAAAAGAGGATATTTTTTTAAAAGATGCATGATGAATCAAAATCTATGATTTTCCTCTATTATGTGGGTTCCCTTAATTACGACTAAATTGTCTTGATTTATGGCTTTCTAAGTATTAGCTTGCATTGAATTGCATGTGTTGAGGTGAAGCTTATGAGCCCATGATTTATGAGTTAAGAGCATGATGAGCTATGTAAATATGAAGCTTGTGAACTCATGCATGTTTTATGAAGTTTATGATATGTTAGTACATTTGTTGAGTTGTGAAAGGTATTCTCATGTAATGCTCTACCTATGAATGTGAAAGGTTTTCTCACACGTAATGATTCATAACTTGTTGAAAGGTTTGCTCAACTAAGCTTGACTCCATGATTAAGGAACTATTCTATGAAGGAACAAGAGGCGATTACCCATGTCTACTAATAATGAAATCATGACTAATAGAAGAACAAGAGGCGATTACCCATGTTCTTAAGGAGCTATTCTAATGAATGAAGGGACAAGAGGCGATTACCCAAGTCTACTAATAATGAGATTATGACTATGTAGAAAAGAGGCAATTACCCATGTCTACCTAAGATAAAATGAACTATGATAAATCCGTGGGAATTATGCTTAGCACCGAGTGGACAAGTGGCGATTACCCATGTCCCATAACCTATGTGCCACCATAGGGTGATGGTCTATGATAGACACAAGCTAAGCAGTTCATGGTCTTCCCTTGGCAAGTAGGACAACCCTTTTCGGTGTGGGGCAGACACCGGGTTCCATGTTGATAGCTTACCTGGTCTTATATGTCGATTAAGGCTATTTCCCCACAACTAATGAACAAGTGTTCTCATGATGAAGTAAAGAAAAGAAAGAAAGATGCTTTAACTTGCTTTGGTGTTGATATATGCTTTATGTTTCATGTTTCTCATGTTTATCATGTTTTTAGCTTGGCCATTACATGTCATGATTATATGTCATTCTAGCATGGTTTATATGCCCCATGGTGCATTGCTATCATACTTGGTACTTGATTGTACTAACACATACTCTTGCCTTCATTGATTCTATTGATGTATGGCTTGGCGGCTTCTCTTATCCCACTCGTGACTAGTCAGTTCTAGTGATCATGAAGACTTGGTGAGGACTCCTATGTCCGAGGGCCTAACCTTGTTACTTTTTCATATTTTTCCACTATTTTTGATATTGTACCGGGCTGCGTCCCAAACCTTCATTTCTATTCTATCATGTTAGATGGTTTGAGACATGAGATGTAGACTTCCGCTGTTTTTTATTAAAGCCTTGTTATGAAAAATGCTCTTTAGAACTCTTACTTCTCTATTATCTTGTATGTTATGTATGCTAAGGGCTTGTATGTGGCCTCTTGGGGTCTTGTATGCCGTGTTACATCTAGGGGCCACCCTGGGTCATGACAGAAAGAAACAATCAACAAAAGCTTCTTTGAATTACTCCCAATCAATAGGATCCGCATCAACCGCCCTCTCACTTTTTCATTGTTCAAACAACACTTGAGAAACACCCTTAGGTTGATAAGCGGCCAATTTCTCCTTCTCAACTAAGGGCACTCCCATAATTCGTACTATCTAGTAAACCTCATCAATGAACTCTTGAGGATCCTCATCAACCTTAGAACCATTGAATTTAAGAGGATTCATCCAAGTGAAGTCCCTTATCATTGTCACTGTCGTACATATATTTGGGTACATGGAAGAGATGTCCTCTCTATTAGCTTAGGCCATCATAGCTTGAGCTAACACTTGGAAAGCGGGTCCAAATTTGGGATGAGTCACTTACTCAGCAAAATGATCAACTTGAACTTGAGGAACCTTGGGATCCATATTCTCACTCACATTCCTTCTCACATAAGCTCTTCGAGGGGCCAATTCCTGAAAAGGATCAAACAAAATTTAGGAGAAGGATCTTTATAGAGAAAGACTCTATGACATGACTTTAGAGTAATAAAAGAAGTGAAGTTTCCTAAATGCCTTGTAGCCTCTTATTTATAAATGTTGTGTGGTTCACACTCATGAACAATACTCAACTCAACGCGGCTTGTTCGACAACTTAGGGCCATTTCTAAAACCTTGTGCTCTGAATACTAAGTTTTTCATGACCCAAACAAAACCCTAAATGTGACATGATGTATAAGACCCCTAGGGGCCCTACACAAGCCACTTGACATACGTAAGCATAATATAATAGAAAAAAATCAAAGAATCTCGTATAAAAAGATGATTTGACATAAAAGAGGAAATCTCTTATAGACTTGACAAGCCATCTATTACATCAAAGAAGTGGTCGGGACGTAGCCCTACAACACGTACAATTTCTGAAAACTAAAGATATATGAAAGCAATAAAGCTGACTTAGTCCTTAGAATATGAGAACTCACCAAGTCTTTAAATCTACCAATCAATCCACTAGCCACGAATGGAGAAAGAAGGATTTTCATGCAATAATGTTGGCACAAGTATACATTAGTACATGAAATTTACTAAGTATGAGGGATGTGCATGAAAACGTAAAACGTGATGATAAGAGGACATAATCGAAACATGAAATGCATGACAAAGCTAAGCTTTATAAAACCTTTAAAGAAACTTCATAAATCATGAACATGGTCTATGCATTTTAAAATCTTAAGGAAAGCTTCATTAAAATCTTGATTATAAACATAGATCATTTTGTGGGATATTAGCATTAACCGACAATAGACGCTGCGAGCTATAACATGGAATTTGATGTAACTCCCATATTAAGAAGGGAGAACCTACTTGACAAAGAAGAACTATGTATCATATCATATTCTATATATGGATCCACTAGCTAGGCCATTTAAGGAAAATCGATGGGGGCACATAGTTTTGAATTAGAGGTTGTTACTAGACACTACCATATATAAGCCTCAACCTCAAAGTTTTCTTGGTGTGAAGTTAAATCTCATCGGAATAGTCAATTTTATAAACATATCTTTATCCAAGGAAAAGTACAATTCAAATACTAGTCAAAGCTTAAACCATCATAGAGTAGCTCATTAAATCTTGAATCAAGCATGTATGAGAAAATCTTTGACCAAACCATGATTCCTTAATTTGAGAAAACCTTTCACAATTCCATTGATTCTCATCTTAAAGCAACCTAATTCATAAGGCATGCCTTTTTCATAAATCATGCATAACTTCACAAAAACATCAAATCATAGATTCATAGTTTTTTCATTAATTCACATATTTTTGGGTTCATAGTCAAAAGTCATGATCAATGCATGTCTATATGTGATTTTAATTGTAAATCATGTAATTGAGTTAAAATAATCATAATACGAGCAAATTCAAGCAATTAAATCAACATTAATAGAACCCATGAAGAATTGAATAAATACCTAATCAATTTAATTGAAATTAAACTTAATAATTGGAGAAAACCTTCAGGCTCAATTGGTGAATGGGACCCAATGATGAAGTCCTACATACCTTGAGGATCAAAGCTAAAAATAATGGTGAACAAGAAGACTTGAAGCTTATGAATCCTAGCCTTCTTCTTTGAAGCTATAGAGGATTTGAAGGGGATGAATGTTGATGGAATTTGGGATTTGAGATAATGAGAGATTTTGGGTAGATATAGGGGTTGAAAGGTAGTTATAAGACTTATAATTAAGGGTAAAATTATGTAGTATAGGTATTAGGTGCATAATAAAAGACTCAAATACCCTTAAAAATAATTGTCGGATGGTTCCTATGGTTGTGACCTACGGTCACTAGGAATTTCTATGGTCTATCCTGGTCAACAATGGAAGAAACTTTAGAAATTTAAAAATCCAATCATTTCCCAGGAGACATTTTTACGGTCCGTCAAATTTTCTATGGTATGCAGATCCATCCGTAGAATCCAACATTTGATTAAAAATTAAAATTTAACTAAGTTTGGAACTTTTTTGTGGAAGCCGTGTAAGACTGGTCATCTTTCCGACGGATCATCCTATTCATTCGTAGGTCAAACTTCAGAAACATAATTTTTCTAAAACTTCATTCTAGGTGCTACGATTCCATTCCTACGACTAATTTGAATTCCTATGGGTCGTAGGTTTGTCCCGTAGACCACTTCAGAGAATTTCCATACTTTTCTTTCCTTTCTCTTCTTTCTAACTTCCGAGGTGTTACATTATTGGTGCAGAAAATCACTGAATCTACTGATATAAGGTCTTCTTCTTCCTCTTTCTTTGCTTTTGCTATTCAAATTGTGATTTACTTTTGCTTTCACCTTGCATGCGGATTTTAAATTTATATTTTCTGCTTGTTTGTGTTTTTCCTTTACTAGTTATTTGCCCTAGCCCTTCTCTAGTGAAATTAACAAAATTATTGCTGCTTTACTCTTGTCATTCAAAATAATGGAGGGAATAGGGAGAAACATTGACAGATTTTTACCATATCTTGCTCGAGATACTGATGGTGAGTCTATAAACTTGGAGTTAGTCATATAAATCATCTTCATCTCGTGTATATGTGGAGTCCAATTTTTTGTTCTCACTATTTAGAAATTATGATTTATTATTCCTTAAAATGTGTTGCACTTATTTCACTCTAGTAGAACTGTGATCTCATGTATACTGTGTTACGCTTGATAATTTTATTCTAGTTTACTTGATTTATTTAAGTGAGGTAATTCCTTTGCTGAAGCTTGTAAAAGAGAAGTTAGTTCATCTACTAGTTCAAATATTGTGTATACCTTTGCAAGCTTTTTTTGAGGAAAAAAAGGAGGATATGCATCCAGTGGTAGTGAAGTACATTATTTCTAAAATCTAAAACACTAACAAAATGTCAAAAATCTCTAAGATTAGATATTTTTCTAGCGATATACCATAACCTTCTAATGGTGGATGAGGCTCCTCTCCATTACTCATCCTCTCCATTTCTCCAAGTACCTACTTAGATGGCAATCACATGTCATAATTAAGAATCAATGGTTGATATTTAATTACCTAAATTAAGGTCTTACCATGATTAGAATAACAAATAATTTTTTAATTTACTTTTTAAAAAATTATCAAATCCACTATTCTAGCAAAAATTTATCTCATAAATTTATTTTAAAAATTCACTATTTTCCATTTGATTAAGGAGCTCTTCTTTTTTTGAAAAAAGTATTTTCTTTTTTTCTTTTTTAAGTCATATAGTAATAGTTAAGCCTTATTGAAAATCGTTACACAAACTAATCAACATATGATGCTAAAAAAATAAAATAAGAATATTTACAAATTTTAAATTAAAAAAATTGCATGATGTTAATTTTTTTACTATAACTCAGAGTTTCAAAGAATTTTAGAAACAAATTTTTCGTAATAAAAAAGAAAAAATATGTTTTTTTAAAAAAGAGCTCATAGTAAATATGAATAGTGAGAAATTTTAAATATATTTATGAATGAGAATTTTTAACTAGAATTATGCAATTGATATATTTTTAAAAGTAAATAAAGAAATTATTTGTTATTCAAATCTGGTTAGACCTTAATTTAGGTAATTAAATCTCAACCTTTGATTTTTTATTATGACATGTGGCTATTATCTTAAGTAGGTACTTGGGAAAATGGAAGGATTGAGTAATTGAGAGGAGCCTCATCCTCTAATGGTATATTTAACTTGTCTTCATTTGATATATCAAAAGGTCATATTCAAGCAATACAAGGTAAAACAAACTTGCATCCGGTATTTATAATTGGTCCATATTTACATGACACATGTTTTCACATATCACATTTATTACTAATGGCTAATTATGTTGATACAATATTTTCTCATAAATGTTTCTCTTTTAGTACAAATATTTTATTTTTTCTTTGCTTTCTCCTTAATTCCATAAATGGGACGTCAACAGGAGGTGTATGTCGAGTCAGATACATGACATGCTATTATATCCATGAATTTTTAGTGTTTTACAACATTGATAATGTAACAAGTTTTTGGAACAAGGAAATAAATGTACAATTGCAACAATCAATTGAATATTAGTACTTTTATTTTTAGTTGGACATCTCTTTCTGAGTCAATAATATAATTAGGAATAAAAGGAAAAAAGAATTGTTTTTTGAATGTCAGGTTAGAAAATATCTAGAGTGAGCACTGTATTGTAGTATTTCTTGAGTATAAATTTCATTGTAATTCAATGTTGAATCATAAGATTGACTATAATATTCTATTGGCATCTATCCTTCTTACAATTAACAAGTAATCTTAGAAACCTGAGGTGAAGCACTTTTGTGTGAGTTTATAATCTTTCAAGTTTAACAAAATGAAGATAAATGTCAGACAGCTTATTTAGATAATTATCTTATATATTATGTTGTTGCTGAAAAACTGATATCTCTGTAGTAAATTTGAATGTTGTTTTTTTACTGCAAAAAATTTATTGGATGAAGTCATTTTTTATGTTGTGAGGCTTTTATTTTTTTAACTATTTGGACTAGTTGAAATCTGAAGCTACTAACTTTGTACAAATACTGTGTTTCTCTTTGTGTGCTTCATTCTCTCAGCATTTTTATATAAATCTTCTTTGACAGTGATACACAGAAAGTTAATACCTTGTTAATGGTTGAGAAGTGACCTGCGCACTCATTTATAGAAATAGAAAAATGCCCTATTTCATATTTTGATTCAAATCCTCTTGAAAAATTGATATTTCGATTCAGGATTGTGGGCTCTTTTGAGCCTTCAGGTACTTTTTGAGTTTTACTTTCGCGGATGAAAGTTCTTTAAGTAGTTGATGTTGTAATGACCCTCTAGGTCATTTCTATGGTAATGCATTCTATTCGTCATTTAAAACATTCCTATAGCGACCCCAAGTTATTATGACTTGTTGGGACTAACAGTTCAGTCACCAAGTAGTTAGTTTTGTTTTTAAGAGAATTTTTGTGCTTTACCACTTTTGAACCTTGAAGGATTGATTTTGATCATAGGTTCAGGAAGACGAGCTCAAAATCTAATTCTAACGATTTCAACAGCTCAAAAAGGGTCATTTTAGGCAAGTAGTATGGTTGGCACAACTCTCGAGGCTTTTAGTGCAAGTTTGTGCACTTAGGTGTTTTAACTTTTAGATTTTGGCCTAAGTTTAACCTTGCTCAACAATCTAGGAAAATGTGCCTAGATGAGAATTTCGTCAGCAAAGTTAGCTCAAGATTGTCGAGTTTGGTCTAGAATGACCCTTCATGCGGATCCCAAGGTTCCTTAGCTAATTCTGAGCCTCCTTGTAGATTTTTGCTTAAAATAGAGTTTGGGTGTGGGACTAACTTTTTGTCGAAACAACCTCGTATAGAAGTTTTATTGCTTCGTTGAGTTTAGAATATCTTATTTGGTCGGGTGGCATATCTCGTTTGTGTGCATTAGGTTATGGAAAAATTTATAACACCCCATTGGAGATTTTGATTTTGCCAAAACTAGCTGATATGCATCATCAGGTGCAAGCCATGTTTTGTCCTTCGCATTCACGGGCAAAGGGCTGCATTAATGGAGCCCTGGCAGCCAGGTGGCCGTGTTCGCGAGGCCCAGCCGTATTGTAGGGCTCGCGTTTATGGGTCCCTACCACATTTGTGGGGCCCCAATTTCCTCTTGGTAGCAATCACGGGACCCTTGCCGTGTTCGTGAGGTCTGCATTCATGGGGCCCACTGTGTTCGTGAAGATCAAATTCGTCTAGTCTTTTATTTAAAGACCAGTTGCGAATCAACTGTTGATACAATTTTCAAAAGTCAATCTCTCCCTTGGTTTTGCTCCAATTTCAGTAATTCGAAGTGTGGTGTGTTCATGGAGATTGTGTTTACGTGGGTTGTGATCGGAAGTTGTTGAGGGCTCGTTATTTGAGATAAATTCAGGTATTAGTAGGCTGCGTTAGTTCTCTTTTTATGCTTTAAGGGTGGTTTGCATGCATGGGTTGTTATCTTTTATTTTAAGCCCCAAATTGAGCTCTATTTTTGAACAGAAGTTTGGAGCACTTGATTGGACCTTTTGACAGAGTAATCTCTGGAAATTCTGGTGTGGATTCCTTGATTCCCTATTTGACTCCGAAATGGGTTTGTATCTGTTTTTATGTGTTATTGGTATCTAAACAACTGTAATAATATTGTGATCCTATTTTTTATAGCGTGTAAGCGTTATGAGGCCGTTCGGCATGAAAAAGCTTTAGAGAGGTGATTTGGAGCATGTGTGGTTGGCCTCAAGGTAGGCTACGACTTTTGTTCTCAAATATTGAGCTTGAATGTGTGAATTCATGTTGAATAAGATGAATTGGGGAAGGATACCTTGTTTTTCTTATTACATTTCTTAAAGACCATGTTTAAGGCTTGATCCAGTATTGTTTCAAGTGTAGTACCATGCTAATTGGGGTTACGTGCTTATAGTTATATTTTGCTTGACTTGTATGTTGTTGTTGTTGTTGTTGTATAGTTGTAACACCTCAGATTTTTAAAAAGGAAAAGAAAACATTTTTTGGGCTACTGGTTGGATTCTACATGTCCAGTTTACGGGCCGTAGAAGGCATCCGCAAAAAGTGAGGTTGAGTTTTAGGAATATCGAGTTTTTGAACTTTTCTATGATTGACCAAGACGGTCCATCGAATGATCTAAAAGTCATTCATAGGTCTCGTAGGAAGGTCCCTAACTTAGTGAAATATTTAGGTCAAGGTTGAGTTTTACGGTTGGGGTCTACAGTCCGTAGAATATCCTATAAATCGTTGACAGGTCTCTTGAAAGTTGGCTTGAATTCAAGGCTTCTGAACTTTTCTACGGTTGACCGGTATGCTCCGTAGAAATTGCTACTAGAATGGTAGCTATTTTTGTAAGCAATTCAATCAAAGGAAAATGATCATCCCAATTACCCTTGAAATCAATCACACAAGCTCTGAACATATCCTCAAAATTTTTGATAGTACGTTCCGCTTGCCCATAGGTTTGAGGATTAAAGGTCGTGCTAAGCTTAACACGACTTCCAAGGCCATTTTGGAAAGATTTCCAAAATTGTGAAGTAAATTGGGTACCACGATCAGAGATAATCGATAAAGGCACTCCATGCAACCTAACCATTTCTCTCAAGTACAACTTAGCATAATCTTTCGCCTAATAAGAAATCTTGAAGGGAATGAAATGGGCTGATTTCGTCATACGATCCACAATAACCCAAATCAAATCATATTGCCACCGGGTGCATGGTAAAGCAACAATAAAGTCCATATTCAAAACATCCCACTTCCAAGTAGGAATACTAATATCTTGGGACAAACTTCTTAGATTTTGATGCTTAACTTTCACTTTTTGACAATTAGGACACCTAGCCACGAATTTCGCAATATCCTTCTTCATCCTATTCCACCAATAGACCTCCTGCAAATCACGATACATGTTGGTAGCTCCCGGGTGAATGGAATATTGAGAACTATGGGCTTCTGACAAAATTTGTTCTCTTAGGTCATCTACATCGGGAACACATAAACGACCTTATTATCAAAGCACACCTTCTCCCCCTTGGGAGAAAGCCTCAACGGACTTATTGAGCACCGCTTCGTTCAACTCAACAAAATTAGAATCAAGATTTTGCTTAGTATTCACATCTGACACAAAGGACGATTGTGCACCATTGTGAATGACAACACCACCCTCACTAGAATCAATCTACCGAACACACATTCGGGCAAATCTATGAACATCTCAAACCAATTCTTTCTTACCATCCTCAACATGAGAAACACTAACCATAGAAAACAAACTAAAAGCATCCGCAACCAAATTCACCTTGACAGGGTGGTAGAGGACACTCATATCATAGTCCTTTAACAACTCGAGCCACCTCCTATGGCGAAGATTTAGATCTTTTTGCTTGAACACATATTGGAAACTCTTATGGTCAGTGAAGACATCATCATGCACACCATACAAATAATGCCTTCAAATCTTTAAAGCAAACACAACCACCGCTTACTCTAAGTCATGGGTAGGATAGTTCTTTTAATGAATCTTGAGTTGCCTTGAAGCATAAGAAATGACTTTTCCATTTTGCACAACAACACACCCTAACCCAATCAGTAAAGCATCACAATAAACCACAAACCCATCAGACCCTTCCGGTAAAGTCAATATCGGAGCCGAGGTAAGTCTATCTTTCAATTCTAGAAAACTGTTCTCACACGCTTCGGACCATGTGAACTTAACATTCTTTTGAGTCAAAGCCGTTAATGGAGAAGCAATCGAAGAAAACACTTCAACATACCTTCTATAATAGCCAGCCAAACCCAAGAAACTTTGAATATCTGAAGGTGATAGAGGTCTAAGAAAATTCTTAACCGCATCCGTCTTTTTAGGATCTACCTCAATACATTTGCCGGAAACAATGTGACCAAGAAAAGCCACGAACCTTAGTAGAAATGCACATTTACTAAACTTTGAGAAGAGTTGTTGCTCCTTGAGGACTTGCAACACATTCCTCAAATGATCGGCATGCTCATCCTCACACCTTGAGTAAATCAAAATATCATCGACGAACACAATCACAAACATATGAAGATATTGTCTAAACACCCTATTCATCAAATCCATAAACGCGGCCGGAGCATTTGTCAACCCAAACGACATTACTAGGAATTCAAAATGGCCATATCTTGTCCGATAAGCCATCTTCAGAATATCATCTTCTTTCATCCTCAATTGGTGATAACCCGAAAGAAGATCGATCTTAGAAAAGTAACTTTCCCCTTGGAGTTGATCAAACAAGTCATCTATCCTTGGAAGAGGATATTTATTCTTAATGGTAACTTTGTTCAATTGGCAGTAGTCAATGCACATACGAAGTGAGCCACCTTTCTTTTGAACAAACAACACTGGAGTACCCCATGGAAAGATACTCGGTCGGATGAAACCTTTATCCAAAAAATCCTTCAATTTCTCCTTTAACTACTTAAGTTCTGCCGGAGCCATTCGGTAAGGAGGAATAGAGAGAGGTTGCGTATCGGGGAGAAGGCCAATACCAAAGTGTATTTCCCTTTCGGAGGAACACCGGGTATATCATCCGGATGCACTTTCGGAAACTCATTTACAATGGGGATCGACTCAAGAGTAGGGTTTTCGGAATCAATATCCCGCACCCTAACAAGGCGGTATATGCAACTCTTACAAATAATCTTTCTAGCTTTAAGACATGACACAAATTGACCTTTAGGCATAGAATTTCCCCCTTTCCACTATAGGATAGGCTCATTTAGGAATTGAAACTTGACCACTCGGGTCCTACAATCAATAGAAGCATAACAAGAATGCAACCAATCCATCCAAAGAATAACATTGACATCTAACATATCAAGCTCTACTAGATCAACATGAGTGACTCTATGGGAGAAGGAGATGGGACAATTTCTATTGACTCTCTTACCCACAATACATTTACCAATAGGAGTAGAGACACAAAAGGGATCTAACAACACATCCGGAAGAACATCAAACCTTATAGCCATAAATGGTGTCACAAAAGACAAGGTAGCACTGGGAACAAGCAAAGCATAAACATCAAAGTGAAAGACTTTCAGCATATCAGTTACAACATCGGGAGACCCCTCTTGCTCATGGCGATCTTGAAGTGCATAGAATCGATTTTTCTTGGGAGAATTTGAACCCGAATCACTAGGTGGAGCTTGCTTACCTTCTCTTCCTTTAGCCTTGATAGATGGACAATCCCTTATCTTATGACCGATCTTACCACAACTGAAGCGACCATCCGTACCAGCTAAGCATTTGCCCTCATTCTTCTTCCCACATCTAGCACAAGTAGCCAATGAGAATCCGCCACCATTTCCACCTTGACGCTTAGGGTTAGGCAGCCTATCTTTGTTGAACTTAGGAGGAGCATTGGAGGACCTTGACCGGACAATTTTTGTCGAAACTTAGAACGGCCAGATCCATCGGACGTTGAGTGTGAGAAATTACCATCATCGACCTTAGCCCTCTTTGCCTCTGTAGACCTTTCCTAAAGTTTCTCCTCTTCTATTTGTTGAGCATGGACCATTTGGCGAGAAATGTCCACATCATGGATAAGCATAGCGGTACGACATTCCTTGACCACCATTTCGGACACTCCCGACACGAACTTACTCATCCTTGCCCTAGGATCGGCAACCATAATAGGAGCATATCGAGAAAATTGTGTGAACTTCAAAGCAAACTCTTTCACACTCATGCTTCCTTGATAAAGGTTGATGAATTCAAGCACCCTTGCCTCCCTTATCTCAAGGGGAAAGAACTTTTCAAGGAAAGAACTTTTCAAGGAAAGAAACCTTGAACTTTTCCCAATCAAGAGGAGCCATATCAACCACTCTCTCACTCTTCCACTGATCAAACCACACTTGAGCCACACCTTTAAGTTGATAAGCAGCCAACTCCACCTTTTCCTCCGCCATCACACCCATGATCTTTAGCACCTTGTACACCCCATCAATGAACTCTTGAAGATCTTCTTCAACCTTAGAACCATGAAACTACAGAGGATTAATTCTAGTGAAGTCCCTCACTGTACATGCCACCGTATCCACATTTGGGTTCACGGGAGTCACAACTTCCCTAATGACTTGAACTTTCATGGCATGAGCCAACACTTGAAAAACAGCAATAAACTTGGCATTAGTCACTTGTTCGGCCAAAGGGTCGGCCGGAACTTGAGGGGCTTCTTGTTCCTGTAATACCCTGGATTCGGAAGAGTGGGAAATTTTTATTTTTCTGGATTCTGGTTCCAGTGACGGAGGCCACCTACAACCATAGATAGACTGACAGACCGTAGGTGGGAACCGTAGTTGTCCTACTGAAAATCTGTAAGATGTCAAGTTTCAGAACCTTAATGATGGTCTGCCAGGACGGCCCGTTAATCTTTCAATGTGTCGTACATAGGTCTCGTAGGTCTCCTCCAGACTTAGTCAAATTCTTAAACCGTAAGTTCTGACCTACGGTTGTTTTGTACGGTCCGTCATTGACCCACGAGCCGTACATCGGACCCGTCATTATAGGGTCAAAATTGGTAGTCTCTAAACCTACTTACAAAAGGATAGGGCGGTCATAGGTCTGACCTATGGACTGTAGGTCCAATCGTAGGTAGGGGCCCGACAGTTATTTTAAAGAGGTTTGGTTTTTTCACCCAATGACTTATTTACTAACTTAAGTCAATTCCCTTCATTCCCTAACACTATATAAGTCTATTCAATCCTAAAATCTACCCTTTCCAACAACTTTATAAAATTTCCCAAACACTCCTCTCTCAAATATTTCTCTCTGTAGAAGAAGAAGAAGAAGAAGGCAAGCTAAGGTTCAAGAAATCAAGCTTTCCTCATCAAATTGCTTAAGGAATTGAGACCCTAAAGTATAATATTATTCATCCATGGAGCCCTTTCCTCCATGGAATCCCTAAATTCTCTAATTTCCAAGTTAGAAGGTCTCAACTGAATTAGGGGCTTTCTTCCATGTAATGGGTTCTTTGTAATGTTGATTTAATTGATTGATTTATGAACTTTGAAGTATAAATTGAGTTGAATTTCATGAAATTAGATGAATCCCCATGAACCCATGCATTTTCCCCAATTCCAAAATTTTCAACGTGTTGTTGGATTGAATTTTGAAGACATGAATTTCAAGAAGTCTATGTGAACCAATGTATAAACTATGACTCTTAAGCTATGAATTCCATGCTGAGATTATGAATGACAAAATAATGGTTTCATGAAAGTAAGCATGTTCAGTCAAAAATTACGATTTTACTCTATTATGTGAGTTCCTTCAATTATGATCAAAATTGCCTTGTTTATGCCTTTCTAAGCATGAATTTGCATTGAATTGCATGATTTGAGATAAATTTTTATGAACCCATGTGAGTTCTATGAATTGTAAGTTATGAGCATGATGAACTATGTGAAGATGAGGTTTATGAAATCATGCAAGTGTCTTATAAAGCTAATGATGCATTAAGGGTGCCTTGAGATTGAAGTACCAAAATTTATAATATGTTGATGTTGTTGTTGAGTGGTGAAAGGAATTCTCATATATTACTCAACCTATGAATGTGAAAGGTTTTATCACATATAATGATTCATCACTTGATGAAAGGTTTGCTCAACTAAATTTGAATCTATGATTAATTAGCTATTCTAATGAAGGGACAGGAGGCGATCACTCATGTTCCCTATTGTAGACAAGAGGCGACTACCCATGTCTACTTCTGATAAATGAACTATGACTAATTCATGGAAATTATGCTTAGCATCGAGTGGACAAGTGGTGATTACTCATGTCCCATAAACTATGTACCACCATAGGTTTGTCTAGATAGACACTAGCAAGTGGATCCAGGTAAGCTATATGTCATGTAAAAGGTCCTACCCTGGCACGTAGGATAGCCCTACTGGTGTGGGGTTATACACTGGGTTCCATGTTGATAGCTCACATGGTCTTATATGTCGGTTGAGGCTACTTCCCACAAATAATGAACTAAAAAGTGTTATGACGATATTTCTCAAGTAAAGTAAGGATGCTTAGCTTGCTTTGACCTTTGTTTATGCTTTATGCTTTCTATATCATATCATGTTTAGCTTTGTCATTGCATGTCATGAAAATGTCCCGTTTTAGCATATTTTAAATGATTTCGTGCATTGCTATCATACTTGTTACTAGATTGTACTAACGCATACTCTTGCCTACATTGACTTCTTAATGTAGGGCGTGGCAATTCTCCATGCACTCGTGGCTAGAGCTTAGTAGAAGGTTGTTGAAGACATGGTGAGTCCTCATCCATTCGAGGACATAGCCTTGTTTTTATTAACTTTATGTTTTGTTCATTTTGGCATTTTATTGGGTTACGTCCCAAACCTTATTTTTCATTATTATGATTAGATTGACTTTGAGACATGAGATGTAGACTTCCGCTATTTGTTTCTTAAAAGCTTTGTTATGTCATTGCCTTTTGAACTTTTAATATCTATGATCTTGTATGTAAGTATAATAAGTGGCTTGTATGAGGCTTTCGGGGTCTTGTACACCATGTCACGTCTAGGGGGTTCCTTGGCTCATGATGAGTAACTTGGTATTCAGAGCACAATGTTTTAGAAATATCCTAGGATGTCTTGCCTTTTGAACTTTTAATATCTATGATCTTGTATGTAAGTATACTAAGTGGCTTGTATGATGCTTTCGGGGTCTTGTACGCTATGTCACGTCTAGGGGGTTCCTTGGCTCATGATGAACTTGGTATTCAGAGCACAATGTTTTAGAAATATCCTAGGATGTCTCATAAGCCGCATCGAGTAGAGTCTTGTTCATGAGTGTGAAGCGCGCCATATTTTTGAATGAGAGGCTATAAGACGTTTAAGAAACTTCACTTCTTTCATTACTCTTAAGCCATGCCATTAAGTCTAACTCTATATGTCTCTCTCCTAATCCCTATCCTATGCGTTTTAGGATATTGCTACAAGAAGAGCTTACGCTAGAAGAAATGCGGGAGAGAATGTGGATCAACAAGCTCCTCCTCAAGCTCCACAAGTTCCGGTCGACCCTTTGGCCGAACAAGTGTCTAATACGGAGTTTAGGGCCGCTTTTCAAGTGTTGGCCCAAGACGTGATGTCTCAAGACAATAGAGGGATTGTGGCTCCTGTGAACCCAAATATGGGTACGGCGGCATCTAGGGTGAGGGACTTCGCAAGGATGAACTCTCCGGAATTTCATGTCTCTAAGGTGGAGGAAGAACCTCAAGAGTTCATCGATGAAGTATACAAGGTATTAATGATTATGGGTGGGACGCTTGAGGAGAAGGCGGAGTTGGCCGCCTATCAACTTAAGGGTATTGCTCAAGTTTTGGTCAACCAATGGAAGAGTAAGAGGGCGGCGTCCTCTTGATTGGGAGAAATTCAAGGTTGCTTTTCTTGATAGGTTCTTTCTCCTTGACATGAGGGAGGCAAGGGTGCTTCAGTTTATCAACCTTCTTCAAGGAAGCGTGAATGTGAAAGAGTATGCTTTGAAGTTCATACAATTGTCAAGATAAAATCATTCCATGGTTGCCGATCCTAGGGAAAGAATGAGTAAGTTTGTTTTGGGAGTGTCCGAAATGGTGATCAAGGAATGTTGTACTGCTATGCTAATCCACGATATGGACCTTTCTCACCTACTCAACAAATAGAAGAGGAAAAGCAAGGAAAGGTCTAGAGAGACAAAGAGGGCTAGGACCGGTGAGGGTAACTTTTCACATTCAAGGTTCGATGGACATGGTCATCCTAGATTTCGACAAAGGTTTTCCAATTAAGGTTCCTCTAATGCTCCTCTAAATTCCTACAAAGATAGGGTGTCTAACCCTAAGACTCAAGGAGGAAATGGTGGTGGCTGTTCATCAACTGCTTGTGCTAAGTGTGGGAAGAAGCATGAGGGTAAAAGTCTAGCTGGTTCTAATACATGCTTTGGTTGTGGCAAAATGGATCACAAGATAAAGGATTTTCCTTTAGTGGATAAGAATGAAGGGGATTACCGTTGATGAACTCAACCTCAAAATCCATCGAGTTCTAGTGGAAATCAAAAGCAAAACCGATTCTATGCACTTCAAGCTTGTCATAAGGAAGAGGGTTCTCCCGATGTGGTTAATATATGTTGAAAGTCTTTCACTTTGATTTATATGCCTTGCTTGATCCCGGTGCTACTTCATCTTTTGTGACAACATATAGGTTATGATATTTGATGTTGTTCCAGATGAGTTTCTAGATCCCTTTCATGTCTCTACTCTGATTGGTGAATCTATTGTGGCTAAGAGAGTCTATAGAAATTGTCCCGTGTCTCTATCCCATAGAGTTACTCATGTTGATCTTGTAGAGTTTGATATGTTAGATTTGGATTTTATTCTTGGGATGGAATGGTTGCATTCTTTTTATGCTTCTATTGATTGTTGGACCTGAATGGTCAAGTTTCAATTCCCAAATGAGCATATCCTAGAATGGAAGGGGGGAAACTCTATGCCTAAAGGTCAATTTGTGTCATGTCATAAAGCTAGGAAGATGATTTCTAAGGGTTGCATATACCATCTTGTTAGGGTGAGGGATGTGGATTCTGAAACCACTACTCTTGAGTCGGTCCCCTTTGTTAATGTGTTTTTGGAAGTGTTCCCTGATGATTTACCCGGTAGTTCTCTTGAAAGGGAAATAGACTTCGATATTGGCCTTATCCCAGATACGCAATCTATCTCTATTCCTCCTTATAGAATCGCTCCGGCGGAACTTAAGGAACTAAAAGAGCAATTGAAATACTTGTTGGATAAGGGCTTCATCCGACCAAGTATTTCTCCATGGGATGCTCCGATCTTGTTTTTAAGGAATTAAGATGGTTCACTTCGTATGTGCATTGGCTACCGCAAACTGAACAAGGTTACCATTAAGAACAAGTATCCTCTTCTAAGAATAGAGGTCAACTTCTAGGGGCTAGTTACTTCACTAATATCGACCTTCATTCAAATTATCACCAATTGAGAGTGAAGGAAGATGATATTCCGAAAAGGGCTTTCCGGACTAGATATGGCCATTATGAGTTCCTAGTGATGTCATTTGGGTTGACAAATGCTCCGGACGCGTTTATGGATTTGATGAATATGGTGTTTGGACAATATCTTGATATGTTTGTGATTCTGTTCATAGATGATAGGATGATTTACTCAAGGAGTTATGGTGAGCATGCCAGTCATTTGAGGAATGTATTGCAAGTCCTCAAGGACCAACAACTCTTTGCAAAGTTTAGTAAATGTGAGTTTTGGCTAAGGTCCGTAGCTTCTTTTTTTCACATTGTCTCCGGTAAAAGTATTTAGGTAGATCCGAAGAAGATGGATGTGGTTAGAAATTGGCCTAGACCTCTATCACCTTCGGATGTTCGTAGTTTCTTGGGTCTAGTAAGTTATTTTAGGAGGTTTGTTGAAGGGTTTTCTTCGATTGCTTCCCCATTGACGGCTTTGACTCAAAAGAAGGTTAAGTTCACTTGGTCCGAAGCATGTGAGAAGAGTTTTCAAGAATTTAAAGATAGACTTACTTCGGCTCCGATATTGACTTTGCCAGAAGGGTCCGATGGTTTTTTGGTTTATTGTGATGCCTCGAGAATTGGGATAGGATGTGTTCTTATGAAAAATGGAAAAGTAATTGCTTATGCTTCAAGGCAAATCAAGGTACATGCAAAGAACTATCCTACTCATGATTTATAATTAGAGGTTGTTGTGTTTTCTTTAAAGATTTGGAGGCTTTATTTGTATGGTGTACATGTTGACATCTTCACCGACCATAAGAGTTTCCAATATGTGTTTAAACAAAAAGATCTAAATCTTCGCCAAAGGAGGTGGCTTGAGTTGTTAAAAGACTATGACATGAGTGTCCTCTATCACCCCGGCAAGGCAAATGTGGTGGCGGATGCTCTTAGTCGGTTATCTATGGGTATTGGTGTTTTGTTGGTTGATTCCACTAAGGTCGTGTTATGGTCCATAATAGTTCCGAATCATCCTTTGTGCATGATGTGAAGGATAAATAGGATCTTGATCCTAATTTGGTCGAGTTGAAGGAAGCGGTGCTCAAAAGGTCCGTTGAGACCTTCTCCTAAGGGGGAGATTGTGTGCCTCGATATCAAGGTCGTTTGTGTGTTCCCAATGTAGATGACTTAAGAGGACAAATTTCATAGGAAGCCCATAGTTCTTGATGTTCCATTCACCCGGGAGCTACAAAGATGTACCATGATTTGCGGGAGGTCTATTGGTAGAATGGGATGAAGAAAGATATTGCAGAGTTTGTGGATAAATGTCCTAATTGTAAACAATTGAAAGTTGAGCACAAAAAGGCGGGGGGTTTGACCCAAGATATTAGTATTCCTTCTTAGAAGTGGGAACATGTGAATATGGACTTCATTGTTGGTTTACCACACACCCAGCGACAATACGATTCGATTTGGGTTATTGTGGATCGTATGACGAAATCAGCCCATTTTATTCCCGTCAAAGTTTCTTATTCAGTGGAGGATTATGCTAAGTTTTACATGAGAGAGATGGTTAGGTTGCATGAAGTACCCTTATCCATTATCTCCGATCGTTAAGCCCAATTCGCTTCTCAATTTTGGAAATCTTTCCAAAAGGGTCTTGGTACTCGTGTTAAGCTTAGTATGGCATTTCATCCTCAAATCGATGGGCAAGCGGAGTGCACTATCAAAACTTTTGAAAATATGTTCAGAGCTTGTGTATTTGATGTCAAGGGTAATTGGGATGACCATTTGCCTTTGATCGAGTTTGCTTATAATAATAACTACCATTCGAGTATTGGCATGACACTGTTTGAGGCTCTCTCTTGAAGGAGGTGTAGATATCCTATAGGTTTTTTCAAAGTTGGTGAAGTTGATTTGATAGGTTCTGAATTGGTGCATGAGGCAATGGAGAAAGTTCAGCTTATTAGAGAAAGATTGTAAAAATGGCTCAAAGTCGACAAAAGTCCTATGTCGATGTTAGAAGGAGAGATTTAGAATTTGATGTTGATGATTGGGCTTACATGAAAATTTTACCCATGAAGGGTCTAATGAGATTCGGGATGAAAGGGAAGCTTAGTTCCCGTTATGTAGGCCCATTTCAAATTTTGAGACGTGTTGGTAAGGTTGCTTATGAACTTGAGTTGCCAAATGAGTTAGCATCGGTTCATCCGGTTTTCCATGTGTCTCTTTTGAAGAAGTGTGTTGGAGATCTGACATCCATAGTGCCATTAGAAAATCTGGGCGTCAAAGAGATTTTTTCTTATGAAGAGGTTCCGATTGAGATTCTAGACAGACAAGTCTAAAAGTTGAGAAACAAAAGAGTTGCTTCCGTCAAGGTATTGTGGATGAATCAATTAGTTGAGGGTGCTATGTGGGAGGCCGAGGCCGATATGATGTTCCGATATCCTCATCTCTTTCCTTTCGATCCTACTCTAGCTTGAGATACCTAGTTCGTCATGGTTCATTCTATTGGTCTCATGTGGCTTTGATGTTCTCATGATCCCTCATTTATGCATGCTCATGAAGAGTCTAAATTTTGAGAAAGTGAGTTGACTTGATTGATTTCTCTATGATTATGTGCATTGAGTATGAGTTGCATAAAGCCTTCATGAAATGATACGTTGAACATGATTTAGCTTGAATTTCATGTTTTCATCCTTGGACATGTGCATTTATGTGATTGCATTCTAGGTTGGGTTGTTAGTTCTTGTTTCTTACCCTCTTTATGATGTCTTGATTCTCATTCGAGGACAAATGTTCCCAAGGGGAGATAATGTAATACCCCATATTCGGAAGAGTGGGAATTTTTTTGATTTTTCTAGGTTCTGGTGCTAGTGACGGAGACCACCTATAAATAGTAGATAGACTGACAAACAGTAGATGTGAACCGCAGTTGGCCCACTGAAAATCTGTAAGGTGTCAAGTTTCAGAACCTTAACGACGGTCTGCCAGGACGGCCCGTTGATCTTTCAATGAGTCGTAGATAGGTCTCGTAAGTCTCCTCCAGCCTTAGTCAGATTCTTAAGCCATAAGTTCTGACCTATGGTTGTTGTGTACGGTCCGTAGATTGACCCACGAGTCGTATATCATACCCGTCATTGCAGGGTAAAAATTGGTAGTCTCTGAACCTACCTACGGTCACGACCCAAGGTATTCCCTTGATGTAACACGGTGTACAAGACCCTGAGAGGCCTCATACAAGTCCTTAGCATACACATAAGATACAATCGATTTTGCTTCTGAGCATTCGAACCCGATCCTCTAGGTGGAGCTTGCTTATTCTCTCTTCCCTTGGCCGTGAAAGATGGACAATCCCTTATCTTGTGATCACACTTTCCACAATTATAACAGCCACCCGTACTGGCTAGACATCTACCCTCATGCTTTTTCCCACACTTGGCACAAGGAGCCAAAAAAGAACCATCATTATACCCTCCTTGAGAATTGGGGTTAGACACCCTATCATTGTTGGACTTTGGAGGAGCATTGGATGAGCCTTGGTTAGAGAACCTTGGTCAAAATCTTGGACGACCATGTCCATCGGACCTTGCATGGGAAAAGTTACCATCATCGGTCCTAGCCCTCTTGGTCTCCCTAGACCTTTCCTTAAGCTTTTCTTCTTCAATTTGTTCGGCATAAACCATGAGGCGAGAAATATCCATGTCATGCACAAGCATGGCGGTGCGGCACTCTTTCACCAACAAATCGGACACTCCCGACACTAATTTGCTCATTCTTGCCCTTGGGTCGGCAACTATGGACGGAGCATATCTAGCCAATTGTGTGAACTTCAATGCATACTCTTTCACACTCATATTTCCTTGTCGAAGGTTTATAAACTCAAGCACCTTAGACTCACTCTTCTCAAGAGGGAAGAACCTATCAAGGAAAGCAACCTTGAATTACTCCCAATCAAGAGGACCATCATTAACCGCCCTCTCACTCTTCCATTGATTGAACCAAATTTTGGCAAAACCCTTGAGTTGATAAGCGGCCAACTCTGCCTTTTCTTCCGACGTCACACCCATTATAATCAACACCTTGTACACATCATCAATGAACTCTTGAGGATCTTGCTCAACCTCAGAGCCTTGGAATTTCAGAGGATTCATCCTTGTAAAGTCCCTCACTCTTGATGCCACCGTAGACACATTTGGGTTCACAGGAGCCACCACCTCCCTATTGGCTTGAGCCGTCACAGCTTGAGCCAATACTTGGAAAGCAGCCCTAAACTCCGCATTAGTCACTTGTTCCACATTCTCTCCCATTTTTCTTCGAGCGTAAGTTCTTCGGGTCGCCATATCCTGAAATGCGTAGGATAGGGTTAGGAGAGATATATATAGAGTTGAACTCTATGGCACGACTAAAGAGTAATGAAAGAAGTGGAATTTCTTAAACGTCTTATAGCCTCTCATTCATAAATGTGGCGCGCTTCACACTCATGAACAAGACTCTACTTGACGCGGCTTTTGAGACATCCTAGGTTCTTTCTAAAACCTTGCGCTCTGAATACCATGTTTTGACGACCCAGGGTAGCCCCTAGATGTAACATGGCGTACAAGACCCCGAGAGGCCTTATACAAGCCCTTAGCATACATAACATACAAGGTAATAGAGAAATAAGAGTTCAAAAGAGCATTTTATGTCAAAGCTTTACTCAAAACAACGGAAGTCTACAACTCATGTCTCAAAGCCTTCTAATATCATAGAATACGAATAAAAGTGATTGGGACGCAGCCTAATAAAATATCCAACATAAGGAAAGACATAAATTGTAAAATCCAACAAGGCTATGTCCTCGAATGGATGACGACTCACCAAGTCTTCTTCTCAACTCTAAGTCAATGCTCTAGCCACGAGTGGGAGGTGAATCGCCACGTCCTACACCAAAGAAATTAATGTAGGAAAAAGTATGCGCTAGCACAATTAAGTACTAGTATGATAGCAATGCACATAAACACATAAATCATTCTAGAGAGAGACATAATCATGTATTGCAATGGCCAAGCTAAAAACATGAGAAACATGAAACATAAAGCATATATCAAGGCCAAAGCAAGCTAAATCATCTTTTTTTTCTTTATCATGAGAACAGTTGTTCTTAACTTGTGGGGAATAGCCTTAACCGACATGTAAGACCATGTGAGCTATCAACATGGAATCTGGTGTCTACCCCACACAGAAAGGAGGTGTCCTACTTGCCAAGGTAAGACCATGAACTTCTTAGCTTATATGGATCCACTAGCTAATGTTTACTTAAAGACAACATCCTATGGTGGCAACATAGTTTATGGGATAGAGATTGCTTTTGGAGACTCGGCCTCAACTAACGGGAGAGCTCCATCTAGAAAACCCAGCCTCTACTAATGGGAGAGCTTTCACTAGCAGAACCGGCCTCCACTAACGGGAGGGCTTCCATCTCAATATCCACTTGGTGCTAAGAATAATTCCCATGGATTAGTCATTAACATATTTATATCATTAAACATGAAAAGGTACAACTAGGGTTACCAATTCAAGCTAAAATCATTCTTATAGACGTTTCATCTTCCATGGACCTTGTCCAAGCTTACGTCATTAGAATAGCTCATTAAGAACATGGGTAATCGCCTCTTTGTTCTTCTTTTATCATGATGGGATAAATACGTGAGAAAACCTTTCACTACTCAACCATAGAGCATCATCATATCATAACTTTGGTACTTTACTATCAAAGCACCCTTAATTCATCATGATCATATTACATAGTTCATAGAGTTCATATGGGTTCATGAAAGTTCAACTCATATCATGTAATTCAATGCAAGCTCATGCTTAGAAAGCCATAATTAAGACAATTTACCCATACTTGAAGGAACTCACATAATAGAGGAAAATCATGCTTTTGACTTGATCATGCTAAATTCATAAGATTATCCTCAATTCATTCATAATTCATGCTTGATTTCATAGAGAATTCATAAACTTCATAAAATCATAAGTCAACCCAACAATCAAAGCAATGATTATCAAATTGGGGAGAATTAGCTTGGGATCATGGGGGTTCATGCAATCTTTACATCAAATCATGTAATTCACGCTAATTCGTGCACTAAGTTACTTTATCACTCTAAATCGTGCACTAGGTATCATAAAATCAATAATTGGAATCATAATTGAAGAACCCACAATGATTAATCACAAACCCTAATTCAATTGGGTAGTAAACCTTTGAAAATCATGAAGAAGAGGAAGGGCCCATTGGAGGAGAAGACTCCTAATGGTGAACACTATCATACCTCAAAGCAATCCACAAGAAATTGTAGAAGATTGAAGGTCTTCAATGGGGGATTCAAGCTTCTTCTTCTTCCTTGAGAGTTGAGAGAGTTTCTTTTAGAGAGAGAAATATTTGAAAGAGAAGAGTTTTGGAATGAATTAGAATGAAGCGAATTAGGCTTAGAAAGTATTTATAGGTCTTAGATTAAGGGTATAACCGACTTAGCTTAATAGGTAAACAATTAGGGAAAAGGACAAAAAGTCCTTAATTAAAAACTGTCGGGGCCAATCGACGGACAGGATCTTACGGTCTGTACATCAATTGACGGACCGTCTTGTTCTTTAGTCAATTGATTCAGAAAGTTCATTTTGGGCTGAAAATTTGGCTAAGTCTGGAAGGTATCTACAGAACCCATCTACATCCCATCAATTGAACTACGAACCGTCCTGCTATTCCTTAGATCAAAGTTCAGAAACTTGGAAATTCAGAAATTTCATAGTGCTATTGACAGTCCCCACTACGGCCCGTCAATCCATCTACGGCCTGTAGGTGGCCTAGTAGGTCACTGTCTTCAGGTGAGTTCTGCATTTTAATATCCCTTGGAAGCTTGGGGGTGTTACACTACGAAGGATAGGATGGGTCGTAGGTCCAATCATAGGTAGGGGCCCGAAAGTTATTTTAAAGGAGTCTTTTGGTCTTTTCACCCAATGACTTATTTACTAACTTAAGTCGGTTCCCCTCATTCCCTAACACTATATAAGTCTATTAAATCCTAAAATCTACTTTTTCCAACCATTTTACGAAATTCCCTAAACCTGCCTCTCTCAAATATTTCTCTCTAGAAGAAGAAGACGAAGAAGAAGGCAAGCTAGGGTTCAAGAAATCAAGCTTTCCTCATCAAATTGCTAAAGGAATTGAGACCCTAAGGTATGATAGTGTTCATCCATGGAGCCCTTTCCTCCATGGAGTCACTAAATTCTCCAATTTTCAAGTTAGAAGTTCTCACTTAAATTAGGGATTTTCCCCCATGTCATGGATTCTTTGTAATGTTGATTTAATTGATTGATTTATGAACTTTGAACTATAAATTGAATTGAATTTCATGAAATTAGATAATTCCCCATGAACCCATGCTTTTTTTTCAATTTCAAATTTTTCAATGTGTTGTTGGATTGAATTGTGAAGATATGAATTTCGTGAAGTCTATGTGAACCTATGTATGAACTATGAGTCTTATGCTATGAATTCCATGATGATATTATGAATGAACAAATGGTGGTTTAGTGAAAGTAACCATGTTCAATGAAAAACTATGATTTTATTATATTATGTGGGTTCCTTCAATTATGGTCAAAATTGCCCTGTTTATGGGTTTCTAAGCATGAATTTGCATTGAATTGCATGCTTTGAGATAAATTCTTATGAACCGATGTGAGTTCCATGAATTGTAAGTTATGAACATGATGAACTATGTGAAGATGAAGTTTATGAAATCATTCATGTCTCTTATAAAGCTAATGATGCATTAAGGGTGCCTTGAGATTGAAGTACCAAATTTTATGATATGTTGATGTTGTTGAGTTGTGAAAGGAATTCTCATATATTACTCAACATATGAATGTGAATGGTTTTCTCACATATAATGATTCATGACTTGTTGAAAGGTTTGCTCAACTAAATTTTAATCTATGATTAAGGAGCTATTCTAATGAAGGGACTAGAGGAGATCACCCGTGTCCCCTATTGTAGACAAGATGCGACTACACATGTCTATTCATGATAAATGAACTATGACTAATCCGTGGGAATTATGCTTAGCACCGAGTGGACAAGTGACGATTATCCATGTCCCATAAACTATATGCAACCATAGGTTTTTCTAGATAGACACTAGCTAGTGGATCCACGTAAGCTATATGTTATGTAAAGGGTCCTACCTTGGTAAGTAGGATGGACCTATTGGTGTGGTATTATATGTCGGTTGAGGCTACTTCCCACAAACAATGAACTAAAAAGTGTTATGATGTTGATTCTCAAGTAAAGTATGGATTATTAGCATGCTTTGACCTTGGTTTATGCATTATGCTTTCTATATCTTATCATGTTTAGCTTGGTCATTGCATGTCATGAAAATTTCCTGTTTTAGCATGTTTTAAATGATTCCGTGCATTGCTATCGTACTTGGTACTTGATTGTACTAATGCATACTCTTGCCTGGATTGACTTGTTAATGTAGGGCGTGGCGATTCTCCATCCACCCGTGGTTACAACTTAGTAGAAGGTTGTCGAAGACTTGGTGAGTCCTCATCCATTCGAGGACATAGCCTAGTTGTTATTACCTTTATGTTTTCTTCATTTTTGCATTTTATTGGGTTACGTCCCATACCTTATTTTTCGTTCTTATGATTAGATTGGCTTTTAGACATGAGATGTAGACTTCTGCTATTTGTTTCTTAAAATCTTTGTTATGTCATTGCCTTTTGAACTGTTAATCTGTATGATCTTGTATGAATGTATGCTAAGTGGCTTGTATGAGGATTTTCGGAATCTTTTACGCCATGTCTCATCTAGGGGGTACCTTGGGTCATGTCTCTTTCACATTCTCTCTCGCATTTCTTCTAGCATAAGCCCTTCGAGTGGTCAGATCCAGGAACACATAAGATAGGGATTAGGAGAGAGACATATAGAGTTACACTCTATCGCATGACTTAGAGTAATGAAAGAAGTGGAATTTCCAAATCATCTTGTAGCCTCTTATTCATAAATGTGGCACGCTTCACACTCATGTAGAAGACTCTACTCGACATTGCATATGGACTTCCTAGGACCTTTCTAAAACCTTGTGCTCTGAATACCAATTTTTTCACGACCCAAGGTACCCCCTAGACATGACATGGCGTAGAAGACCTCGAAAGGCCTCATACAAGCCACTTAGCATGCATCGTACAAGATAATAGCAATTTAAGAGTTCAAAAGACAATTCCATATCAAAAAAGTTTACAAGGCATAGCGAAAGTGTAAACATATAGTCTCAAAGCCATCTAAAACTCATAGGAATAGAACGAACGTTGGGACGTAACCCATACAAAGTTTCAACTAAAGTAAATGACATGAAAGTAAATGTGGCTATGTCCTCGAAAATATGAGGACTCACCAAATTCTTCAAGGTCTCTATTAAAACAAACTAGCCACGAGAAGATGGGGATGAGCCGGATCCTACACTTGTAAGAAAATGTGGGCAAGAGTATGCGTTAGTACAACAATGTACCAAGTATGATAACCATGCATAAAACATCATTTAGTCATGTTAAAAAGGGAACATTACCATAACGTGCAACAACCAAGTTAAAACACGAGATAAAAGGGTAAGAACTCGTAACTCATAAAATCATGGTCAATACAATGCTAAACATATTTAAAACGCTTGTGAAATACCTTGAAAGTCACTTTAGTTCATTATTGTTTGAAGTAGCCTTAACCGACATGTGAGACCATATGATCTATCAACATGGAATCCGGTGTCCTCCCTACACTGATAGGGCCATCCTACTTGCCAAGGTAGGACCCTTAAACTTCTAGCTTACGTGGATCCACTAGCTAATGTCTATATAAGACAATCATCCTATGGTGGCACATAGTTATGGGATAAAGAGATTGCTTTTTGAAACCCGGCCTCTACTACAGGAGAGCTTCCACTAGGAACTCGGCCTCTACTATGGGAGATCTTCCATCTCAATATACTCCAAACCAACCAGGTAGGTAAAATGGGAGCAAACCTCAACTTTACAGCCATAGGGCCGAGAATACTAATAATTCATCGGGGAGGATCGACAAGCAGGATACACTACAACTCTGAAGATGCTATACCTCCATTCACATACTGCCTCAACAACTAACCTTTCAGCTACAAACCCAACAATACCAAGCAACGAAGATAGTCGTCTAAGCCAACAAAACTAGAATGGCAAGAGATAAATACTATTCAAGGCAACACTAGTTATGCACAAAGGTAAGAAGAGCAATTCAGCCACTAGTCCAACGGGACAACACGCAACTAAGGCGACCCTCTAAGCCAACCAGAACTAATAGCACAACAACCGGCAAGGAGGACAAAAAGGAGAAGCTAACTAGCCCGACTGCAAACTCCCAACAGAACCACAGAGGCAAAGGCATGAAATGTTGCTCAACCACCACTCCCAAATAAAGGAATCCGACCTAGTTGATCCACTACTAAAAGAAATATACTACGGAGCTAAAACAAATACACATAAATCCAGATAAGGATACCATAATAGTCATGGGATAAACAAAAAGTCAAATAGACACATAAGGGTATGAAAACCCCAAAACCACACAATAAGAGACATGAGAGCAAAACAAGGAAATCGAGCAAATACAACCAATACCTATATCCCCGGCCACTGGCTGACCTGTAGAAGCATTGAATGGATCGTGACCGACCTCAAACAGAGCACCCACACTACCACTTGCTACCCTCGAGGCACTTCCACTAGCTCGAGATGACGTAAACCCATGATACTGACCCAGCTGAGCAAACTGTGCACTAGTCCCATGTCAGGGACAAGCCCTAAATCAGTGGCCAAGCTCTCTATAGATACGGCAAGGCCTAATAACTATAGCCTTGGGAGTAGAAGAAGCCATAGGTGTCTAGATGACTAACTCCCGCCTGGGGCAATCCCTGGACTAGTGGTCTGGGTTACCTCAGTCATAACATCCCTGAGAAAAATGAACCACAAGAAGACGACCACTGCGGCCTGCAAAACCCGAATCTGAACCTCTCAAACTCTTGCCCGTGCTAGGAGCACCGTGATGGTGCTAGATAAAATCCTAAAAAAATCCCTTAAGATTTTGCATAAGCTAGCGTGTGTGATGATTGGAAAATATGGACAAACCTATGAGATGAAGCTTGCATGTATTTATCTATTTGAGAGTTAGAGTTGTATTGATTCCAAACTTATTTATTAATATGCTTTGTGAGAGCCTGGAATCATTCTTGATGTGAGGGCACTTGAATGCATTTTTTTAAACATGGTTTTGCATTATAAAGGAAGCACTATTGTGCTTGTGCTTGGGTTGATATCGCCTAGTCACCAATTGAAGGTCTTTCAGCATAATTGAGTGTTGCATGTACTTGATAGTAGTCTTGTGGTGGCAATCGCAAGATAACTCACATTGAGAGTTGTTGTAGACACCGTTGTTGAACTAATTTTGTTCTTGATTTACTTGAGGACAAGCAAAAGTTTAAGTTTGGAGTATTGATGAGTGGTAGATCTCCATTCATTTGAGACCTTTTTATTCCAACAATAAGTATCTTCAATGCCTAATTATGTCCTATCTTGATGACATATTGATATTTTAAAGCTAGGAAAACAAATAATAGACAAGGCAAGGACAAAATCACACAAAGAGAGGTCAAAAATATTGAATTAGAGTGAAAATCCCAAGATGAAGATTGACAAAAGAGAAAGGCAACTCGCCAAGAAGGTCGAAATCCGCCAAAGTTAAAAGTTTCTAATAAGAAAATGTCAAGCCAAGTTGGTGGAGAAATAAGAAACCGGTGATCCGCCAAATGCAAAGGTTGAGTTTCATCACAGAATGTGATAGACTTCAGAGTTAAAATGAAGGTTGAGAAGATGAAGGGGCCTGAAAAATCATAAGAGGCTGCTACTCTAGGCTTGCTTCACTTCTTCAAGCTCCGCCCTTTGTTTCAAAAATCAACAAACAGCCATAACGAGCAAGAAAGGGGATGTGCTAATGAAGAACGAATGCCCAGCTTCGCAGAGTATCTCTCTCCCCAGCCAACAACATAGTTTGCAATCTTGATCCTTTCATCGAGTAGCATTTCTTTTTTTTAGAAAAGTTTTTTGACTCTATTCGATCAAGTCATAACCTAAGCTTCATCCAACATAGGTTTGAACACACGAAACCTGAGACCAAGAAATTGTGAGTGGAAAGACAAGACGACGATCCGCAAAATGTGTTTAGTGAGCCCCACTAATGTCGCTGAACAAGTCACGCATGAAATTCGGAAGGATTTTTTGGAAAACTATAAATGACTAAATAGAGAGAGAAAATGTACTTTTTATCTGTCTTAACCTTTTGATATTAAGATAGAGGCTTTTTCTCTACTTTCATTAGTTTTGAGGTTTTTAATAACTTTATAATTGCCATTTTGAGCATTGAATTTGAAGTGGGTATTGAAGATTTTGTTCATTATCAACACATTAATGGAATAAAACATCATGGGTGCAATTTCTTTTCTTTTAATAATGTGTGACTAAAACCCAAAAGTCTAGAGGTGTGATTATGTGGTTGGGTATTGATGTATTTTAATGGGTCTGGTGTCTTTCTCTATTTTGTTGTTGTCCAATCATGGATTTGAGTCATCTAGCATGAAATTAATTTATGGTGGCCAACTTAACCCTAGCCTAGATCTTCAATTGATGCCTAAAAGGGATCAATTGAGGTGGTTAAATGGCTTGATTCTTGCAATTTAGTGTTGATTTCTATAAATTGCTTGAGAGAGTAATTGTGGACTTATCTTAATTGCTAAATTTTCTCGAAAGAGGGATTTTGGTAAAGTAGTGGGTTGAATTGTTATTTGTATAGGTTAGACCGAAAAGGAGATTATATGCTATGATACTTTGAGATCGAAAGAAGATTAGTGTTCTTAAAGATTTCCTAGCTTATCCATGTTTGTTTAGCATTTGTGAGACCAATGTGTCTATTAATAGGGCATTACTGATTTGTGCCACTATGGAAGTACTCGATATAAATGCCGGCTAGATTATTGTTTATGAGATTCAAGAGGTAGTCATTGGGGGTAGCAAAAGTCTATACTTTCGTTCTTTGATTACTTATTTATGCCAGACAGCAGTGGTGGAACATAAGTATATGAATAGCATGAAAGGCCCTGAAAAGTGAATTCATCCATTAAAAAAGAAGGGTTCACGACATGTTTTGAAAAAGAAGAACACAAATGCTCTTGATCCGACATTTGACACATTCACTTAGGGTAGTGCTTCATTTGATCTGACCTACACCTATACATCTATTGGGCAACTATTGAGTGGACGCCCAACATTGCTTCACATATCCATCCAGGAGCATGTCATGGATTCTCATATTTTGAAGCTTGTACATCGCCTCACCAGCAGCCTTAGAGAGAGCTCCTCCTCTACCTTAGGTATTGTTTCATCAACCTTGTACACTAAAGTGCAAGATCACGAGTAGACTAAGTACATATTGACCAAGATAGAAAGGAGGCAAAAGAAGATCGTAGAGCATCAGAAGAAGAAGAATACATTCCTGACAAAGATATGGACACACTCTGGAACACTGCAGTTCAGGAGATGATGAGGATGATGTCCTCTCGGGCCCTGATAGGTCTGGTTCTGGTTAAGACATCTCAAGGAGCCCCTTGTATTCTCTATTGGATTTCATGATTGTATTGTGAGGACAAAATATAATATTTAGCAAGGGATGCTTCCCGTAGAGTCCTTTGTTTTGTATGATTGATGTCAGTATGTGCTATTCTAGAT
Source organism: Solanum appendiculatum (assembly GCA_018342035.1). Lineage (NCBI taxonomy): Eukaryota > Viridiplantae > Streptophyta > Magnoliopsida > Solanales > Solanaceae > Solanum > Solanum appendiculatum. The sequence continues at coordinate 331,423 of JAGDQO010001340.1, read as the reverse complement.
TGTTATTCATTTTGTTAACTATTCCGATTATGTTCTTATTGGGCTTTTGTTAAATTTTGACGTAATAGTAATTTTGTTTTTGTTTCTTGTTAGTTTTAAATTTTTTATAGCTTCTTTGTTTTTAGTTTGTGATGGTGTTGTTGAGCATTAAGGCCCAATGATACATAAAGTGACGACTTTCTTAAGGGCAAATCAACATTTGGTTGTGAGTGTATTTATGTAATGTTTGTGTGGCAAAGTCTGAGTAGCCAAACATGGTGAAGTCGAAGAAGCCATATGTGGTGAAGTATGAGTAACCATACCTCAAAGAGATGCATGAATTTGACCGATGATGGATTTTTTGAGATGTTTCTTAAGAAAAAATAGTCGACATTTTTGGAGGATGTGACTTGTTTGGTACTAATGAGATAGTCGTGCATTGTGAAAAGTCGAACATACCTCTAAAAATTATTGAAAGGAAATGCATATGCAAATGATTTTGTGACAACTCTTGTGACTCTTTTTTGACCCTTGGCTTGTTAGTGGTTTTGAAGTGTGATGCCATTTGTGCTTGTGGAGGAAGAAAAAATTGAGCTATCTTGATTAATTTGCATGCCATGTGTGGTGAGTCCATTAAATAATTCCTTGTGTTTACTTGTGCTTGCTAAAAATGGCCCGGTTAATCGTTCAATATTGTCCTTGATTTATTTTTATTGGAGAAATGATCTTAGGCTTTCTTTGTGATTTTTTGAAGTCCACTTGACCTCAAAAGCCTACCTTTTTACTAAATGTATCTCTAGTTGGCCCCTTTTGAGCTTAAAACCATTTTTTGGCAACGCCATTACAAGCCTTCCACATTTTGAAAAAGTACTCTTTTTTTAAACCTTCCCTCCTTGAACTTTAAAATTGTGAATTTAAGTCTAAAAGCCTAAATTTTAAGGTGTTGTTGGAAACCCATAGGGGAGATGATAATCACATGAGGGATTGAAATTGAGCAATAATAAAAAAATAAATCAAAGAAAGGAGGAAAACGCAGTAAAGAAAGAAAAGCATTGAAAAAAGAAAGAAAGAAGAGTATAAGAGAAAATTAATACCTTCAAATAGTGAAATACTTTCATGGGGGCATCTTGTATGAATTGAAAAAAGTGTGCATTGGGCTAAAAAAAGAATAAAAGTGGTGAAGAGAAAAACATAAATTATTTGTGTAGTGTTCAAGGAGGTGTAGTAACTTTTGCCCAAATGTTATCCTAACCTTCCCTAAGCCTACATTACAAGGTTGATAAAAGTCATATGTGATTTCCAGTTCATTGATTTTGAGCAAATGAAGATTGAAAATAAGGACAAGCTTATGGCATGGTATTTATGTTCAAGAGATGTTCTTTGTGAGTGTGAGTGTGAGTGTTTGTGCTTTTGTCCCTTATATTATTAATATTTGTATGAGTAATTTTCAGACATTTTCATTCTTATGACAAAATGTAAATTAAGAAAGTGGTGATGCTGAAAAGTCCTTAATAAGTCAAATGAGCATGCGAAGAAACTAGTGATTTAAAGTCACATATTGAGAATGAGATGTTGTCACTTGATTATTTGTAAGTCATGAAAGTGGGTGACAATAATGAGGGTTTTTTTTTAAAGTTCAGCGTGTGGTTACTATTTGTTAGTACTAACCGAAGTCATATTCATTGTTCTTAAGTGATGGTGAGGAATTTGAAACAACTGGAATGGTGTTTGTGTGTTTGAAAGGAAAAGGTTCTTGATACTTTTATTCTTACTTGCTTGAGGACAAGCAATGATTTAAGTTTTGGGGTGTTGATAAGTGGGTATTTTTACCAACTTATCTTATCTTTAAGCTTTTCTTATTGCCCTGTTAATGTGAGAATGGGTGCATTTTATATGGTTTTCCTCACGCTCTGCAGGAAAATAAAAAGTAGAGTTGATTGAGAAGATAACTGAAGAAACCAAGTGAAATCGAGACAAAACGAGGACTAAAACTGAAAATTTGAACAACTGGTAGGAAGGTCAAAGCATCACGATCGCGGTCAACTGAGCTATAAAGCATCAGCATCCCGTGGTCAAAGGTTGTGATAACGATAAACAAATCTATAGAGCCTCGTGATCACGTGGATGAATGTCGTGAACGCAAAGAGTAATAATATGTCAAGCAACTGGGTAGTTTTTAAAATTCACCTTTTAAACCCAAATTCCAATTTTACTACTGAGGCACAACCAATTCAACATCATTCAAATCCATATTTTCAGAATTCCATATATGGTGCTTTGGCTTAGACTTTAGAAGAATGTTTCCTCACAATATAACAATTGGAGAGAAGATGGAGTATTCTATTGGAACTATATTTATCCTTTCTAAAATTGTATGCTTTGTAGTTCTTGAATTTTATATGTAATTGATCAAATATGACTTGTTTTTTGTTTTGTCGATTTGCATCTTTAGCATTTGTATTTAATTGAATGTTTCTCATTTATTAAATGGGTATTTGAGTATCAAATCAATTTCATGTTTTAATTTATTTCCAATGGACTTGATCACTCCCAAGACTTAACCATTTACTTTGATTAAGCTTGAAAGAGTTAATTAAGGATGAAAGGTTGATTGGTGGTAACTTGAGGTGTATCTATGATTTTAAGCTACAAATAGTGAAATCCTAGTAATGCCTATAATTGGATTAATTGTGTTGCCCTTTAGCTAGGCGTGATAGAACTAGTTGAGAAATATTTACTTATGATTGAAAGAAGTTGGTGGATAGTTCTGATTCAAAGACATAGATGATTTTACCCATGATTACTTTAGTTCATATGAAATTTATATGCAATGGATTGTGTGGATGTTAATTGACTTTCTATTCCTTAAGAACTTCTTCTCCTCTATTCCACTCTTTAATTGTTACCAAAAATCTTTTTATTATAATTGTATCTTTCGTTTTGATTCAAACTAGTAGCACATAATTCTTTATCTCTTTGATTTCCTAGACATTGTTCCTTGTGGGATTTTATCCAAACCTTTTACGCTGGGTTATATATTGCTAGTGACTGCCTTCTCATTAACTTCTATGATAGCTAGTTGAGCATTATCACCTATGGACCCCATAAACGATCCACAAGCTATGTTTTTCATATATGGAATGAAGGGTTACTACACCTTCTACAAGGACACACGCTTGATAACCCACAAAAAGGTTAAACTTGTTAGGACTTGGGAGTGAGTTCCCAGACATTGCCCAAAAATTTACTACAAGGGACTGGTTGATTCTCGTAGATGTCCTAGAAAAATATTCCAAAAATTGGTAACTATATTTTATGCTCGTACCAAGTATGACATGATTCTTGGAATAATCAAGATCAAGTACAGAAGAACCAAAACCTACCATCAATTAAAGTGTGGGGTGTGAAGATTGATGTGACATTCTCACCTATCAACTCTCTCTTCTAGGGTGACCAAATTACAGATGGGGATGAGTTCTCTACTAAAGTAGCCACTAAGAAAAGCCATTCTCAATGGGTGTGTGGTATTATCAATATAGGCCATTCTTCTTGGGCTTCCGTGGGTTGAGACAAATAGGAAAGATTTGAACGTTGATGCAAAACTTTTGATGGATTTTCTATATGCAAGGATTATGCCATCAAGGAATGATTAAAGGGTAACCAAAGAGGTCGCTGTTCTCTTTGCTTTCTTCATGTCTGAGCTTCACATCAACTATGTAGAAATAGTGGCAATTTAGTTAAGGACGAAGGGCTTTCAAAAAGACTTCTCAATGCCTTTCCCTGTGTTTATTAGAAAATTATGTGCACCAACCAATGTTCATTGTTTCTTCTCTAATGTGATGACAAAAGCGGGATGATTGAGCTAACCCAAAAGTGGGGTGTGAAAGCAACCCAAGTCAAACAGAGGTGGATGGAAGCTTTTGGGACATTTGAGGAGAGGCCTACCTCAGGCAAGCCACTCAAGATGAAACTTCGATGTCGTTATCTCAACCCGATTCAAGTGCCCCAAGTCAAAGTGACTATAAAAGGTTGGAACAAATCATGTACTCCAATGAAAATAAATTTCTTAAATTGGCAAAGAATTGGCAAAGATTCTCCCTACCTTGATGCTTGAGGCTGCCTAAGGAGCTTTGAAAGGGCTAAATAATAAGGTCAACATTTTTTCACTACAACATTTTAAGCTTTTAGCCACAATTGACGTTCCTATGACTTAACTTTTGAAGCTTGGCAGTGTTGGCTACATAATTATTTATATGCCACTCTTTCTTATTAAGAAATTATTTTTGGTATATTGACTAATCACATTAGACATAATTTATAAATAATCTTAAGAACAAATTTAGCCGATACATAATTCAAAAATGTAGCTCTGCAATAAGTTCAAACTAAAATGTCTTGTACTACACATACTTTTAAAACAATATTTTAAATATGTGTAATAGCAATGAAATTCAAAAAATCAAATGTATTCAAACTTTAGTAATAGTTCAAAAACTCTTCATCGATCTTGCCATTCAAATTCGGTCACCCACATTTTTCTACACATTCAAAAAGGAATTAAAAATTAGAGAGAAACCATGCTAAACAAATCGAATGTAATAAGATTTCATGTTCATAAGTAATAGATATCAGTGGCAAGACATAAGAAAGAAACCATGTTCATACAAAAAATAGCTCATGATCTGAACGATCTATAATATATGTAATAGATGATTCTATAGTTGGTAATGCTTATACATCATATGAAACAAAATGAGTACAAATTCTAGTGAAAAGTTATGGAGTTCCACTGATTAGTCTACCACACCTCTAGGTGATATGAACTCATTGTTAATAGTAAATATATCAATTCAAAACATTGGATTGAGGCAAGTAGGACCTAAACAAGACTAAATTAACATGAAACATTAGACGTTAAATATCCTCGAACATGTTGATCTGGTGTAGTTTAGTACTATCTTTAAGAATTGACAATAAAGTCTTGGTTCTCTATTTATACAAACACCTTAGTCTCATTATTTATATAAATCAAAATCAACTCAAGCAGGGCCTGAAGCAAAATAAAACCACTCATTTAAAATAAATACTGTAATTATTAAACAATGGCGTCTATTTTGAAAATCAACAAAAACCTTTCCTTGAAGTTAAAACTATAATAACCTCTGTACAAAGTTATTTAGCTTTGCTTGGAACTAGGCCTATTTTGAATCTGAAAAAGTTGATAAGGGTTGCATTCAAAATTCCTAAACATATATTCATCCTTTGGTTAGAAGTGTAGGAAAGAGATTTCTAATTAAAGATAAGACTGTTAAAGATGGGAATTCATTGAGAAACTGATACCTGGTACTTATGTGACTGATACCATGGAATCTGCTCATCGCCTGTTTGCTGAAAGTGATTTGACTACTGCATTATGGGACGACTTCACTAGATGGTTAGGGTTGACTCTACAACAGCAAGATGTTGCAACATCTCAACTCAAACTAAAGATCAAGCATCAAAGGAGAAGGAAGAAAGATATTGTAGTTGTTGGATTGGGAGCTTAAGTATACCGCACATGGTTAGCTAAAAATTGAAAGATATAATATGACCATTCTATGTATAGATATACAATCATACAACAAATACATCTAGAACTTGGAAACACGATTGACATGTTCAGAGCATCAAAAAGTGTTAGGAAATATACCTTTTCACAGACAAAATATATAATTGATTTTGTTTTTTTGAGGCCATGATAGCCTTTGTGGAAGGAAGTCGAGGAGTGGGGTGCTCTTTAGGTGTACAGATTTAGTTGTTACAACAAAACTGATAAATATTTATACATACTTACACTCCTTTAGATACATACAAAATCAGTAAAAACATAATTAAAACAAAACTATCCTCTCAATTAACTACCATCAGTGGTTTTAAGAAGAACGCATATGATACTCGTCCATACTGTAAACTAATCAATTTGCACATTTTAAGTTAAATAAATGCTCAAAACATGTTCAAATATCTTTAGTTTTTCGTTTCATGCTACTTCTCTTTACTTAATTACTTCAAGGGTCATCTAAAATGAAGTTGTCATTCAAACCATCCTAAAAAAAAGAAGAACCGTAAGAAATTCAGCATATTCAAGAAAAACTTAACCGATCCTTAAGCATGGTCAAGCTCTAGCATATTTTTGTCGTCTCTCTACTGTTCAAGATTTATTATATTACAGATAAAGGAAGTTGATACACTCAGAATCCAGAATAAAGTCCGTCCTCCATCTAGACTTGCTTTCACCAAATAGAGAATACCAATGCCAACTGAAGACTACAATCTTGAGGGAGAGGCAAGCTAACAAGTACCACTATTAAAATATTCCTTCATCTCTTATGGCATATTCCAAACAAAATTAAGTAATTTTTTGTTCACACAAATTGAAAATATAGAATGAATAGTTTCAAAAGTAATAAAGAAACAAAAACCAAAATTCCTCTAAGAAGAGAAGTAAAAGAAAATATGAGTAACTCTTTGAAAGATAACAGGTTCAACTTGGTCAATGAGACATATAATATTAAGCTACATAATAAATAACTTAACCAGCCAAACCAAAAGAACATTGGAAAATAAGCTAAATATTACTCCATATGTAGCCATGCTCTATTTTGTACTGTGACAGAGGCATCATACTTTGTATGAACTTAGTACTTTTGACATAGGGCCAATATTTTTTCCACAATGATCACACTTATAACTAACAAACCAAATAGCCAAAAACTTATGCTATAACCAAAACATATAATTTTTTCCACCTAAAAACTATAAATCACCATCCTAAAACATAAAAGAATATAAGTACCCTTTCATTTAAGGAAAGCACAAGTATATGTCTAGAATAGAGCCAAGATAGAAAAAAAAACCCTGCAAATAATGTTGACTCATATCTAGATTTTATAAATTCATTATTTTTATCTTAAGCCATATGTTTACTCCTAGTAGTTAGCTTCCTCGTTCGAATGAAATATTTTGTAACTAAGCTAACATTAACTGGCTACATTTGTATTACTTCATCAAATATATTCGAACCTTTTGTACCACAAAAAACACTTTATTGTTGGAAAAATTAAACACCAAATGACATGCACTTCATCAATCAAAAGGTAAAAGATATGAATATTACCTCCCTTAATTACAGCATCTGATCTCGAGTATACCTGACATGCTCATGGCCCTAAAAAGTGAGTCTCAAGTCTACAAAGATACAAGGATAATCAAGACGCATATTAAGAGTTCTTAAAATTGAATCTCAACAATGAAAGAAAAGGCACTATAGTAAATTAACATTACGAGGAATACATATGTCTCCATTCATAATTAATCTTTAGTTAAATCGCTTCATAACATATCAAACAATGAAACACAACTAAAATTTGATGTAATAATTTAAAAAATAAAGATTCATGAATCATGTTATACATAGTTGAATAAGAAGTTAAAACTTTTTTTTCCTTTTTAGGGTATACTTTTAGCAATTGGTCATATAACAATTCTCCCCTACTATAACAAAATAAAAACAGCTGGCAGAAGCATCTAAAGTATACACAAACTGAAATAATACCAAATTATGAAAAGAGCTCATATGTAAAACATAGCCTCTAAAAAGTTCTTTTAGGTGGTAACAATATATTGATAGATACTGTTCTTTGGAAAAAAGTAGTTATTTGGAGTGTAAAACAACACTTTCATTGAGGTATATAAGTACAAAATTTTCTACCTGATAAGTCGAGGTACATAACTCTAAGAAATTTTGTCAAGATAGAGAAGACTACAACAATTTTGTGGATCCTCTTTGATGCCTGAGAAACCTTTCTGGAAAAATTGGGGCAAAGGAAACCCTTCTAGAGAAATCCTACAGACTGCAAAAATTTTGTCAATCAAAAAACCCTTCTAGAGAAACCTATTGAATATCTCTACTATCCTTTTTGATTGGGGCAAACAGAAACCCTAACGCTCTCTTATTTTCCCTTTAGAATTTGTGAGAAACTTTTCCTCTAAATGTAATGACTTTTTGCTATTTAAAAATTGGGGGGAAAGTAAGCTTATGAAGGGAATATAATTATTTTAGTCAAAAAAATTTGAGAACTATAAGGGCACACTTAAAAAGTGTTATATTTATACTTATAAAAATAACACACTCAAAAAGTGTTGTCATATATGTAAGTAGGTGTGGTCAATTATATTATGATTTGGCAAGGCTTAGAAAGTGTATCTTATACTACTAAAGAGAGCGCTTTCAAGGTGTCGTCAATGCTATCGTTGCCAAATGTTCTATGTAAAGGCCATGATTTAAAAGTGTCTCCACAGACACTTTTAACAACACTTTTGAAGTGTTGTCTAGAACTGATGTGGCCTTAGGCAAGATTTGTTGTCGTGTTTGTAAGCTTGTTGTGATGACCAGAAGTACACCCTAGATGTGACATAGCATATAGGACCCCGAGAGGCCCTACACAAGCCACTTGTCATGACGTAAAGTACCCCCTAGACGTGACATGGTGTAAGAAACCCCAAAAGGCCATATACAAGCAACTTAGCATACATTATACAAGATAATAGTTGATAGAGTTCATACGACAATTTATATCAAAAGAGTTGACAAAAGTTGCGGAAGTCTAAACATAGTCTCAAGGCCATCTAATACATGAATAGAATGAAAGTGGGACGTAACCCATACAAGTCTTAAAAGAAAATGACATGAAAGGTAAATGTGGCTATGTCCTCAAACATATGAGGAATCACTAAGCCTTCAACTATCGAAGGCAATTACAAGACACGGGTAGATGGAGATACGCCGGATCCTACACTTATAAGAAAATGTAGGATAGAGGATGCATTAGTACAAGAATGTACCAAGTATAATAATGATGCATCACGTTACAAGCTCATGAAAAAAGGGCTATACATAACATACAATGACAAAGTTTAAATCATAGGATGACATGATAGAAAACATGAAGTAAAGAGCCATGGTCAATGCAAGGAAATCATCTTAAAAACAACATATGCTTAATCAGCCTTTAGAAAGTAACCTTAGTTCATTATGTTGCAAGTGGGCCTTAACCGGCATACACCATTTGAGCTATAACATGGAATCCGGTGTTTACCCCACATTCAAAAGAGGTGCCTTACTTGCCAAGGTAAGAACCATAACTTCTAGCTTAAATGAATCCACAAGCTAATGTCTATCAAAACAACCTATGGTGGCACATAGTTTACGGGACATGGGTAATTACCACTTGTCCACTCGGTGCTAAGCATAAATCCCACGGAATAGTCATAATTCATAGCTTATCTTATCATTAATAAACATGGCTAATCGCCTCTTGTCTCATCATTAGGGAACATGGGTAATCGCCTCTTGTCCCTTGTTATGGAAGGCACATCAAATAGCCAATCCAAATTAGAATTCATTAGAATAGCTCCTTAATTATTGATTCAAGTTTATTTGAGAAAACCTTTCAACCTGTATGAATCCTCTATGTGAAAAAATCCTTTCACAATTCAATATCATCACCATATATGCTTCCCTCTCAAAGCAAATCTTAAATCATCATAATTTCATAGTTTGAACATGCATAACTTCATAAAAATCATCTTTTGATCATTCATAAACTTCATCATAGACTCATAGCTTAAAAATCACAGATCATGAATGGGCTCATATAATTTCACCTTAAAATCATTCAATTAACTCAATTCATGCATAAAAAGACTCAATTCAATCCATTAGATCATAATTTGAAAGAATCCATAAGATAGAAGAAAAACCCAAATTTCAATTGAAAAATCTAACTTTACAAAATTGAAGAATTTAGGAACCCTATGGAAGAAAATGACTCCATAGGTGAAAGCTATCATGCCTTGATGCAAAAAGCTTGAAATCAATGGTGAACTTAGGAGACTTGAATGGAAATCCTAGAACCTTCTTCTTCTTCTTCAATCTTCAAGAGAGAGAAATAATTGGGAAAAGATTTTTGGAGGGGGTTTAAAATTGATTAGAATGGGTAGAATTAGGCTTAGAAGCCTAATATAGGGTCTAGGATTAGGGCTTAACCAAATTAGATTAGGAATAGGTAAATTAGGTAAAAGACCAAAAAGCCCTTATAATTAACTGTCGAATCTCGACCTACGGTCCGTAGGTTAAACCACGAACCGTCCTAGTAAACCATAAAAAAAATTAGAAACTATTGTTTTGGACGTTCAAACGACTTGACCCTATGTATGGTTCATAGGTCCATTGACGGACTATACATACCAACCGCCAGTCCAACCTTGAACCCTAAAAATTTCACTAAGTCTGGAGAGACATACGAGACCAACCTACGGTCCGTAGAAGCAATGACAGACCATCTTGTTTGTCCTAGAAAGGATCCTGACACTTGACATTTTCAAAAAGTTAACCTTGTCATATATGGTTCCCACCTACGACCCATAAAATGACCTACGGTCAATAGATGGCGTTTGTTGTTACTCGAACCAGACCTGAAAACCAGAAATTTCTTTTCTTTTTAATTGGAGGTGTTACAATATCTCCCCCTTGGGAACATTCGTCCTAAAATGGGAATCAAGATATCATAAGGAGGGTAGGAACTAAACGTATAAGCCAAACAAAAATGCAATCACATAAATGCACATATCCGAGGAGGAAATATCAACTCCGAGCTAAAGCATGTTCAAAACAACATCTCATAAGTTCTATATGAACATATGCTCAAATGCACATAAACATGAAGAAATCAATCAAGTTAACTCATTTTCTCAAAAATTAAGCTTTTTCATGAACATGCATAAATAAGGATTCATGGGAATAACAAAAACACATGTGACCAAAGAGTGAACCATGAGGAACTGAATACCTCAAGTTGGAGTAGGAGTGGAGGTAAAGAGATGAGGATAACGGGACATCATATTGGCCTCGGCCTCCCAAGTAGCATCCTGAACTAACTGATTCCTCCAAAGAACCTTAATGGAAGCAACTTCTTTATTTCTCAACTTTCGAACTTGCCGATCTAAAATCATCACAAGAACTTCTTCATAAGAAAGACTCTCCTTTATACAAAGCCTTTCCAATAGCAATATATATGCCGGATCACCAACACATTTCTTCAATAAGCAGACATGGAAAATCGGATGAATCGAGGCTAAATCATTAGGCAAGTCAAGTTCATAAGCAACCTTACAAATTCGCCTCAAAATCCTATACATGCCCACATATCGGGGAGTAAGCTTCCCTTTCTTTCTTATCCTCATTACACCCTTCATGGGTGAGATTTTCAAATAGACCCAATCATCAAATAAAATTCTAGATCTCTCCTTCTAACATCGGCATAGGAATTTTGTCGACTTTGAGCCATTTTCAATCTCTTTCTAATAAGCCAAACTTTCTCCATATCCTCACGTACTAATTCAGGTCCTATCAAAGTGACTTCCCCAACTTCAAATCAACCTATAGGAGATGTAATCTCCTACCATAAAGAGCCTCAAATGGAGCCATACCAATACTCGAATGGTAGCTACTCATATAAGCAAACTCAATCTAAGGAAAATGATCATCCCAATTAACCTTGAAATCAATCACACAAGCTCTCATCAAATCTTCCAATGTTTGAATAGTACACTCCGCTTTCCCATCGATTTGAGGATGGAAGGCCGTGCTAAGCTTGACGCATGTACTAAGGTCCTTTTTGAAAGATTTCCAAAATTGAGAAGTGAACTGTGTACCATGGTCAGAAATAATTGATAGGGTCACTCCATTCAATCTAGCCATCTCCCTTAGATACAACTTAGCGTAGTCTTTTGCCGAATAAGAAATCTTGACGGGAATGAAATGAGCTAATTTCGTCATACGATCCATGATAACTCAAAATGAATCATTTTGTCGCCAAGTGCGTGGTTAACCAACAATGAAGTCCATATTTAAGTCTTCCCATTTCAAAGTAGGAATACTAATATCTTGAGACAAACCTCCCGGCTTTTGGTGCTCAACTTTCACTTGTTGACAATTAGGACACTTAGACACAAACTCCAAAATATCCGTTTTCATCCCATTCAGCCAATAAACCTCTCGCAAGTCATAGTACATCTTGGTGGCTCATTTGGTGAATAGAATATCGGGAACTATGGGCTTTCGATAAAATCTGCTCCTTCAAGTTATAAACATTCGGAATACACAAACGACCTTGATATCGAAGTACACCATCTCCCCTATGGAGAAAGCCTCAATGTACTTTTTAAGCACGACTTCCTTCAATTCCATGAAAATTTGATCAAAACCTTGCTTGGCTTTCACATCCGGCACAAAGGACGACTCTAAACCATTATGAACAACAACGTCACCTTCATTAGTATCAATCAACCGAACACCCAATCGGGCCAATCTATGAACATCTCAAACTTATTCCTTCTTATCATCCTCAACATGAGTAACACTACCCATGGATAACCGACGAAGGGCATCCGCCACCACATTCACCTTGTCGGGGTGATAAAGGACACTCATGTCATAGTCCTTTAGCAACTCAAGCCACCTCCTTTGGCGAAGATAAATATTTATTTTCTTGAACATATATTGTAAACTCTTGTGGTCGGTGAAGACATCGACATGAACACCATATAAGTAATGCCTCCAAAATTTTAGGGCAAACACAACCGCTGCTAGTTCTAAGTCATGGGTAGGATAGTTCTTTTCATGAATTTTAAGTTCCCTTGAAGTATAAGCAATCACCTTCCCATTTTTTTAAAGGACACATCCCAAACCAATTCTTGAGGCATCACAATAAACAACAAATCCATTGGACCCTTCTAATAGGATTAACACTGAAGCGGAGGTAAGCTTATCTTTCAATTCTTTGAAGCTCTTCTTGCATGCTTCAGACCACACAAACTTAACTTTCTTTTGGGTCAACGCCATCAATGGAGAGGCAATCGAAGAGAACCGCTCAACAAACATTTTATAGTAACCAGCCAAACCCAAGAAATTGCGAACATCTGAAGGCGATAGAGGTCTGGGCCAAATCTTAACTACATCCATCTTCTTAGGATCTACCTCAATACCTTTACGGGAAACAATGTGACCAAGAAAAGCCACGGACATCAACCAAAACTCACATTTACTAAACTTTGCATAAGTTGTTGGTCCTTGAGGACATGCAACAAAATTCTAAAATGGTTGGTATGCTCATCCGCAATGCTTGAGTAAATCAAAATATCATCTATGAACACAATCACAAGCATATCTAGGTATAATCAAAGAACCCTATTCATCAAATCCATAAATGCGGCGGGAGCATTTGTCAAACTAATGACATTACTAGGAATTTTTATTGACCATATCTAGTCTGAAAAGTTGTCTTTGGAATGTCATCTTGCATCACCCTCAATTGGTAATAGCCCGACCGAAGGTCAATCTTAGAGAAGTAACTCGCTCCTTGAAGTTGGTAAAACAAGTCATCTATCCTTGGAAGAGGATATTTATTCTTAATAATAATTGGCGGTAGTCAATGCACATGCGAAGTGAATCATCTTTCTTCTTAACAAACAAAACTGGGGCTTCCCATGGAGAGATACTTGGTCGGATGAAGCCCTTATCAAACAAATCCTTCAGTTGCTCCTTCAATTCATTAAGTTCTCCCGGAGCCATTCGGTAAGGAGGAATAGAGATAGGTTGCTTATCTAGAAGAAGGTCAATACCGAAGTCTACTTTCCTTTTGGGAGGAACACCGGGTAGATCATGAGGAAATACTTTCGAAAACTCATTTACAATGGGGAATGACTCAAAGATAGCGGTTTCGGAATCCATGTCCCTAACCCAAAGAAGATGGTATATGCAACCCTTAGAAATCATCTTTCTAGCTTTAACACAAGAAACAAACTGACTCTTAAGCATTGAGTGTCCCCCTTTCAACTCTAGGATTGGCACATTTGGAAACTGAATCTTGACCACTCGGGTCCTACAATCCATAGAAGCATAACATGAATGCAACCAATCCATCCTAAGAATAACATCAAAATCTAATATATCAAGCTCTACAAGATCAACATGAGTGATTCTATGAGATAGAGAGATGGGACAATCTCTATAGACTTTCTTAGCCACAATAGATTCACCAATAGGAGTAGAAAAAGAAAAGGGATCTAATAACACATCCGAAAGAACATTAAACCTCATAGCCACATATGGCATCACAAAAGACAAGGTAGCAATGGGATCAAGCAAAGCATAAACATCGAGATTAAAGACTTTTAACATACTGGTAACCACATCGGGTGAACCCTCTTTCTCATGACGAGTTTGGAGTGTATAAAATCTATTTTTCTTCTGATTTCCACTTGACCCTGATGGAGGATAAGGTTGAGTCCGTCGATGGTGATCTCTTCCTTTGTTAGCAACTGAGGGATAGTCCCTAATCTTATGATTCGTCTTGCCACAATTGAAGCATGCATTGAAACTGGCTATGCATTTACCCTCATGCTTCTTTCCATATTTGGCACAAGTAGACAATAGAGGTCCACCACCATTCCAAGGGTTAGACAACCTTTTCTTGTTGAACTTAGTATCATGACCATAGGTACCCCCTAGACGTGAAATGGCGTATAAGACCCCGAGAGGCCTCATAAAAGCCACTTAGCATACATTCATACAAGATAATAGAGATTACAAGTTGATAAGAGATTTTCATATCAAAGCTTTTACAAGAAACAACGAAAGTCTATATCTCATGTCTCAAAGCCAATCTATCATATAAAATAAAGTTTGGGACGTAACCCAATACAACATACGAAATGAAATAACATGAAAATAAGAACAACTAGGCTAGGTCCTCGGATGGATGAGGACTCACCAAGTCTTCAATCAAATCTTCTATAAAGCTCTAGCCACGAGGGGATGGTGAATCACCAAGTCCTACATCAAAGAAGTTAATGTAAGCAAGAGTATGCGTTAGTACAATCAAGTACCAAGTATGATACCAATGCACATAAAACATATAAAACATGCTAGAAGGAGACATAATCATAACCTGCAATGGCAAAGCTAATCATGATAAAGAATAAGAAGCATGAAGCATAAACCATGGCCAAAGGAAGGAAAATCATCTTTCTTTACTTTAGATTATCATAACAACACTTGTGTTCAATAGTTGTGGGGAATTAGCCTTAACCGACATATAAGACCATGTGAGCTATCAACATGGAATCCGGTATCTACCCTACACCAATAGAGGGTTTCCCTACTTGCCAAGGTAGGACCATAACTTCTTAGCTTACGTGGATCCACTAGCTAGTGTCTATCATAGACCATCATCCTATGGTTGCATATAGGTTATGGGACATGGGTAATCGCCGCTTGTCCACTCGGTGCTAAGCATAATTCCCACGGATTAATCATAGGTCAATCATCATAAGTAGACATGGGTAGTCTCCTCTTGTCTATCAATAGTCATGACTTCATTATTAGTAGACTTGGGTAATCACCTCTTGTCTACATTAGGGAACATGGGTGATCACCTCTTGTCCCTTCATTAGAATAGCTCCTTAAGAACATGGGTAATTGCCTCTTGTTTATTCAAGTTCATAGTGTGAGCATTACGTGAGAAACCCTTTCACAACTCGACAACAAAATCAACATAGCATAAACTTTGGTACTTCAATCTCAAAGCACCCTTAATTCATCATTAAATTCATATGAGACATGCATAAGTTCATAAGCTTCATCTTTACATAGTTCATCATGCTCATAATTCATGAATCATAGAGTTCATAAGAGTTCAACTTAAATCATGCAATTCAATGCAATCTCGTGCTTAGAAAGCCATAAATAAGACAATTTACCCATATTTGAAGGAACTCACATAATAGAGGAAAATCAAGCTTTTGACTTGAACATACTAAGTTTTGTAAAGTAATCCTCAATTCATTCATAATTCATACATAGCTTTATAGAGATTTCATAAAATTCCTCAATTCATAGCTCAACCCACCAATCAAAGCATAGATTAGGAAATTGGGGTGAAATAACATGGGTTCATGCAATTTCATTCAATCTTTACATCAAATCATATAATTCACGCTACCTCGTGCACTAAATTACTTTATCACGCTAGATCGTGCACTAGAAATTATAATATCAAAATTTGAAATCATAATTGAAGAACCCATAAGATTGATCAAAAACCCTAATTCAATTGGGGAAATTGAACCTTAAAAACCTTGAAGAAAGTTGACGACCCATTGGAGGAAAGAGCTCCAAATGGTGAACACTATCATACCTCAACAAAGCCCACAAGAAATTGATGAAAATTATTGGTCTTCAATGGAGGATCTTAGTGTTCTTCTTCCTTGAGGTCACGACCCAAGGTACCCCCTTGATGCGACATGGTGTACAAGACCTCGAGAGGCCTCATACAAGCCACTTAGCATACATTACATACAAGATAATAGAGAATAAAAGTTCAAAAGAGAATTTCATATCAAAGCTTTTAAAAGAAACAGCGGAAGTCTACATCTCATGTCTTAAAGTCAATCTATCATAGAAAGTAAAGTTTTGGACGTAACCCAATACAATCCGAAAACTGAAAAGAAATTACATGAAAATAAGAAAAACTAGGATATGTCCTCGGATAGATGAGGACTCACCAAGTCTTCTACTATAAAGCTCTAGCCACGAGCGGAAGGTGAATCACCACGTACTACACCAATGAAGTTAATGTAGGCAAGAGTATGCGCTAGCACAATTAAGTACTAGTATGATAGCAATGCACATAAACACATAAATCATTCTAGAGAAAGACATAATCATGTATTGCAATGGCCAAGCTAAAAACATGAGAAACATGAAACATAAAGCATATATCAAGGCCAAAGCAAGCTAAATCATCTTTTTTTTCTTTATCATGAGAACACTTGTTCTTAACTTGTGGGGAATAGACTTAACCGACATGTAAGACCATGTGAGCTATCAACATGGAATCCGGTGTCTACCCCACACCGAAAGGAGGTGTCCTACTTGCCAAGGTAAGACCATGAACTTCTTAGCTTATGTGGATCCACTAGCTAATGTCTACTTAAAGACAACATCCTATGGTGGCAACATAGTTGATGGGATAGAGATTGCTTTTGGAGACTCGGCCTCAACTAACGGGAGAGCTCCATCTAGAAAACCCGGCCTCTACTAATGGGAGAGCTTTCACTAGCAGACCCGGCCTCCACTAACGGGAGGGCTTCCATCTCAATATCCACTTGGTGCTAAGAATAATTCCCATGGATTAGTCATTAACATATTCATATCATTATATGTGGAGAGGTACAACTAAGGTTACCAATCCAAGCTAAAATCATGTTTATAGACGTTTCGTCTTCCATGGACCTTGTCCAAGCATATGTCATTAGAATAGTTCCTTAAGAACATGGGTAATCTCCTCTTGTTCTTTTGAGTCATATTGGGAGTATTATGTGAGAAAACCTTTCACAACTCAACCATAGCATCATCATATCATAACTTTGGTACTTCACTCTCAAAGCCCCCTTAATTCATTATTAACTTCATATAAGACATGCAAAAGTTCATTAGCTTCTTCTTCACTTAGATTATCATGCTCATAATTCATAGATCATAGAGTTCACATGGGTTCATGCAAGTTCAACTCATATCATGAAAATTAATGCAAGCTCATGCTTAGAAAGCCATAATTAAGACAATTTACCGATACTTAAAGGAACTCACTTAATAGAGGAAAATCACTCTATTGACTTGATCATGCTAAATTCATAGGATTATCCTCAATTCATCCATAATTCATGCTTAGTTTCATAGAGAATTCATAAACTTCATCAATTCATGGCTCAACCCAACAGTCAAAGCATAGATTATCAATTTGGGGAGAATTAGCTTGGGATCATGGGTGTTCATGCAATCTTTACATCAAGTCATGTAATTCACGCTAATTCGTGCACTAAGTTACTTTATCACGCTAGATAGTGCACTACAATTCATAAAATCAACAATTGAAATCATAATTGAAGAATCCACAATGATTGATCAAAACCCTAATACAATTGGGTTAGAGTAAACCTTTGAAAATCATGAAGAAGACAGAGGACCCATTAGAGGAAAGAACTCCTAATGGTGAGCACTATCGTACCTCTACAAAGCCCTTAAGATTTGAAAAAAATTGATGGCCTTCAATGGATGATCCTAGCTTTCTTCTTCCTTGAAGCTTGAGAGAATTCTTTTTAGAGAGAGAAATATTTGAGAGAGGAGAGTTTAGGAATGAATTAGAAGGAGAGGAATTAGTCATAGAAAGTATTTATATGTCTTAGATTAAGGGTATAACCGACTTAGCTTAATAGCTAAGCAATTAGGAAAAAGACCAAAAAGCCCATAATTAAAATCTATCGGGCCCAATCGACGAAGGGGATCTACGGTCCGTAGGTCAGACGACGGACCATACTGTCCTTCCTTCAAAAGATTCATAAACTAAAACTTAGGGAACCTTCAATGACGACATCAATATACGGCTCATAGGTCCATTGACGGACCGTACATTGAAGTCAAGGTCAGACTTCTGAGTCAAATATTAAAACTAAGTCTAGGGGACACTTACGAGTTTTAACTACGGACCGTCAATCGATCTATGACTCGTCCTGCTACTCTGTAGGTCAAAGTTCAGAAACTTGGAAATCCTGAAAGTGCACAGTGCCATTGACGGTCCGTCAATCCATCTATGGCCTCCGTAGGTCACTTTCTTCAGGTGAGTTCTGCATTTTTAAGTTCTTTGGAAGCTTGAGGTATTACAATATCTCCCCCTTGGGAACATTTTTCCTCGAATGAGAATCAAGACATCATGAGAATGGTAATAGACACGGACTAACAACCAAACCTAGCATGAAATCACATAAATGCACATATTCGAGGAGAAAACATCAACTCCAAGCTAAAGCATGATCAACACATAATTTCATGAAGACTTTATGCAACTCATTCTCAATGCACATAATCATACTAGACTCTTCATGACCATTTATAATCAAGGAATCATGGAACTCAACTATGACACATGAGACCAAATAATGAACCATGAGGAACTAGATACCTCAATCTAGAGTAGGATCGGAAGGAAAGAGATGGGGATATCTGGACATCATATCGGCCTCGGCCTCCCAAGTAGCACCCTAAACTAATTGATTCCTCCATAGAACTTTCACGGAAGCGACTTATTTATTCTTTAACTTTCGGACTTGCTGGTCTAAAATCACAACCGGAACTTCTTCATAGGAAAGACTATCCTTTATGCCAAGATTCTCTAATAGCACTCTAGATGTCGGATCACTAACACATTTCTTCAACAATGAGACATGGAAAATCGGATGCACTGATACAAAATCATTAGGCAAGTCAAGCTCATAAGCAACCTTACCTACACGCCTCAAAATCTGATATGGGCCTTCAAAACGGGGACTAAGCTTCCCTTTCTTCCCAAATCTCATTACACCCTTTATAGGTGAAATATTCAAGTAAACCCAATAACCAACATCAAATTCTAAATCTCTTCTTCTATAATTGGCATAGGACTTTTGTCGACTTTGAGCCGTTTTCAACCTTTCTCTAATAAGCCAAACTTTCTCCATAGCCTCATGCACCAACTATGGGCCTATCAAAGCAACTTCACCAACTTCAAACCAACCTATAGGAGACCTTCACCTCCTACCATAGAGAGCCTCAAATGGAGCCATACCAATGCTTGAATGGTAGCTATTATTATAAGCAAACTCAATCAAAGGCAAATGATCATCCCAAGTACCCGAAAAAATCAATTACACAAGCTCTCAACATATCTTCCAAGTTCTGAATAGTACGTTCTGCCTGCCCATCGGTGTAGGGATGAAATGATGTACTAAGCTTAACACGAGTACCAAGACCTTTTTGGAATGACTTCAAAAATTGAGAAGTGAATTGTGCACCATGATCGGAGATAATGGATAAAGGTACACCATGCAGCCTAACTATCTCCTTCAAATACAACTTAATATAATTTTTCACCGAATAAGAAGTCTTGACGGGAATGAAATGGGCTGACTTTTTCATTCTATCAACAACAACCCAAATCGAATCATATTGTCGCCTAGTGCGAGGTAAACCAACAATAAAATACATATTCACATCTTCCCACTTCCAAGTAGGAATATCAATGTCTTGGGTCAAACCTCCCGGCTTTTGATGCTCAACTTTCACTTGTTGACAATTTGGGCACTTAGCACAAACTCCGCAATATCTTTCTTCATTCCGTTCCACCAATAAATTTTCCGCAAATCACGATATATTTTTGTAGCTCCTGGATGGATGGAATATCGAGAACTATGGGCTTCCGATAAAATTTGCTCTCTTAAGCCCTCTACATCGGGAACACATAAACGACTTTGATATCGAAGAACACCATCTCCCCCTTGGGAGAAAACCTCTATGTACTTCTTGAGTACCTCTTCCTTTAGTTCAACCAAGTTAGGATAAAGATCTTGTTTAGATTTCAAATCATGTGCAAAAGAGGATTCAGAACCATTGTGAACCGTAACACCACCCGTAGCGGAATCAATCAACCGAACACCCAATCGGGCAAGACTATGGACATCGCAAACCAAGTCTTTCTTACCATCCTCAACATGAGCAACACTACCTATAGATAATCGACTAAGAGCTTCCGCCACCACGTTAGGCTTATCGGGGTGATAGAGAACACTCATATTATAGTCTTTTAACAACTCAAGCCACCTTCTTTGGCGAAGATTCAAATCTTTCTATTTAAACACCTATTGCAAACTCTTATGGTCGGTGAAGACATCTACATGTACCCCATACAAATAATGTCGCCAAATTTTCAAAGCAAACACAACCGCCGCTAAATCCAAGTCATGAGTAGGATAGTTCTTTTCGTGCATCTTAAGTTGCCTTGAAGCATAAGCAATGACCTTCCCGTTTTGTGTAATGACACATCCTTGCCCAATTCTTGAGGTATCACATTAAACCACAAAACCATCGGATCCTTCCGGTAGAGTCAATATCGGGGCCGAAGTAAGTCGATCTTTGAATTTTTGAAAACTCTTCTCACATGCCTCGGACCATACGAATTGAACCTTCTTTTGAGTCAAAGCCGTCAATGGAGAAGCAATAGATGAAAACCCTTCAACAAACCTCCTATAATAACCGGCTAAGCCCAAGAAACTACGGATATTCGAAGGTGATAAAGGTCTAGCCCAATTCTTAACCGCTTTCATCTTCTCAGGATCAACCTCAATGCCCTTACCGGAAACAGTATGACTAAGAAAAGCCACGGACCTTAACCAAAACTCACATTTTCTAAACTTCACAAAGAGTTGTTGGTCCTTGAGGACTTGCAACACAATCCTCAAATGATCAACATGTTCACCCTCATTTTTTGAGTAGATAAAAATGTCGTCAATAAACACAATCACAAACATGTCAATGTATTGCTTAAACACTCTTTTCATCAAGTCTATAAATGCAGCCGGAGCATTTGTCAATCCAAACGACAGTACCAAGAACTCGTAGGGACCATACCTAGTCTGAAAAGCAATTTTCGGAATATCATCTTCTTTCACCCTTAATTGGTGATAGCCCGAACGGAGGTCGATCTTAGAGAAATAATTAGCCCCTTGAAGTTGATCAAACAAGTCATCTATCCTTGGTAGAGGATACTTATTCTTAATGGTAACCTTGTTCAATTGGCGATAGTCGATACACATACGGAGTGAACCATCTTTCTTCCTTACAAACAAGACTAGAGCACCCCATTGGGAAAAACTTGGCCGGATGAAACCCTTGTCCAACATGTCTTTCAACTACTCCTTTAGTTCCTTAAGTTCCACCGGAGCCATTCTATAAGGAGGAATAGAAATAGGTTGCGTATTCGGGAGAAGGTCAATACCAAAGTCTGTTTCCCGCTAGGGAGGAATACCAGGCAAGTCATCAGGAAACACTTTCAGAAACTCACTAACAACGGGGATCGACTCAAGAGTAGGGGTCTCGGAATCTATTTCCCTTACCCTAACAAGATGGTAAATGCAACCTTTTGAGATTATTTGTCTAGCTTTTAAATAAGAAACAAATTGACCTCTAAACATGGAATTCCCCCCCTTCCACTCTAGGATAGGCTCATTTTGAAACTGAAACTTGACCATTTGGGTCCTACAATCAATAGAGGCATAAAGAGTATGCAACCAATCCATCCCAAGGATAACATCGAAATCTAGCATATCAAGCTCTAAAAGATCAACAAGAGTGACTCCATGGGATAGGGAAACGGGGTAATTTCTATTGATCCTCTTAGCTAAGATAGATTCCCCAATTGGAGTAGAAACACGAAAAGGATCTAGCAATATATTCAGAACAACATCAAACTGCATGGCCACATAGGGCGTCACAAAAGATAAGGTAGCACCGGGATCAAGCAAGGCATACACATCAAAATGGAAAATTCTTAACATACCGATAACCATGTCGGGAGAGCTGTCTTTCTCATGACAAGCCTGAAGTGCATAAAACCGGTTTTGCTTCTGAGCATTCGAACCCGATCCTCTAGGTGGAGCTTGCTTATTATCCCTTCCCTTAGCCGTGAGAGATGGACAATCCCTCATCTTGTGACCACTCTTTCCACAACTATAACAACCATCCATACCGGCTAAACATCTACCCTCGTGCTTTTTCCCACACTTGGCACAAGGAGCCAATAAAGAACCACCATTATTCCCTCCTTGAGAGTTGGGGTTAGACATCCTATCATTGTTGAACTTCAGAGGAGGTTTGAATGAGCCTTGGCCGGTGAACCTTTGTCGAAATCTAGGATGACCATGACCATCGGACCTTACATGCGAAAAGTTACCATCTCCGGTCCTATCCCTCTTGGTCTCTCTAGACCA
Organism: Solanum appendiculatum; assembly: GCA_018342035.1. Lineage (NCBI taxonomy): Eukaryota > Viridiplantae > Streptophyta > Magnoliopsida > Solanales > Solanaceae > Solanum > Solanum appendiculatum. The sequence goes on along the minus strand of JAGDQO010001340.1, from coordinate 308,485 downwards.
TTCCTTAAGCTTTTCTTCCACTATTTATTGGGCATACACCATAAGACGAGAAATATCCATATCATTAACAAGCATAGAGGTGTGGCATTCCTTAACCAATATTTCAAACACTCCCGAAATAAACTTACTCATTCTTGCCCTTGGATCAGCAACGATGGAAGGAGCATATCAAGACAATTGCGTGAACTTCAAAGTATACTCTTTACTACTCATACTCCCTTGACGAAGGTTGATGAACTAAAGAACCCTTGCCTCCCTCATCTGTAGGGGAAAGAACCTGTGAAGGAAAGGAACCATGAATTTCTCCCAATCAAGAGGACCCTCATCGACCGCCCTCTCACTCTTCCATTGATTGAACCAAATTTGGGCCACACCCTTGAGTTGATAAGCGGCCAACTCTGCCTTTTCTTCCGACGTCATCCCCATAATCATCAATACATTGTACACCTCATCAAAGAACTCTTGAGGATCTTCCTCAACCTTAGACCCATGGAATTCCGGAGGATTCATCCTCGTAAAGTCCCTCACTCTTGATGCCACCGTACCCACATTTGGGTTCACGGGAGCCATCACCTCTCTATTGGCTTGGGCCGTCACGGCTTGATCCAACACTTTGAAAGCAGCCCTAAACTCCGCATTAGTAACTTGTTCCGCCAAAGGGTCGGCAAGAACTTGAGGAGCTTTAGGAGGAGCTTCTTGTTCCATATTCTCTCCCATGTTTCTTCTAGCATAAGCTCTTTGGGTTGCCTTATCCTGAACCGCGTAGGATAGGGAATAGGAGAGAGATATATAGAGCTAAACTCTACGGCATGACTTAGGAATAATGAAAGAAGTGGAGTTTCTTAAACGTCTTATAACCTCTGATACATAAATGTGGCGCGCTTCACACTGATGAATAAGACTCTACTTGACGCATATTATGAGACATCCTAGGATCTTTCTAAAACCTTGTGCTCTTAATACAAAGTTTGTCACGGCCCAATGTACCCCCTATATGTGACATAGCGTACAAGACCCCGAGAATCCTCATACAAGCCACTTAGCATACATTACATAAAAGATCATACAGAATAAAAGTTCAAAGGAGAATTTCATATCAAAGCTTTTAAAAGAAACAACGGAAGTCTACATCTCATGTCTCAAAGCCAATCTATCATAGAAAGTAAAGTTTGGGATATAACCCAATACAATGAGAAAACTAAAAAGAAATGACATGAAAATAAGAACAACTATGCTATGTCCTCGGATGGATGAGGACTCACCAAGTCTTCTATCAATCGACTACTCTAAAGCTCTAGCCACGAGCGGAAGGTGTATCGCCACGTTCTACACAAAAGAAGTTAATGCAGGCAAGAGTATGTGTTAGCACAATTAAGTACTAAGTATGATAGCAATGCACATAAACACATAAATCTTGCTAGAAAGAGACAGAATCATGACATGCAATGGCCAAGCTAAAAACATGATAAACATGAAACATAAAGCCTATATCAAGGCCAAAGCAAGCTAAATCATCTTTCTTTTCTTTATCAAGAGAACACTTGTTTATTAACTTGTGGGGAATAGCCTGAACCGACATGTAAGACCATGTGAGCTATCAACATGGAATCCGGTGTCTACCCCACACCGAAAAGAGGTGTCCTTCTTGCCAAGGTAAGAACATGAACATCTTAGCTTATGTGGATCCACTAACTAATGTCTACTTAAAAACAACATCCTATGGTGGCAACATGGTTTATGTGATAGAGATTTCTTTTGGAGACTCAACCTCAACTAACGGGAGAGCTCCATCTAGAAAACCCGGCCTCTACTAACGGGAAAGCTTTCAGTAGAGGACCCGGCCTCTACTAATGTGAGGGTTTCCATCTCAATATCCACTCGGCGCTAAGCATAATTTCCACGCATTACTCATTAAGATATTCATATCTTTATACATGGAGAGGTACTACTAGGGTTACCAATCCAAGCTAAAATCATGTTTATAGATGTTTCATCTTCCATGGACCTTGTCCAAGCTTTAATAATTAGAATAACTCCTTACGAAAATAGGTGATCGCCACTTGTTCTTTTAAGTCATATTGGGAGTATTATTCGAGAAAACCTTTCACAACTCAACCATAGCATCATCATATCATAACTTTGGTACTTCACTCTCAAAGCACCCTTAATTCATTATTAACTTCATATGAGACATGCATAAGTTCATCAACTTCTTCTTCACTTAGATTATCATGCTCATAATTCATAATTCATAGAGTTCACATGGGTTCATGATAGTTCAACTCATATCATGAAAAGTAATGCAAGCTCATGCTTATAAAGCCATAATTAAGACAATTTACCAATACTTGAATGAACTCACTTATTAGAGGAAAATCATGCTTTTGACATGATCATGCTAAATTCAAAGGATTATCCTCAATTCATCCATAATTCATTATCAATTTCATAGAGAATTCATAGACTTCATCAATTGATGGCTCAACCCAACAATCAAATCATAGATTATCAATTTAGGGAGAATTAACTTTGGATCATGGGGGTTCATGCAATCCTTACATTAAATCATGTAATTCACACTAATTCGTGCACTAAGTTACTTTACCATGCTAGATCGTGCACTAAAATTCATAAAATCAACAATTGAAATCATAATTGAAGAACCAAAAATGATTGATCAAAACCCTAATTCAATTGGGTTAGAATAAACCTTTGAAAATCATGAAGAAGACAGAGGACCCATTGGAGGAAAGAACTCTTAATGGTGAACACTATCATACCTCTACAAAGCCCTTAAGATTTTAATAAAATTGATGGCCTTCAATGGAGGATCCTAGCTTTCTTCTTCCTTGAAGCTTGAGAGAATTCTTTTTAGAGAGAGAAATATTTCAGAGAGGAGACTTTAGGAATGCATTAGAATGAGAGGAATTAGGCTTAGAAAGTATTTATAGGTCTTATAATAAGGGTATAACCGACTTAGCTTAATAAGTAAACAATTAGGGAAATGTCCAAAAAGCCCTTAGTTAAAAACTATCGGGGCCATTCGACGGATGGGGTCTTCGGTACGTAGGTCAGACGACGAACCGTACTGTCCTTCCGTCAAAAGATTCAGAAACGAAAATTTAGGGAACCTTCCACGATGACATCAATGTACGCCTCATAGACCCATTGATGGACCGTACATTGAAGTCGTAGGTCAGACTTCTGATTCAAAAATTAAAACTAAGTCTGGGGGACACCTACGAGTCTTAGCTATGGAACATCAATGGATCTGCAACCCGTCCTGCTACTCCGTAGGTCAAAGTTTAGAAACTTAGAAATCTTGAAAGTTCACGTTGCCGTTGACAGCTCCTACCTACGGCCCGTCAATCCATCTATGGCACGTAGGTGGCCTCCGTAGGTCACTATTTTCAGGTCAGTTCAGCATTTTTAAGTTCTTTGGAAGCTTGGGGTAATACACTTAAAACTTGAGAGAATTTTCTTAGAGAGAGAAATATTTGAGAAGAGGAGAAATTTTGGAATGAGTTAGAATGAGTGAAATTAGGCTTAGAAAATATATATAGGGTCTGGGTTAAGGGTATAACCGACTTAGATTAATAGTTAAACATTTAGAGAAAAGACCAAAAAGCCCTAAAATAATAACTGTCGGGGGCAGTCTACTGTCAGAACTTAAGGTCCGTAGGTCAATTGAAGGACCGTCATGTCCTTCCGTCAACTGATTCAGAGATTTCAGTTGGGGCTGATAATTTTGCTAAGTCTTGAAGTTATCTACGGAACCCATCTACGAACCATCAACCGGATGACGACCCGTCCTGTTTCCCCGTAGGTCGAGGTTCTGAATCTTGGAAATCCTGAAAATCCACAGTGCAAATGACGGTTCCCACCTACAGCCCGTCATTCCACCTACGGTCCATAGTCACTGGCACTAGGTTTTAAATTCTGCATTTTCTTTCTTTGCAAGCTTGAGGTATAACAATATCTCCCCCTTGGGAACATTCATCCTCGAATGAGAATCAAGACATCATGAGGAGGGTAAGAGACACGGACTAACAACCCAACCTAGCATGCAATCACATAATGCACATATCCGAGGAGGAAACATCAACACCAACCTAAAGCATATTCAATGCATTATTTCTTGAAGACTTTATGCAACTCATACTCAATGCACATAATCATATTAGACTCTTCATGAACATGCATAATCAAGGAATCATGGAAATAGCTAAGACACTTCAGACCAAAAGAGTGAACCATGAGGAACTAGGTACTTCAAGCTAGAGTAGGATCGGATGGAAAGAGATGAGGATATCGGAACATCATATCGGCCTAGGCCTTGGTCTCCCAACTAACACACTCAAGTAATCGATTCCTCTAAAGAACTTTCACGGAAGCAACTTCTTTATTTCTTAACTTCCGGACATGTCGGTCTAATATCTCAACCGAAACTTCTTCATAGGAAAGACTATCCTTTATACAAAGATTCTCTAATCGCACTATAGATGTCGGATCACCAACACATTTCTTAAACTATGAGACATGGAAAACTGGATGCAGATGTAAAATCATTTGGCAAGTCAAGCTCATAAGCAACCTTACCAACACGTCTTAAAATCTGGTATGGGCCTACAAAATGGGGACTAAGCTTCCCTTTCTTCCCAAATCTCATTGCACCTTTCATGGGTGAAATTTTCAAGTAAACCCAATCATCAACATAAAATTCTAAATATCTCCTTCTAACATCGGCATAGGACTTTTGACAACTTTGGGCCGTTTTCAACCTTTCCCTAATATGTAAAACTTTCTCTATAGCATCATGCACCAACTCGGGGCCTATCAAAGCAACTTCACCAAATTCAAACCAACCTATAGGAGATCTACACCTCCTACCATAAAGAGCCTCAAATGGAGTCATACCAATGCTAGAATGGTAGCTATTGTTATATGCAAATTCAATCAAAGACAAATGATCATTCCAATTACCCTTGAAATCTATTACACAAGCTCTAAACATATCTTCCAAAGTCTAGATAGTACGCTCCACTTGCCCATCAGTTTGGGGATGAGAGGCCGTACTAAGCTTAACACGAGTACCAAGACCTTTTTGGAATGACTTCATAAATTGAGAAGTGAATTGTGCACCACGATCGGAGATAATAGATAAAGGCACTCTATGCAGCCTAATCATTTCCCTCGAATACAACTTTAGCATAATCCTCCACAGAATAAGAAGTCTTGACGGGAATGAAATGCGCTGATTTTGTCATTCGATCTACAACAACCCAAATCGAATCATATTGCCGCCGAGTGCGGGGGAAACCAACAATAAACTCCATATTCACATCTTCCCACTTCCAAGTAGGAATACTAATATCTTGGGTCAAACCTCTCGGCCTTTGATGCTCAACTTTCACTTGTTGACAATTAAGACACATAGCCACATATTCCGCAGAGTCCTTCTTCATTCCATTCCATCAATAGATCTCCCACAAATCATGGTTGGTAGCTCCCGGGTGAAAGGAATATTGAGAACTATAGTCTTTTGATAAAATTTGTCCTCTTAAGTCATCTACATTGGGAACACACAAATGACCTTGATTGAGAAGCACACCATCTCCCCCTTGGGAGAAAGCCTCTACGGACTTTTTGAGCATCGCTTCCTTCAATTCCACAAAATTAGGATCAAGATCTTGTTTAGCCTTTACATCATGCACAAAATAGGATTCGGAACCATTGTGAACCGTAACACCACCTTTAGTAGAATCAATAAATCTAACCCCCAATCAGGCCAATCTATGAACATCACGAACCAACTCTTTCTTAACTTCCTCAACATGAGCAACACTACCCATAGATAATCGACTAAGAGCATCCGCCACCACATTAGCCCTACCGTGGTGATAAAGGACACTCATATCATAGTCTTTTAACAACTCAAGCCACCTTCTTTGGCGAAGATTCAGATCTTTCTGTTTAAACAAATATTGTAGACTCTTATGGTCGGTAAAGACATCCACATGTACCCCATATAAATAATACCGCCATATTTTCAAATCAAACACAACCGCTGCTAATTCCAAGTCATGAGTAGGATAGTTCTTTTCATGCACCTTGAGTTGTCTTGAGGCATAAGCAATAACCTTCTCATTTTGCGTAAGAACACATCCTAACCCAAAACTCACATTTACTAAACTTCGCAAAGAGTTGTTGATCCTTAAGGACTTACAATACAACCCTCAAATGATTGGCGTGTTCATCCTCATTCCGTGAGTAGATCAAGATATCGTCAATAAACACAATCACGAACATGTCAAGTTATTGTTTAAAAACCCCATTCATCAAGTCCATAAATGCGGCTGGAGCATTTGTCAACCCAGATGACATTACAAAGAATTCGTAATGACCATACCTAGTCCGAAAAGACATTTTCAGAATATCATCATCTTTCACCCTTAATTGGTGATTGCCCGAACGAAGGTTGATCTTAGAGAAATAACTAGCCCCTTGAAGTTGATCAAACAAAGTCATCTATCCTTGGAAGAGGATACTTATTCTTAATCGTAACCTTGTTCAACAGGTGGTAGTCAATACACATACGGAATGAACCATCTTTCTTCCTTACAGACACGACCGGAGCACCCCATGGAGAAACACTTGGTCAGATGAAACCCTTATCCAACAAATCTTTTAATAGCTCCTTTAGTTCCTTAAGTTCCGTCGGAGCCATTCTATATGGGGGAATAGAAATAGGTGGTGTATCCGGGAGAAGATCAATACCAAAGTCTATTTCCCTTTCGGGAGCAATATGGGGTAAATCATCTGGAAACACTTCCAGACACTCATTAACAACGGGGACCAACTCAAGAATAGGGATTTCGAAATCTATATCCCTCACCCTAACAAGACGGTGTATGCAACCCTTAGAAATCATCTTTATAGCTTTTAGATAAGAAACAAATTGACCTCTCAACATAGAATTTCCCCCATTCCACCTTAGGATAGGCTCATTCGGGAATTGAAACTCGAACATTCGGGTTCTACAATCAATTGAGACATAACAAGCATGCAAACAATCCATCCCAAGAATAACATCAAAGTCTACCATATCAACCTCCACAAGATCAACATGAGTGACTCTATGGGATAAGGATATGGGGAAATTTCTATAGACTCTCTTAGCCGTGATAGATTCTCCAATCGGAGTAGAGACATGAAAAGGATCTAGCAACACATCCGCAACAACATCAAACTTCATAGCCACATATGGCGTCACAAAAGAAAAGGTAGCACCGGGATCAAGCAAGGCATAAACATCAAAGTGAAAAACATTCAACATACCGGTAACCAAATCGGAAGAGCTCTCTTGCTCATGACGAGCTTCAAGTGCCTAGAATCGGTTTTACTTCTGATTTCCACTAGAACTTGATGGATTTTTAGATTGCATCTATCGATGATTTTCTCCCTCCTTCTAAGCCACTAAGGGACAATCTCTTATCTTGTAATCCGTCTGGCCACAAACAAAGCATGCATTAGAACTGGCTAGACATGCACCCTCATGCTTTCTTCTACACTTAGCACAAGTATTCGGTGAAGAACCACCACCATTTCCTCCTTGAGGCTTAGGATTAGAGAACCTTTGTCGAAATCTAGGACGACCATGTCCATCGAACTTTGAATGTGAAAAGTCACCATCACCGGTCCTAGCCGTCTTAGTCTCTCTAGACCTCTCCTTGAGCTTTTCTTCCTCTATTTGTTGAGCATACACCATAAGGTGAGAAATATTCATATCATTAATAAGCATAGCAGTGCGGCCCTCTTTAACCAACATTTCGGACACTCCTGAAACAAACTTACTCATTCTTGCCTTAGGATCAACAACTATAGAAGGAGCATATCGAGACAATTATGTGAACTTCAAAGCATACTCTTTCATACTCATACTTCCTTGTCTAAGATTGATGAACTCAAGAACCCTTGCCTCCCTCATCTCAAGGGGAAAGAACCTATCAAGGAAGGCAACCTTCAATTTCTCTCAATCAAGAGGACCCTCATTAACCGCCCTCTCACTCTTCCATTGATTCAACCATATTTGAGCAACACCCTTGAGTTGATAAGCTGCCAACTCCGCTTTTTCTTCCGGCGTCACACCCATGATAATCAACACCTTATAAACCTTATCAATGAATTCTTGAGGATCTTCCTCAACCCTAGAGCCATGAAATTTTGGAGGGTTCATTCTAGTGAAGTCCATCACTCTTCATGCCGCCGTACCCACATTTGGTTTCTAGGAGCCACAACCTCTCTATTTTCTTGAGCCGTCACGGCTTGAGCCAAAACTTGAAAAGCAACCCGAAACTCCGCATTAGTCACTTGTTCGGCCAAAGGGTCAGCCGAAACTTGAGGAGCTTGGGGAGGAGCTTGGGGAGGAGCTTCTTGTTCCACATTCTCTCCCATATTTCTTCTAGCATAACTCTTCGAGTCACCATATAATCTGTAACGCGTAGGATAGGGATTAGGAGAGAGACATATAGAGTTAAACTCTATGGCACAACTTAGGAGTAATGAAAGAAGTGAGGTTTCTTAAACGTCTTAGAGCCTCTCATTCATAAATGTGATGCGCCTCACACTCATGAACAAGACTCTACTTGACGCGGCTTATGAGACATCCTAGGATCTTTCTAAAACCTTGCGCTTTGAATACCAAGTTTGTCATGACTCAAGGTACCCTCTACACGTGGCATGGCGTACAATTCCCCGAGAGGCCTCATACAAGCCACTTAGCATACATTCTTACAAGATAATAGAGATTAATAGTTCAAAAGAGATTTACATATTAAAGTTTTTTTTAAAAACAGCGAAAGTTTATATCTCATTTCTCAAAGCCAATCTATCATAGAAAATAATGTTTTGGGCGTAACCCAATATAACATCAAAAATAAAATAACATGAAAATAAGAACAACTAGGCTATGTCCTCGGATGGATGAGGACTCACCAAGTCATTTTATCAAATCTTCTATAAAGCTCTAGCCACGAGTGGATGGTGAATCACCAAGTCCTACATCAAAGAAGTTAATGTAGGCAAGAGTATGCGTTAGTACAATCAAGTACCAAGTATGATAGCAATGTACATAAAACACATAAAACATGCTAGAATGAGACATAATCATAACATGCAATGACCAAGCTAAACATGATAAAGTATATGAAGCATGAAGCATAAACCATGGTCAAAGCAAGCTAAATCATCTTTCTTTACTTTAGATTATCATAACAACACTTGGGTTCAATAGTTATGGGGAATTAGCCTTAACCGACATATAAGAGCATGTGACTTATAAACATGGAATCCGGTGTCTACCCTACACCGAAAGAGGGTTGCCCTACTTACCAAGGTAGGACCATAACTTCTTAGCTTACGTGGATCCACTAGCTAGTGACTACCATAGACCATCACCCCATGGTAGCACATAGATTATGGGACATGAGTAATCGCCGCTTTCCCACTCGGTGCTAAGTATAATTTCCACGGATTAATTACATTTCAATGATCATAAATAGACATGGGTAGTCGCCTCATCTCTATCATTAGTCATGAGTTCATTATTAGTAGACTAGGCTAATCACCTCTTCTCTACATTAGGAAACATGGGTAATCGCCTCTTGTCCCGTCATTACAATAGCTCCTTAAGAACATGGGTAATCACCTCTTGTTCATTCAAGTTCATAGTGTGATCATTACGTGAGAAACCCTTTCACAACTCAACAACAACATCAACATACCATAAACTTTGGTACTTCAATCTCAAAGCACCCCTAATTCATCATTAAATTCATATGAGACATGCATAAGTTCATAAGCTTCATCTTTACATAGTTCATCATGCTCATAATTCATGAATCATAGTGCTCATATGGGTTTATAAAAGTTCAACTTAAATCTTGCAATTCAATGCAAGCTCATTCTTAGAAAGCCATAAATAAGATAATTTACCCAAACTTGAAGGAACTCACATAATAGAGGAAAAATCATGCTTTTGACTTGAACATACTAACTTTCGTAAAGTCATCATCAACTCATTCATAAGTCATACATATCTTCGTAGAGATTTCATAAAATTCCTCAATTCATAACTCAACCCCCCAATATAAGCATAGATGAGGAAATTTGAAAGAAATAGCATGGGTTCATGGTAATTCATTCAATCTTTACATCAAATCATATAATTCATGTTAATTAGTGCATAAATTACTTTATCACGCTAGATCGTGCACTAGAAATCATAAAATCAACAATTGAAATCATAATTGAAGAACACATAAGAATTGATCAAAAACCCTAATTCAATTGGGGAAATTGAACCTTGAAAACCTTGAAGAAAGTTGAGGACCCATTGGAGGAAAGGGCTCAAAATGGTGAACACTATCGTACCTCAACAAAGCCCACAAAAAATTGATGAAAATTGATGGTCTTCAATAGAGGATCTTAGTCTTCTTCTGCCTTGAAGCTTGAGAGAACTTTCTTAGAGAGAGAAATATTTGAGAAGAGGAGAATTTTGGGAATGAGTTAGAATGAGTGAAATTAGGCTTAGAAAATATATATAGGGTCTGGGTTAAGGGTATAACCGACTTAGATTAATAGTTAAACATTTAGGAAAGAGAACAAAAAGCCCTTAAATAATAACTGTCGAGGGTAGTCTACGGTCAGTAGGTCAATCGACGGACCGTCCGGTCCTTCCGTCAATTGATTCAGAGATTTCAGTTGGGGCTAATAATTTGGCTAAGTCTGGAACGGATCTACGGAACCCCATCTACGGACCATCAACTGGACAACGACCCATCCTGTTGCCCCATAGGTCGTGGTTCTGAAACTTGGAAATCCTAAAAGTCTATAGTGCCAACGACGGTTCCCACCTACGGCCCGTCATTCCGCCTACAGTCCCTTGGTGACCTCTGTTGTAAGTGGCACTAGGTTTAGAATTCTGCATTTTCTTTCTTTGAAAACTTGGGGTATAACATTTAGGAGGAGCATTGGAGGAACCTTGACCGGAGAACCTTTGTCAAAACTTAGGACGCTCATACCCATCGAACCTTGAGAGTAAAAAGTCACCATCACCGGTCTTAGCCCTCTTTGCCTCCTTAGACGTTTCCTTAAGTTTCTTCTCTTCAATTTGTTGCACATGAACCATTACACTAGAAATGTCCATATCAATGATACGCATAGTGGTACAACATTCTTTGACCACCATTTCAGAAACTCCCAAAACAAACTTACTCATTCTTGCCCTAGGATCGAAAACCATAGTAGGAGCATACCTAGACAATTGTGTGAATTTCAAAGCATACTTCTTCACACTCATGTTTCCTTGATGAAGGTTGATGACTTCTAGTACCCTTGCCTCCTTCATCTCAAGGGGAAAGAACCTAACGAGGAAAGCAACCTTAAACTTCTCCCAAATAAGAGGACCTGCACCACCGCCGTCTGACTCTTCCATTGCTCAAACCAAAATTGAGCCACACACTTGAGTGGATAAGCGGCCAACTCTGCCTTTTCCACTAGGGTTACACCCATGATGATTAGCACCTTATACACCTCATCAATAAATTCTTGAGGATCTTCCTCAACCTTGGAACCATGAAACACCAAATGGTTCATTCTAGTGAAATCCCTCACTCTAGGCTTTGTCATACAAACATATGGGTTCACGGGGATCAAATCCTCCCCTTTGGCTTGAGCCATCATTGCTTAGGCCAACACTTGAAAAGTAGCCCTAAACTCCATATTAGTTACTTTCTCGGCCAAAGGGTCAACCAGAATTTGAGGAGCTTCTTATTGCACATTCTCTCTCGCATTTCTCCTAGCATATGCCCTTCGAGTAGCCATATCCTGAAAAATATAAGATAGCGATTAGAAGAGAGACATACAGAGTTAAAGTTGAATGCACAACTTTCGAGTGATGAAATAAGTCAAGTTTCCTAAATATCTTATAGCCTCTCATTCATAAGTGTGGCGCACTTCACACCTATGAACAAGACTCTACTCGACGTGGCTTATGAGAGAACCTAGGACCTTTCTAAAACCTTGTGCTCTAAATAGAAAGTTTGTCACGACCTAAAGTACCTCTTACACATGACATAGCATACAAGACCCCGAAAGGCCCTATACAAGCCACTTAGCATACATCCTACAATATAAATAGTAGATAGAGTTCAAAAGAGTTGACAAAAGTAGTGGAAGTCTAAACATAGTCTGAAGGCCATCTAATACATAAATAGAATGAAAGTGGGACGTAACCCATACAAGTCTTAAAAGAAAATGACATGAAAGGTAAATGTGGGTATGTCCTCAACATATGAGGACTCACCAAGTCTTCAACTCTCGGAGGAAACGACTAGCCACTGGTAGATAGAGATAAGCTGGATCCTACACTTATAAGAAAATGTAGGCAAGAGTGTGCGTTAGTACAAGAATGAACCAAGTATGAAAATTGTGCATAAGGTTACAAGATCAAGCAAAAAGGGTTATACAGATGATACAATGACAAAGTTTAAATCATAGGATGACATGATAGAAAACATGAAGTAAAGAGTCATGGTCAATGCAACAAAATAATCTATTAAACAACATATGCTTAATAAGACTTTAGAAAGTAACCTTAGTTCATTTTGTGGGAAGTGAGCCTTAACCGACATAGACCATATTAGCTATAACATGGAATCTGGTGTCTACCCTACACCGAAAAGAGGTGCCCTTACTTGTCAAGTTAAGAACCATAACTTCTAGCTTAACTGGATTCACTAGCCAATGTCTATCAAGAAAACCTATGGTGGCACATAGTTTATGTGACATGGGTAATCGCCATTTATCCACTCGGTGCTAAGCATAAATTCAACGGAATAGTCATAATTCATAGCTTATCTTATCATTAATAGACATGGGTAATTGCCTCTTGTCTCATCATTAGGGACCATGGGTAATCACCTCTTGTCCTTTATTATGGAAGGCACATCAAATAGCCAATCCAAATTAGATTTCATTAGAATAGCTCCTTAATCTTTGATTCAAGTTTAGTTGAGATAACCTTTCAACCCTTCGGAATCCTTTATGTGAGAAAATCCTTTCACAATTCACTATTATCACCATTTATGCTTCAATCTCAAGGCAAATTTTAAATAATCATAATTTCATAGTTTAAACATTCACAACTTCATAAAATTCATCTTTTGATCATTTATGCACTTCATCATAGACTCATAGCTTACACGTCATAGATCATGCATGGGCTCATATAATTTCACCTTACTATCATTCCATTAACTCAATTCATGCATAAAAAGACTCAAATCAATCCATTAGAAAATAATTTGAAACAACCCATAAGATAGGAGAAAACCCTAATTTCAATTGAAAAATCTAGCTTTACAAAATTAAAGAATTTACGAACCTTATGAAGGAAAAGGACTACATAGGTGAAAGTTATCATCCCTTGATGCCAAAATCTTAAAATCAATGGTGAACTTAGGAAACTTGAATGGAAACCCTAGAACCTTCTTCTTCTTCAATCTTCTTGAGAGAGAAATAATTGGGGAAAGATTTTTTGAGGGAGTTGAGAATTGATTAGAATGGGTAGAATTTGGCTTAGAATCCTTATATAGGGTCTAGGATTAGGGCTTAACAGACATAGATTAGGAATAGATTAATTAAGGAAAAGACCAAAAAGCCCTTAAAATGAACTGTCAGATCTCCACCTACGGTTGTGACCTATGGTCCGTAGGTCCAACCACTGACCATATTGGTCAGCAGTAGAAAAGTTCAGAAACTATTGTTTGGACCTTCAAACGATGGGACTCCATGTACGGTTCGTTGGTCCATTGATGGACCGTACATACTAATTGTCAGTCCACCCTTGAATCCTCGAAATTTAACTAAGTCTTGAGATACCTACAAGACCTACCTACAGTCCGTAGAAGCAATAACAAACTGTCCTATTGAGTCGTAGAAAGGATCCCGAAACTTTACATTTTCAAAAAGTTTACATTCCCATCTGCAGTTCCCACCTACGATCCGTAAGTTGACCTACGATCAGTAGATGGCTTCCGTTGGTACTGGCACTAGACCTGAAAACCAGAAGTTTCCTTTCTTTTGAATCCGAGGTGTTACACCACTTGACATACATAACCACACATCATAGAGAAAAGTAAGAAATGTCATGAGAAGTAAAGAGTTTGATAGAAGTGGAAATAAATCAAAGTCTAGACAATAGAAGCGAAAATACATCAAAGTCTAGACAATAGAAGCGGAAATACATCAAAGTCTAGACAACCCATCTATCATATGAAAGGTGGTCGGGACATAGCCCGTACACCACATACAATGTCTGAAACTAAAACATAAGTAACATAAAATGCGACATTGTCCACGAATATGAGGACTCACCAAGCCTTCACAATCTCTACCTACTCACTAGCCACGAATGGAGGGATGAGAGTCATCACGCCCTACATTAGTGAAATAATTTAGGCACAAGTATGCATTCGTACATGGAATGTTGTATGTATGAGGGGAATGCAATAAAACATGAGACATTATCATAAGGGGACATAATCGAAAACATGCTTTGCATGACCAAGCTAAAACATGGTAAAAAACTTTAAAGTGGACACATAATCATGAACATGGTCAATGCATCTTAAAATCATAAGGAAGGCTTTATAAAACCTTTTAAAGTAAGTTAGTTCATTTGGTGGGATATTAGCTTTAATCGACAATAGACCAGGTGACCTATGACATGGAATCCAATGTAACTCCCACATCGAGAAGGGAGAGTCTACTTCCCAAGATAGATCTCTGTATCATATCATATGTTGTATGTGGATCCACTAGTTAGGCCATTTAAGGAAAACCTACGGGGGCACATAGTTTGGTACTAGAGGTTGCTACTAGAGACTACCCTATTTGAGCCTCCACCTCAAAGTTCTCTCAGTGCTAAGTTAAATCCCAATGGAATAGTCATATTCATAAACATATCATTATACATGGGAAAAGCACAACAACGTTACTAATCAAAGCTTAAATCATCATAGAGTAGCTCCTTAACTCGTTGAATCAAGTCTAAGTGAGGAAACCTTTCACCAAGCCATGATCCCCTTAATATGTGCGAAAAATCCTTTCAAAATTTATTGATGCCCGTCTTAAGGCAACCTAGTTCATAAATCATTCTTTTTTCATAAATCATGCATAAGTTCATTGAAGACATCATCATAGATTCACAGTTTTTCTTCAAATTCATACAAATAAGGGTTCATAGTAAGAATCATGAGCAATGCATAGGGTCACATGGAATTAATTTTAAAACATGTAATTAAGTCAATATATCATAATATATTTGAAATCAATCAATTAAAATCCATACAAATAGAACCCAAGAGGATTTGAATGAAACCATAATAAATTGAATTGAAAATTTAATTGAGGATGTGAAGAATATTTGGAGACTCAATGGTTGAATGAAACCCAATGATGATCTCTCTACATACCTCGGTTAAAGCCCTAAGCAATGGAGGAAAAAGGAGACTTGAACTTCAAGAAACCCTAACTTCTTTCTCCTTGATCTAGTGAGAAAATATTTGGAGAGAACTTTGGAATTCTATTGAATAAGGGAGTTTGGGAAATTTCTAAGGGTGAGGGGTAGTTATAAAGATTATAAAACAGGTCAAAACGACGTAGCATAGACATTCATTGCATAGCAAAAGATGTAAATACCCTTAAAAAATAATTACCGAACTAGCCTACAGTTCATAGGTCACCCTATAGTCCGTCATGTCCATTCATAGAACCAACTTCAGAAACCCAAATATTTAACCATTTCCCACGAGACCTTTCTACGATATGTCGATCAATGTACGTTCCGTAAAACCCCTCCGTAGAACTCAACTTTCACTCCTGAATTAGTTTAATTCTGGACCTTTATACGGAACCCTCCTACGGTCCATAAAACCATTGACGATCCGTCAAACCCTTCCGTAGGATTGATGTCCTAAATAAATTCTCTGAATCAACCCTACGGTTGCCATCTACGGCCCGTCAACCAATGTACGGTTCATTCTGTCAAGTCGTAGGTCAGACCTCAGAAACATAATATTCACAAACTTAACTCCAAGTCTACGACTCTATATCTATGGCCCTTAGGTATGACCCATTTTCCCTGGTGGAGTCCAAAATTTCTACATTTTTCATTCCTTTACAACTTTTCCACTTCGGGGTATTACAATATCTCTCCCTTGGTAACATTCATAGTCGAATTGTGCACAAGCTAATATGAATAGAGTAGGAGAGAAACTAACAGCCCAACATTAATGCAATTTAA
This sequence comes from Solanum appendiculatum, assembly GCA_018342035.1. NCBI lineage: Eukaryota > Viridiplantae > Streptophyta > Magnoliopsida > Solanales > Solanaceae > Solanum > Solanum appendiculatum. Next base: position 292,119 of record JAGDQO010001340.1, on the reverse strand, counting down.
TCAAAATACACAAAAGAAGGAGAATCTCTCCAAGCTAAATCATAACATCAAAATCAAGTTTTCGTGAGCAAGCATGCATATGGAAAACATGAGAATGAATAAAACGCATGAATTCAGAGGGCTGAACAATGAGGGGCTTCTACCTCAACCTAGAGTAGAAGCAGAGGAAAAAAGATGAGGATACCAGGACATCATATCAGCTTCGGCCTCCCAAAAAGCACCCTCAACTAACTAATACCTCCAAAGAACTTTCATGGAAGCAACTTCTTTCTTCCTCAACTTCCGAACCTTTCGGTCTAAAATCTTCACCAGAACCTATTCATAAGAAAGATTCTCTTTAACTCTGAAACCTTCCAATGGTACTATGGATTTGGGATCTCCCATACACTTCTTCAAGAAAGAGACATGGAATAACGGATGCATTGATACCAAATAATTCGGCAACTCAAGTTCATACACAAACTTGCCAATACTCCTCAAAATCTGATATGGGCCGACATAACAGGGTCTAAGTTTCCCTTTCTGTTCAATCCTCATTACACCCTTTATGGGTGAAACTTTCAAGTAGACCCAATCATTTATCTCAAATTCTAGATCTCTTTTTCTAACGTCGGTATAGGACTTTTGTCGACTTTGAGCTATTTTCAACCTTTCTCTAATAAGTGGAACTTTCTCTATAACCTCATGTACCAATTCAGGAGCTATCAAGGAAACCTCACAAACTTCAAACCAACCTGCAGGATATCTACATGTCCTACCATAAAGAACCTCAAATGGAGCCATGCCAATACTTGAATGATAGTTATTATTATAAGCAAACTCAATCAAAGGCAAATAATAATCCCTATTACCCTTGAAGTCAATCCCACAAGCTCTCAACAAATCATCCAACGTCTAAATAGTACGCTCTACTTGTCCATTTTATTGAGGATGATAGGTCGTGCTAAGCTTAACACGAGTACGAAGACCTTACTAAAACGACTTCAAAAATTGAGATGTAAACTGTATACCTCGATCGGAGATAATGGACAAGGGCATCCCATGCAGCCTTACCATCTCTCTAATATAATGCTTGGCATAATCCTCCGAGGAGAATGAAGTCTTAATGGGAAGAAAATGAGTCAACTTCATCATTTGATCCACAACAAACCAAATCGAATCTAATTGCCACCGAGTGCGAGGTAAGCTCGTAATAAAGTCCATATTAAAATTTTCCCACTTACATGTAGGAATAGTAATGTCTTCGGCAAGACCACCTAGTTTCTGATACTCAACTTTTACTTGTTGACAATTCGGACATTTAGCCACAAATTTTGCAATATCTTTCTTCATCCCACTCCACCAATAGACCTCCCAAAAGACACGGTACATCTTTGTGGCTCCTAGGTGAATAGAATACCGAGAACTATGGGCTTCCAATTAATTTTGATCCCTTAATCCATCAGTATTCAGAACACACAATCGACCTTGATATCAATAAGTCGGGAATTTTGACTAATTTAGAGCTTGTTATTTATTGAATTAGTGTCCTTAATGCCTATTTTGTGTTCATAACTGATGCTAAAATTTTTATGTGAGGCCATGGAGGCTTAGTAACAACGTAAGGACATTACATTGCGAAAAGAAGAAAAAATGTTTGAAAGGCAGAAGAAAAAGAAGGTTGGAGCTCGCAAAAGCCACTCAGCGACTCACCGAGTGAGCTTATCGCTCGCCAAAAGGTCCAGCGAGTTAACTCATGAACTAAGCCAACTCGACCTTTTGGCGAGCGATAATCTCACTCGGTGAGTCGCTGAATGTAACAACTGGATGAAGAATTCGAGTACAAAGTGTGAGAAGGCGTGCTCATCGGTGGATCGCCGAGGCATTTGACGATCCCGACTAATTTCGTTGATGTGATTTGCGTACTGAAATATTGGGAAGTTTCTGGGAACATATAAATTGATTTTTGAAGCAAGATAAAAGGGTCATATACAGACTTTTGACAATTTTTTGATACTTATACGATATTGAATATTCTTAGAGAGGGTTTTGTGATTAGATATCGGGGTTTTAAGGTTTAAGTCTTAATTGTTGTTATTGAGCATGGGAGATTTTCACATTCCGATGGAGAATCTTTTTGGTAACTATTTATTGCTTTTTGTTATGCTTTGCTAAACCCTTTTTCCTTAGGAGTGTGATTATGTAATTGAATACATAATTAGCTTGTGGGTATTATTAATTGCTAGATTCAATGTTGTTTTGAAATGGTTTCAATTGTTCATTCATGTTTTCATTTATGAATTGAAGTTACAAATTCAGTTCTATCTTTAGATCTCTATGATTGCTTGTGAAAGGTGCTTAGAGTGGAATATATGATTCATAGTTGTATTGACTCATGTCTTTACAATCCAGCTTGATATATTGGGTTAAATTAAGGATTTGGGTAGCTTTGCATTGTTAATCTTTTTGACATTTGAAATAACTCGCATGAATCATGATAGCTGATTGAAAAATGGTTGTTATATCCATCCTACCCATTGAGATTCAACGACTTAAAGCAATTATTTATTACCCATTAAGCGAAATTAGTATTCGATTGCCCACACACTCCTAAGGTCCCCTCTCTGTTTTGTCAAGCCCCAATTTAATCATCTTTGTTAACAATTAGTTACAAAACTCTCTTAATATTGATAATTAAACTTATTGATTTACATTATGTTCCGTTTCGTTTATTTCTATTTTACAAGAGATTAGAACACTTTCATACTTTGTAATTGAATTCTTCTCTGTATCACTCCTTGTGAGATCGACCACAACTCACCATTGGGTTTGTATTTGTTAGCGATCGCCTACACTTTGAATTATAAGAGGTGTAGTTGAGCGTTATCAAAAATGGTCCCGCTACCGGGGAGTGGTGTTTAGAATTCTTTTATTGAAGTGTTTTTGTGAACTAATTTTGTTGTAGTAGATTTTTCTTATTAGTATTTTCCTTGTTTGCTCTCAACAAGTTAAGAAATGAGTGTGAATGGAGGTAATGCTGCTAGTAAACTTTGGCACGATGACGACATCGAAAACTTGAACGATTTTAATGCGGATCAAATGGAAAGTGCTGGAGCTATTCGTTTACCCCCAACTGTGGGAAATGCTATTTTTCATGTCACCGGAACTATGCTCCAGCTGCTGCAAATGAAAGGTACTTTGGGGGACTTGCTCATGAGGACCCTCATGATCACATTCACAATTTCCTTGCTCCTGAATATCACTCAAGAGTCAATCCGGCTTCATTTGTTTCCCTTTTATCTAGTGGGGGAAGCAACGAATTGGTTGGTCAAACGACCAAGGGAGTCTATTACCTCTTGGAAGGAGCTCACGGAGGTGTTCTTTCAAAGATTTTTCCTTCCCTCGAGGATGTTGAAGTTGAGGGATAGCATTAAAAATTTCAAGCGGATTGATGGTGAGCCCATTCATGAAACTTGGTTGAGGTTTCAAAAGTTGCTCCTTCAACGTCCTACTCATGGGTTGCTAGAAAATGTGCTCTAGCAATATTTCTACCACAATCTTTACACCGTCAACAAGGTTGTCACCGATCAACTTATCTGGGGTGGAATGATGAGACAACCATTTGCCGTAGCGTTAGCATTACTTGATGAAATGACCAAGATTAATTGAGCATGGAATATGAGAGAGGATCATGTATCTCCTCTAAATATTTGGTTGACCAAAGAACTAATTGAAAAGAAACAGGAGCGTGATGAAAACATGGCCAATATAATTACCCAAATGGATTTGTTGACAAACATGTCTTGGAGGTGGTTATAAAGCTGTGAATGCAGTTGGTGTTTGTAGTGGAATGAGCTTGGATGATGCACAATTTGACCCCATGTATAATGAAGAGGTACATTTTTTGTCAAACCAAGTGGGGGGTTCCCATTCAAGCTATCTAAGGCGGAGCGGGAATCAAGGTTGGAACAAAATCACGATGGTGGCTGGAGAGTAGAGATCGAGATTGGCATAATAGAGGTGCAAATTGGAGCGATAGGGATGGTGATAGAGACAGTTATCTGCCTTCGCATGACCGTCAAAAATTGAAAGAATTAAATGCCTACCCCGAGTGCTTTCGGACCGAGGATATGCTTGCTCGCATCTTAAACAAGGTAGAGGGATCGGATAAAGTGCTCAAGGAGATGAAAGCTGACTTCTCCTCTTTGAATCAAACTCTAACACCTCGGATTCAATAAGAAGGAAAATTTTCGGTCTAGTGCCAGTACTGACGGAAGCCACAAACGGACCGTAGGTTAACTTACTGGCCATAGGTGGGAACCGTGGATGGCAGGGTAGATATTTTTAAAATGTCAAGTTTCAGGATTCCAATGACGGTTCGCCAAGATGGCTCGTCATTCCATAAACGAGTCATAGATAGATCTCGTAGGACACTCTCAGATTTAGTGAAATTTTAAGGTTTGAATATGGGATCGACGGCTGGTATGTACGGTCCGTAAGTGGACCAACAAATCGTACATGGAAACCGTCGTTGGAAGCCCAAAATTACTATCTTTTGAATCCCATCGACGGTTGAACAGGAAGGTCCGTAGATGGACCTATGGACCGTAGGTCACCAACTTGCAGTTATTTTTTTTAGGGTCTTTTGGTCTTTTCCCTAATTAATCTATTCCTAATTTAAGTCGGTTAAGCCCTAATACTAGGCCCTATATAAGACTTCTAAGCCTAATTCTATTCATTCTAAATCACTTCCAAATTTCCTCCAAAGTCTTTTCCTAAATATTTCTCTCTCTAGAAGCTTGAAGAAGAAGAAGGAGAATCTAGGGTTTCAAGATCAAGCCTCCTAATCCTCCATTGCTTATTGGTTTTGGCATCAAGGTATGATAGCTTTCACCTATGGAGTCATTTCCTCCATAGGGTTCCTAAATTCTCCAATTTTGTAAAGTTAGATTCTCCAATTGAAATTAGGGTTTTCTTCTATCTAATGGGTTCTTTCCAATTATGATCTAATTGATTGATTTAAGTCCTTTTATGCATGAATTGAGTTAATTGCATATTTTAAAGTTGAATTACCATGAACCCATGTGAAATCCAAGATTTCTATACTTTGATCCTATGATAAGGTCTTGAACTATGATCCATAAATTTATGAAAATTATGCATGTTTTATGAAAGAAATGTTTGACTCAAGTAAGCTTATAGATGAAAGTATCTATATGATCTATGAAGCTTGGCCACATGACATGAATGACATCTAGATTTTCCATTAGGTGTGTGGCATGTTGGGTAGTATGTGGGTGAAGTCTGAGTAACCCGAATTCGACAAAATGACTTTAATTTTCTCGATGATGGATTGGATGACGACATTCTTAAGGGCAAAATCATCATTTTTGTTGAATTAGAATTGATTGGGAGAAGTTTGTGTACCCGGGATAGTGAATTGATAATGTGTAGTTGGTAATTGTTTTAAATTATTCTTAAATTTATGTGTACGAGGACTTGGAAGATCTAGATGATGACATGCTACGGGTAGTCATGGAGGCATGCTACACGAACATCCATGATTGCTTCTAGTGGGCCTAATCCCACAAAAGAGGTCGTAGCACAGCCTTCCGGAGTTGGAGTGGAGCAGGGCACTGATGCCCAAGTTGAGGCCGTACCAGCGAGCTAGAGTTCGCCTCAAGCCTAGCCTAACATGAGGATCTTTACTCTTCCTCCATTTTATTTCCCGTTGCTACTTTTAGTTTTATTTTTTCATTGAGGACATTGTTTGTCTCTTTTTTGTGGGGTGAAGGTATCTAGCTACCTACCGTTTTGGTTTTATTTTGTTTTTGAGATATTGTGTTGTTTTCTTGTGGCTTTAGTAGTGAATGCTTTTTTTTTGTTTTTGACTCATTGGTTTCACTCTCTTGATTATTTGATATGAATGTTCTTGATGAACGATATGTTTGTGTGGGTCTAACGACGAAATGTGAGTTGCATAAGTCTTGTGTGAACTCTTAGCATCTCATTGTGACTAGTCGAATGTCAAGGTGAGTCTTTCAATGACCATTACACGCGAGCTTAACTTGTAGAGTTGTGATCCACAATTGTGTTTTGATGCCATGTGTGGTGAGGTTTACTTGAAAAGTGTGCATGATGATACCTAGTACTTGCCCCGTTGGTCCAATTGACTAGCATTAGTGAATGAAGGAAATGATATTAGGAATGAATTTCTTAGAGTGAATCTAATTTCTATACCTTTGTGTGACCACCTTGGGAGTGTGTGAACCTCGCTTGGCACCATTTGAGCCTAACCTTTTCTTTGGATGAAACATGACACAAATGTTTAGACCGGTTGTCGAAATTGCCATGTCTTTCCCACCTGTAACATTCGTGAAGCATTGGTTTGTTTGAATATTCAACTTCGGCAAAGAGCCTAAGTTGGGGGTTTGGTAAGAGTGAGGAAAAAAGCCGAGCAAGAGGTTTGTAAAATTTGTCCTTGGAAACTTGTGAAAAAGATGGGACCCCTCCATATAAAAAAAGAAGAAAGAAAAGAAATGAATAATTTGTATCCATTGTGCATTGTTGTGGAAATAAAAAGGGGTATCTGATAAGCTATACTCAAAATTTTGGTGTTCTATGAATAGGCCAAGGATGAGTTGTGAATATGAAAAGAATTAAAGAAAAGGGAAAGAAGTGGAATTTGAGCCACGCTTCATGAAGGCAGAGTCACTAAGCAAAAATTACCGTACCCTTACCCTTACCCTCAGTCCAATGACAAGCCTTGAAAGACCTTTTTGATCTTGCATAAGCGAAGTGATGTGTTGGTTGGAAAATACAAGCAAGCCTATGGGTAAAATCATGAATGTTTTTCTCATTGGGAGTGTGAGAGTTGATTTTGATTTCTTAATTATAATCCTTGATTGGCTTTGTGAAAGCATGGAACCATTCTTGGTGTGAGGGCATTCAAATACTTTTGTTGAGCATAAATTTTTGTTTGAAGTAAGCATTTGTGAGCGTGAACTCTCATTGATTATAGCTAGTCAGAGTTTAAAACTTTGAGTGCACAATTGATCATTGCATGTTTAAATTGAACCTTGTGTGCATTCTCATTTTGACTCTTAAGGAGCACTACTTGTAGACTTCCATGTTTACTTGATTGATCTCATGTTTTACTTGAGGACAAGCAAAAGTTTAATTTGGGGCTGTTGATAAGTCGCACATTTTTACTCATGTAGGGCTTGTTATTTAATGAATTAGTGTCCTCAATGCCTATTTTTTGTTCATAATTGATGTAAAAAAAATTATGTGTAGCCATTGAGGCTTAGGGACAAGGCAAGGACATTACATTGTGAAAAGAAGTGAAAAGGTTGGAAAAGCTGAAGAAAAGGAAGGCTGGAGCTCGCAAAAGCCACTCAGCGAGTCGCTGAGTGAGCTTGTAGCTTGCCAAAAGGTCCAGCGAGTTGGCTCTGAACTAAGCCAACTAGGCAAAGGAAAGCACACTTCAGTGAATCACCGAATGGAACGGCGAGCTCGATCCAGCTCACCCAAAGGAACAAAACAACTGGATCCAGAAGTCGAGTCCAAAGGGCGAGAAGGTGTGCTCATTGGTGGATCGCCTAGTCATTTAGCGATCCCGACTAACTTCGCTGATTATATTTGCATACTAAATATTGGGAAGTTTTTGGAAATATATAAATTGCTTTTTGAAGAGATAGAAAGGGGTCGAATACAGACTTTTGACAGTTTTTAGATACTTTTTACAATATTGAATATTCTTAGAGAGGGTTTTGAGCTTAGATATTGGGGTTTTAAGGTTTTAGTCTTAATTTTTTATATTGAGCATTGGAGATTTGGACATTCCGATGGATAATCTTTTTGGTAACTATTCCTTGCTTTTTGTTATGTTTGGCTAAACACCTTTTCCTTAGGGGTGTGACTATATAATTGAATGCATAAATTAGTTTGTGGGTATTATGAATTACTAGATTTAATGTTGTTCGGAAAAGGGTTCAGTTGTTTACTCATGTTTTAATTTATGAATTGAAGTTGCAAATTCAGTTCTAGCGTTAGATCTCTATGCTTGCTTGTGAAAGGTGCTTAGTGTGGAATATATGATTGATAGTTGTATTGACTCTTGTCTTTACAACCCATCTTGATAAAGTGGGTTAAATTAAGGATTAGGGTTGCTTTGCATTGTAAAGCTTGTTGAGGTTCGAAAGAACTCGCTTGAATCTTGATAGCTAATTGAAAAGGGCTGTTATAGTTATAATCCATCCTACCCATTGAGTTGCAATGACTTAAAGCAATTATTTATTACCCATGAAACGAAATTAGTATTTGATTGCTCACACACTTCTAAGGTCTCCTCTCTGTTTGTTCAAGCTCCAAGTTAATCATATTCGTTAACAATTGGTTACAAAACTCTCTTAATATTGATAATTGAAACTTATAGATTTATATTATGTTGGGTTTCGTTTATTTCTATTCAACAAGAGATTAGAACACTTTCATACTTCGTATTTGAATTCTTTTATGTATCACTCCCTATGGGATTGACCCCAATTCAATATTGGGTTTATACTTTTTAGCGACCACCTACACTTTGAATTATAAGAGGTGTAGTTGAGCGTTATCATTATCGAAAGACACCATCAGTATGCACTCAACAGTCTAGCACTGGAAATACCGGTTCCATCCGAGTAACGTCAATCACGAGCTAGGAATAGTAGCCTATGCTCCACGGACTCGCACTGGAAATAACAGGCTGCAATCGTATAACGTCAGCTATGGACTGGAGCGAATAGCCTAACCCCGTCAGCCTAGCGCAAGAAATACCAGAAGATAATCGCTAACCTCAGTCTCGAACTGGAGCTATCCACCTCAAACCAGATAAAGCCACTACGAACCACACAACGCAAGTCTAACCATCACGAACTGCCACCAACAAGTATATCAAACCAATGCTTCTACCCTAACACTATCAAATCATGAATCGGCTCAACGCGACATCCTCCGGCAGCATCCCACGATCTCAGAAAATAGAGTGAAGAGAATTGGATGAATCAAAGGCCATAAGAACGCCTAAATCAAGGCCCACACTATATAACCCCAGTCTGCTATATCAGTCTACAAGGACCTAGTCCATCCGAATCGTCGTCGGATACATACTAAAGTCAACGGGTGCATAGGACTAAGGCCACATTGCCTTAACCTATCCTATGTCCGATATCATAATAATCAATCCAGCACAAAATCTACAGACCCGGGCCCACTAATGCATCAGCAGATAACCACCCAACAGATAACCCACAACACAAATACCATCAATCCAAGTCAACAACCAAACAATCAACTATAAAAAGGGAAATCGGGTAAACAGGAAACCAATACCAGCTAGCCACCTCAGATTCACAAATATCAACTAGCATCTACACAATCAAGCGCAATCTTGAAGGAAGGGAAGCCGTAACCTACTAAAAAGCCGATCACGAGTGCTCCAAGACGCTCAGCCGAAGATTTTCACTTCCAAACGGTCTCAGACTGCTGCCACGCTATCAATAATTGAATCATAGCGTCAATACGGTCGTTTAGACACTAAAATCAACAAATTCAGAGACAGACCAATTTTGCAGTCAAATCGAGCAAAGTGTAACCCGCTCCGGATTTTCCATAATTGACTCCTTGTAAATGTCCCAAATCCTTCCCCAAACACGAATCACAAAACGAATCGCCCATTAGGGGTCGGATCTGCTCCTTGCAACCCACAACAACAAATAACAAAATACGCCAACAAAGAACTTACCCTTGATTTCATGGAAAACGAGGAACACCCAATGAACCTCAACTGAAAACCCACGAAGCCAACGAGAACACGAGCACTTGGAACTTTGAATCGCAAGAAATTGGCCACCGAGGAGACTTTTATGAAGGTTTGAAGCTCTCATAAATGGGAGCTTCAACCTCATTAAATAGACTCTTCCAGGCCCCTCTTCTCCGCGAACGCGATCAATGCTCTGCGAACGCGGAGGTGAGCCAGCCAGTGCTCTGCAAACGCGGAGGTGAGCCAGCCAGTGCTCTGCAAACGCGGAGGTGAGCCAGCCAGTGCTCTGCTAACGTGGAGAACAAGTCCTCCTCTAACCAAATAAGTCTCCACGAACGCAGAACTTAAAGACCCAGACCTCCTCGAACACAAAGAGTCTTTCGCGAATGCGGAGAACACGGATACATCTAGATTCGCAGACCTCCGCAAACGCGGAGAGTAAATTAGTCTGCAGTTTTGACAGCTGCACCAGCTGAGTTTTGGAGACTTCTGAAACTCCCACAGGGTGGTCGGAATTCGTTCGGAACCCCGTGCACGCAAAAGAAATATGCTACCCCTTGAATTCCACATTCTAGACTCAATGGAGTAGTCGAAATTTCCATACGAGGTTGTTTCGACAAAAAGTGAGTCCCACACCCAATGAGTCATTTTAGCCAACTTTTACCAGAGGTCTTAAAATCAGATCGGTTGCTCCCGATAATTCTCGAAGGGTCGTTGTAGATAAAACTAGGCATTTCGGAACTAAACGCACTGTCAGAATTTCTATCTGAGTGCGTTTCCAAGAATATTGACCGAAGTTAACCTTAAACCAAATTTCAAAGACTAAAGAACTAATTGGTCCCGTAAATTTACACTGAAAACCCCGAGACTTGGGCAAACCATGATCCTTGCAAAATATTGCCGCTCTGGAGCTGATGGAATCGTCAGAATTCTCATCTGAGGTCATTTACCTGAAGTTATGACCGAAATCAACTTCTAAAGGTTCAAAAGCTCAAAAAAAAAGAAAAACATACATAAAACTCAAACGAACAACCAGGTGACCGAACAGTCAGTGCCTGCGAGTCATAAAGGAATTGGGGTCGCTACAGGAATGCTCTAAATGACAGAAAGAAGGCATTAACATAGAAATGACCTGGAGGGTCATTACAATATCCACTGCTAAAAGGACTTTCGTCCGCCAAAGTACGGATCAAGAAGTACCTGATCAAGAAGTACCTGAGGGCTCAAATAAGTTGGGGAACAGCTCTCGCATCTCCTGCTCGATCTCCCAAGTAGCCTCCTCAACTGGACGATGCCTTTAATGGACCTTAACCACATGAATGAATCTCGACCTAAGCTGCCTCACATCTCTGGCCAAACTACCAACTGGCTCCTTTGTATAAGTCAAGCAATCATCCAACTCAACGGCATCATACTGGAGCACATGAGACTCATCTGGAACATATCGACGTAGAATCGAAACATGGAATGCTGGATGATCGGCTGAGAATGCTGTAGGTAAAGCCAACTAATAAGCCACCTCCCAACTGCCCTCAAAATCTAAAAAGGCCTGATATACCTGGGGCTATGCTTGCCCCGCCTCCCAAATCTCATCACGCCCTTCATGCGCGATACTCAGAGGAATACTCTGTCACCCACGACAAAACTCAACGGTCGGTTCCTACGGTCTGCATAACTCCGCTGTCTACTCTGAGCTGTCCTGAGCCTGTCATAAACCAACCACTCATGCTCCAAGGAATCCTGAAACAGATCTGTACCATGCGGTCTACGCCCCGTAGACTCAAACGAACCGACTGGAGTGTGACAACGCCTACCAGATAGTGCCTCAAACGGGGCCATCTGGATGCTGGAATGGTAGTTGTTGTTGTACGCAAACTCTGGCAAGGGCAAGAAGTGGTCCCACTGACCCCCAAAGTCTATAACACAGGCCCGCAGCATATCCTCAAGAACCTGAACGGTGCGCTCTGACTGGCCATCAGTCTGCGGGTGAAATGTTGTGCTAAGATCCACACGGGTGCCCAACTCCTCCTGAAATGCTCTCCAAAAGCTGGAAGTGAACTGTGGGCCCCTATTTGAGACGAAAGAAATAGGCACACTATGAAGACAGACTACCTCCTGGATGTAGATACGGGCTAACCTCTCAGCATGGTAGGATGTACGAATAGGAATGAAGTGTGTTAACTTGGTCAATCGATCCACGATGACCCAGATACTATCAACACCCCTAGGAGTTTGCGGCACCCAACAATGAAGTTGATAGTGATACGCTCCCACTTCCACTCAGGAATGGGTAATCTCTCAAACTCTCCACCAGGCCTCATATGCTCGGCCTTCACCTGCTGGCAACGCAAACAACGGGACCCATAGTCTGAGATTTCCCTCCTCATACCGCTCCACAAGTAATGCTACCTCAAATCACGATACATCTTAGTTGTGCCCGGATGAATAGAGTATCTAGAATCATGGCCCTCACTAAGGATCAGCTTGATCAAATCACCAACTCTCGGAACGCATAATCGGCCAGCAAACCTCTAAACCCCATCTAAATCTAAGGAAGTGTGACAAGCATCACCTGCCAAAACTCTATCTCTTAGTGCTACCAATGACTCATCCTCAAATTGACGACTAAAGATCTGACCAACAAGAGATGACTGAACCCCAATATATGCTAATACCCTACTGGAATCTGAAACACCAAGTTTGATCATTTGTTTGGCCAAGGGCTGAATGTCAAAAGCTAATGGTCGCTCCGAAATAGAAAGAAAGGCCAGACTACCCATACTCACTGCCCTCCGACTCAAGGCGTCTTCTACTATATTCGCCTTGCCTGGATGGTAGAGAATAGAGAGATCATAGTCCTTCAGAAGATCAATCCACCGACGCTGCCTCGAATTAAGGTCCCTCTGAGTCATGATGTCCTGAAGGCTCATGTGATCAATGTAGATCTCACAATGAATTCCATACAGGTAGTGCCTCCAAATGTTAAGCGTGAAAACTACCGCCACCAACTTCAAATCATGAGTGGGGTAGTTGCGCTCGTGTAGCTTAAGTTACCTTAACGCGTAAGCAATAACCCGGCCCTACTGCATCAGAACACAACCCAAACTAATGCCGGATGGGTCACAATAGACCATGAACCCCTAGTCCTCAACTAGAAGAGTCAATATAGGAGCGGTGGTAAAAAACTCCTTGAGCCTCAGAAAGCTACTCTCACACTCCTCCGACCACACAAAGTGAACATCCTGGCGAATCAACTGAGTCAAAGGCGCCACTAAAGTGGATAAACCCTCAACAAAGCGTCTGTAGTACCCTGCCAATCCGACGAAGTTCTAAATCTCAGTCACAGAAGTGGGCCTAGCCCAACTACGGACAGCCTCAATCTTCGCCGGATCCACAATAATGCCATCCTTTGACACCACATGCCCCAAGAATGCTACAGACTCCAGCAAAAACTCACACTTTGAGAACTCGGCATAAACCCGATGATCTCTCAACGTCTGGAGCACTATCCTCAAATGCTGCTCATGCTCACGATGGCTCCACCAGTATACCAAGATGTCATCGATGAAGACAATGATAAAGGAGTCCAAATACTGCCTGAACACTTGATTCATAGAATCCATAAAGATGGCAGGGGCATTAGTCCACCCAAAAGACATAACCAGGAACTCATAATGGCCATAGCGAGTCCTAAATACTGTCTTAGGAATATCCTCTGCTCTGATCCTCAATTGATGGTACCCAAATCTCAAGTCGATCTTAGAAAACACGGCATCACCCTAAAGCTGGTCGAATAGGTCATCAATACGAGGCATAGGATAACGGTTCTTCACAGTCACCTTATTCAACTACCTATAATCAATACACATCCGCATGGTGCCATCCTTCTGCTTCACAAACAGGACTGGGGCACCCAAAGGTGATACAATAGGTCTGATGAACACTCTACTCAAGAGATCCTGGAGCTGATCACTGAGCTCCCTAAGCTCTGCAAGTGCCATGCTGTACGGTGGGATAGAGATGGGACGAGTACCCAGCTCCAAGTCTATGCCAAAGTCAATGTCCCGATCTGGGGGTAGCCCAGGAAGGTCGGTAGGAAACACATATGTAAACTCTCAGACAACAGGCACTGAATCAACTTTAGGACACTCATTAATCACATCTCTGACATAAGCAAAGTAAGCCAAGCATCCGCTGTCCACCAGTCTCTGGGTCCAAATACAAGAAATCACCCCAACCGATGTGCGACTACAAAAACCCTGCCACATCACCAGCGAAATACCGGGAATGGCTAAAGTCACGGTCTTGGCATAATAGTCCAAGACATCCAGGTGAGGAGATAGCCAATCCATACATAAAATCACATCAAAGTCTACTATACACAACACAATAAGGTCAACCAGAGTGTGCTACCACTGAATGGTCACCACACAGGACCTGTAAACCCGATCCATTATGAAAGAATCCCCTACTGGGGTCGAAGCACGCAATGAAACTGATAAGGGCTCAAGACTCACTTCCAAACGAGGCACACAGTAATCCAAAACATAAGAATAGGTAGAACTTGGATCAAACAAGGCTGAAGTAGGCTAATGGCATAAGAGAACTGTTCTTGTTATCACGTCATCTGACACCTGGGCCTCTACTTTTGTTGGAGATGCATAAAAGCAGCCCTGGGCACCTCTACCCTGCGCATCTACTCTGCCACCAGTCATGCCTCCCCTGGGGCCTCCCGGAGAACCCTGCTGCTGACCCCCTTCTCTAGCTGGGGGTGCTACTGCTGACAACTGCCTCAATGCCTGAGGGGCTGGTAAAGCTGATCTAGATGAAGGGCACTCCCTGGCCCAATGGCCCAGCTCCCCATAGATGAACCAACTCTGAGAAGACCTGCTAACTGGTGGAGGTCAGCCACCTCGACCAGATGCACATGTCTGAAACCCATCTCAGCCCTGACTCGAAGGGCACTATAATCGCTCTGATGAGGCTGATCTCCCTCTGAGATCTGCAATGCTGCCTGAAATGGGCTACTAGACTGCCATGGCTAGAACCCCTGCTAACCCCAACCTCGGGTATCCCTCGACCTGTGACGGGTCTCACTGAAGAAGTCATCTAATCTGGGCCTCCTGTCGCTGCCCCCGCTGACATCACGACGAAGATGCTCAATGGTATGGGCATGGTCAACCACCTCTAAAAAGGAACAGCCCGCTGCCAACAATGACTGCGACTCAATCCTCAGCGGCAGTCTCAGCCCTCTGACGAAGCATCTAACCCGCTCCTCCTCTGTAGGTAGAATCATGGGAGCATAATGGGACAACTCTAGAAATTTTTTCTCGTACTAATTCACCGTCATGGAGCCCTACTCCAATCTCGAGAACTCTTCACAAAGACGATCCCTGACGCTTCGTGGAATAACCCTGGCAAGAAAAGCCTCAAAAAACTTCTCCCATGATACTGGTGGTGCTCCGGCTGGCTTGATCCAAATGAACGAACGCCACCACTGTCTGGCTCGTCCATCTACCTGATAAGCTGTGAAGTCAGCTCCTCTGCACTCCACTAAACCCAAAGTCTGTAACCTCTCATGGAAAGTAATCAAGAACTCATGGGCATCCTCCCCCGCAGCCCCTGAGAACCTTGGCGGTGATAGTCTAAGAAACATCCCGAGCTTCTTCTACTCTCGCAGAGGCATAACCCCGTCCAACGGGTCCAGCTGAACAACGGCTAGTGCTGGTGGCTAAGGAGGAATCTTCCCTGCTAGAGACTTCGGCTCCGGCTCCGGAGTCCTCTCTCTCTCTCGGTCTGGTGCCGCAGCACCACATCGACCTTCTCTGCGCGTACGAGCCATCACTGTAACAAAATGGAACAAGTGAGATTTCAAGAAACATACTGGACAGCCACACACAAAAAAGATACAAAGTTAGAAAACATCCTAAGGACTTCCTGTAGCCTCCTGAAGATAAGTCACGGATGTTTCCGCACCGATCCTCAAGACTCTACTAGATGTTAGTTCTGTACAAGTGAGACGAACGAACCTAGGCTCTGATATCAATTTGTTAAGACCCGATTTCTCAACTCATGAGTGCCCCTAGAACTCACCGGTGGTGAGCCAATCTCTATCCCGGAACTTAACAGTAAAGGGACTAAGAGTGAAAACTAGTCCAAAACAGGCGGAAGCATACAAATAAAGCACAAACTAGAGAGCTGAAGCTAAACCAACCCAAAAATGATATACACAATACCTCAAAAAATCTGGAAGCCACATGTACAGAACTACTAACCAGAATACAATTTCAAAAAGTGGACAATAGAAACAACTATCTCGAAAACAAAAGACAAGCCAAAACATAATATAGAAGGAGATAGGTAATCCCAGAATGCCATGTGCTCACCCTAGTCTCCTGAAAAGATAGCTCCAGGCCCGAACTCAATGATGATAACTTGTGCTCAGACCTGCATCACAAAAATAGATGCAGAGTGTAGCATGAGTACCAAAACAACAGGTACCCAGTGGGCATCATAGGCCGGCTGAGCAAGAAAGGTAAAGACAGGCAGACAAGATAGAATCAGCAAAAACAATAACAGAGGTCAATAGAACGGAAACAAAACAAGTTTAAAGTAAACTGAGGATAGCTAACTAAACCCAACTGGGCCCCCCATAAAACCCGCTAGACACACTCGTGCGCAAGTTTAAATAAAACCCTAATGGACCCCCATAAGCCCGACAGATACACAGAAGAGCTATACTACAGAAATGAGGAACACCAACTCCAAAAGTCTCCAACCAAAGGTCCCGGACCCGGAAATCATCACCTAGGTCAAGTCCAATCATCAGCCACGAGCCAGAAATATCGAGTCATACCCGCGTAACCTCGGCCTCGTTTTGGAATAATATCAGAGCCCAGCTCAATCATCAACACATGGGCCCAGCCCAAATCATTAGTCACGGGCCGGCAATACTGAATCCCACCCGCATAACCTCGGCCTCATGCTGGGACAATATCACTCGCTCTACGGTCTCGAGCTAGAAATAACTGACTCTTACCGCGTTTCATCAATCTCGGATAAGAGCTAATCAATATGCGCTCAACATTCTAGCACTGGAAATACCAGTTCCATCTAGGTAACGTCAATCACGGGCTGGGACTAGTAGCCTACACTCCACAGACATGCACTGGAAATAACGGGCTGCAATCGTATAACGTCTGGACCGGAGCGAATAGCCTACCCCCGTCAGCCTAGAACTAGAAATACTAGATGCTAACCGCGTAACCTCAGTCTCAAACTGGACCTATCCAGCTCAAACCAGATAAAGCCACTACGAATCACACAAATCAAGGCTAACCATCACGTGCCATCGCACAAAAGTATATCAAACGAAGGCTTCCAACTTAACACATCCTCTGACAGCATCCCTGATCTCAGAAAATAGAGAGAAGAGAACCGGAAGAATCGAAGGCCACAAGAACGCCTAAATCAAGGCCCACACTATCAGACCCCAGTCTGCTATATCACTCTACAAGGACCTAGTCAATCCGAATCACCGTCAGATACATACTCAAGTCATAGGGTGCATAGGACTAAGGCAACACTACCTTAACCTATCCTAAGTCCGAAATAACAATAATCATCCAACACAAAATCCACAGACCCTGGCACACTCATGCATCAGCAGATACCCACCCTAAAGATAACCCATAACACAAACACCATCAACCCAAGTAAATAACCCAACAGTCAACTATTAAAAGGAAAATCAGGTAAACAGGGAACCAATACGAGCTTGCCACCTCAGATTCACAAATATCAACCAGCATCTACACAATCAAGCTCAATTTAGAAGGAAGGGAAGCCGTAACCTACCAAAAAGCCGATCACGAACGCTCCAAGTCACTCAGCCAAAGATTTCCCCTTCCAAACGGCCTCAGACTGCTGCCACGCAATCCACAATAGAATCACAGCATCAATACGGTCGTTTAGACACTAAAATCAACAAATTCAGAGACAGACCAATTTTGTAGTTAAATCGGGCAAAGTGGGACCCACTCTACAATTTCTTGAATTGACCCCGTGAAAAGGTCCCAAATCTTTCCCAAAAGACAAATCCAAAAACGGATCACCCTTCAGGGGTCTAATCCGCTCCTAACAGACCACAACAACAAATCACAAAACTAAACAAAATAGGCCAACAAAGAACTTACCCTTGATTTCACGGAAAACGAAGAAGACCAAACATACCCCAACTTAAATCCCACTAAGCCAACAAGAATCCAAGCGCTTAGGACTTTGAATAACCGAAAACCAACCACCGAGGAGATTTTTATGAAGGTTTGAAGCTCTCCAAAATGTGAGCTTCGACCTCATTAAATAGACACTGCCGGGCCCCTCTTCTCCGCGAAGCGGTCAATGCTCCGCGAACACGGAGGTGAGTCAGTAAGTGCTCCACGAACGCGGAGAACAAGTCCTCCTCTCACAAAACAGGCCTCCGCGAACGCGGAGCTCAGGGACGAAGACCTCTACGAACGTGGAAAGTCTTTCACGAACGCGGAGAACAGGGATACACCCAGACTTACAGACCTCCGCGAACATGGAGTAGACTCTCCTTCACCTCCGCTAACGCAGAGCCTTTCCCACGAACGCGGGGAGTAAATGAGTGTGAAGTTTTGACAGTTGCACCAGCTGAGTTTTGGAGACTTCCAAAACTCCGACAGGGTGCTCGGAATTCATTCGAAACCTCGTGCATGCAAACGAAATATGCTACCCCCTCGAATTTGACATTTCAGACTCAATGGCGTAGTCAAAATTTCCATACAAGATCGTTTTGACAAAAAGTGGGTCCCACACCCAATGAGCCATTTTAGCCAGCTTATACCGGAGGTCTAAAAATCAGATCGAAAGCTCCCGGTAATTCTCGAAGGGTCGTTCTAAACCAAAATCGGCATTCCAGAATTAATCGCGCTGTCGAAATTTCCATCTGAGCGCATTTTCCAAGAATGTTGACCGAAGTCAACCTTAAACCAAATTTCAAAGACTAAAGAGCTAACTGGGCACAAAATCACATTGGAAACCCCGGGATTTGGGCAAACCAAACTCCTCACCTAATTTTGTCACTCTGAAGCTGATGGAACCATCAGAATTTTCATTTGAGGTCATTTACCTAAAGTTATGACCGAAATCAACTTTTCAAGGTTCAAAAGCTCCAAAATAGAAAAACAGGCATAAAACTCAAACGAACGACCGGGCGACCAAACAATCAGTGCCAGCAAGTCATAAATGACTAGGAGTCACTACAGGAACGCTCTAAACGACAGAAAGAAGGCATTAAAATAGAAATGACTTAGAGGGTCATTACAACTCTAGATATAGTCATAGATATCACATCAATATTCATCATATCATATACAGATCCATATCATTTAGTAAACACATCACATCAAAACTTGGAGGGGTCTCATCTTCTTCATTTTAAATCAATAACATGCCATGGATTCCAATAAGCATTCCTATTCTTCTTTAACATCAATAAACATCCTAAACATGCTGATTCAGTAGAAATTTAAATTACTCAGAAAAAGAACTCAACAAGAAAATCCAAGTATTCAAGGGAGTATCTTGGCTACTTAGACTTCAATGAGATACTAAACAAAACAAACTTGGGAAAGTACACTGGTTACTAAGACTTCACCAAGGTACTCGTCCAAACATAAAAATACAAACTACTACCTTCTTCCTATAAAATGCATGCATTGTCCTCAAGTACAAAAAGAAATATAAAACAAGAGCCGAAGACATACCTATAATGTCTATGCACCAATAACCATATGTGGAGTAGATGGGTCAAAGGTGTGGAAGCTATAACGACACTCGGTATCATAGATTTTGACCGAGCTGGTAGAATAAACAATTTGTGCTAAACTAGATGCATCAGAAACGTGTTGCAGCTTCCTATCCTCTCTAAACTTCTCGTGCATGACGGATATCTACATGGCCGCCTCTATCTCTATGCAGTCTCTCTTTTGATCTCTATCACTCTCTTCATCAAGTACATCATCATCCATATGCACTTTCTTCCCACGCGTAGGTGGGGGTGATCATCGGTAAGCATATCAAACAAGATTGACTATGCGTCTCACATATGCATTGTAAAGGTTGAAATGACTAGAGCTTGAGTGGTAGCAAGTGATATGACCTCTTTTCAGAGCTGGTAAACCTTAATATGAAATACCAATACATCGGAAGTCTATATACTATATTATCGCTCAATCACCTGGTGCTCAAATATGTCTATCTGCCCATATAACTCATAGGCCCATCTATCTATGACTACCTGCATCTTCATAAGTACTCACTCCTTAGCCTATAAATTTAATATATTGATATGGCTTGACCTACTAGATCGACTGTGCTAAGTGCATCTTAATCTGCGCTAGGTGCTAGACTAGCCCATCTAAAAACTTGGGAGTGATCATAACAAAACTAGACGTCCGAGGCTTTGAGACCCTAATGGGCTGACTGGTGGATGGTGTCATAGATGTAGTGGAAGGTATGCTAGGTCCTCTCCCGTAATAGTTGACTCTATTATCAAACTGTCTACACCTTGCTCAAAGGCTGGTATGTCAAATTGCATGGGCAACTGAACCCAAGCTGAGGAGCTCGTCTTTAGGAAACTAGACTAGTATCATCATTTTATCACCCCAAAATATTGTGTTTAGGTAACCTCAATTGGATGATCCAATATCTAAAATGGCACACCAGAATCCTAGAACAACCTATAAATCATGCAAGGGAATGGGATTATAGTACTATCTCAAAACACCCTCTTGTGAATCTCCTCAAAAATGTATCATAGGATATCAATGTCATACACTTCCATGATACTTGCCACTAAAACTTCTCAGGTGAGGGTCAAGATGGGGAGTACGTGGGATTACACAATAGCCCACCAAATATTTCCAGCAAAGATCAGTGAGGCCTTTTTAATTTGACCCGAGCCAGTCACCCATCTACGCTGCTCTCGGCTATGTGATCGATAACCCAACTCAATAAGTCAGCTTATTGGGTCTGATGAAAAATCATGTTCTGATCTCATATTGTCTTAATGTGCTGAATAAACTCCACAGTAGTGGTAGTCTGCTAATACTCTAGCCCATATTAGAAGCGTTGGATGGTCTGCTCAAAAATATCAATGGGACCAGCCCAAATAAGTATGCCAGTGAGTGAGGGCTAATCAATCTCCTTGGCCTTCTCCAGTGTAGTCTTATTATTTGTAGTAGTGCAGGAAGCATAGAACTCCCTAACCATGGCTAGACTTTAAGTCTCAAGGGGTTCAACCATCCATTCAAGCCTCTCTGAACAAGTATGCTAGTGAGTGAAGGCAAATCAATCTCCTTTGCCTGCTCCGATGTAGTCTGACTAACTGTAGTGGTGTAGGAAGCGTAGAACTCCCTAACCATCGCAAGACTTTAAATATCAAAGGGTGCAGCCATCCATTCGAACCTATGATGGGAGAAAGTGGCCTAAATATCTGGATATGCTGCCAAACCTTTCATCATGATCTTAATTTTGTCGAAAATACTCCTCTTGGGCATGCCTCAGTCTTATAGAACAACACCCAATCTATAAATTTTCATCATGTTCGGGACACACCATATCCTTTCCTCCTGGACCATAGTATTTGCATTGTGTTAAGCTGGTGTATCCATTGTGCCCTGTGGTACGGCCACTAATGGAGTAGTGCCAGATCCCACTGCTGAACCAAAAAGGCCTTGTGTCTTAGGGTAGAGCAAATCAAAAGAGGCTCCACAACCGGTGTGAGCTTCTTAGTGTGATTTCTTGTGGCCTTAGGCTCGATGTTCAAGTTAGCACTGATGTGAAAACTCCCCTCGAAACCATACCATTTGTCTTCGAAATTCTTATATCATAAGTAGCTTTTACTTCACAAGCCCCGACCCTCTTTTATAGTGTGATAGTCATGCCCTCACACTTAAGGTTTTTTCTTTAGAGGCATAGTGCCTGTGGGAATAACATTAGTATACTGAAAAATGAAAGAAAATAAGAAAGAGAAACAAAATAAAATAAGAATTTATATTTTTCTAATTTTTTAGGTATGGTCTACAAGGGGCCAATTATATAGCCCATGGGAGAGACCACGGCCTGTTCTGAACATTTTTTATCAGGTTTTAGAAGTTTGCACTACAAGCACATTTATGGTCTGTAGAAACATCTAAGACTCGTAGATGGTTTCCTAGTTCTCAAAGATGCCATACTTAGTTTCAAGACTTTGAACTATGAGTCCTATGTATGAATCATAGAACATTCTACGAATCGTGCATAGTCCCATAGTTCTCAGAGTTCAATTTTCTAGTTTAAGGATTTTTAGGTCTCAAGTGCAATCAACGTACCATAGATGACTCTAAGATTCGTAGATAAACTTGTCTTGTCTTTGTGTGTAACAATTTCCACTGAACATGCAGGATTTGTACCAGGCTATGAGTCATGGAATAATCCACAGCTTGTAGAAGAACTCTGTCTCGACACACAAATTTATTAATTTTTATTATCCCCTAATACAGGGTTCAACATCAAAGCACACCAATTACACAATTTTAATGCAGATGCTCACTTACCATCATTCTTAGGCTTCTTAGCATAAAGAAATTAAAATATGAACCCTAAGTTAAGTAAATCAACCAAAATTCGAAGAAAGGTGATTTAACACACTTACCCAAATGAAATTTTGTGATGTGTGAGTTATTTGAAGATAAGTGCTTGTGACTATGTGATTAGTGATGTGAGAAACCTTTCTAGACCTGTTAATTTTTGGTTTTGCTTTTAGTGCGATCGAGTATTGAATGAGGGTTTGTGTTTTGTGATGTTGTTTGTGTAATGCGAGTGTGAAGGGAATCAAGAATAAGGGTCAAGAATGGGAGGTAACGACTTATGGGGATTTATGGGAGTAGAAAGTCAAGAGATAAATTAAATGTGTGTGGAAATTTTAAAAAGTGGTGGCATCGTGGGTCGGGTTAGGGCGTCCTATCTTAGGACTGAGAATTACGACATGAACAACGACCTTTAATACAACACACGAGCCGTGGAATGATGTCGTGAACTGAGTGCTGAGAGTGGAAAAATTGAAAAAATATACTTCAGACCTATGAACAATATTTATGGACAGTGATTGCTTTTTATGATATATAAAGAGAACTCGTAGATCTAAACCTTTAGTTGTTCATGCACTTCGAGTTCTACAAGCAACATCTACAGTTCATAGACTTATATATTCCTCCTACATGAGGCTCTTAGAACAAGTCCTGCATGTTTCAATTTCATTCTTAGTTCTATGAGAAGGATCCACCAGTGGTGGAATGAACCATGACGTATTGACTCGGCTCGAATGTACTCCTTTTTACTATATTTTTCTAGATTTTTCTGTTATTTCTTGCACCATGCACAACCATTAGTTTTGCATTATATGTTCTCTAACGCTAAAAAAACTAACACTATGCTATCTTATGCTATGCTAAAGATATATCTAGAAAGAGAAAATTAATAAGAATAAAAACAACGTAACTTGGGTTGCCTCCCAAGCAGCACTTGATCTAACAATGCGGCATGACACATGATCTTTGGTTTCTAAAACATCCCAAAAAGTCCATGCTTCCACCACCTTGATTTCCTCAGAAGTGCCCTTCACTCTTTGGCCATTTACCTTGTACTACATTCTTTCATTATTTTCAAGCTCAATTACACAATATGAGAACACTTTAACCACACGGAATGACCCTAGCTACTTTGACATTAATTTTCACGGAAACAGCCTTAGCCTTGAGTTGAACAAAAGATAAAGATAACCTATAACCATGATACATCTTCATCCTCTCTTTGTGTAAGGCTGAGCTTTCAAATTCTATTAGTCGAAACAAATCAAGCTCATTAACCTGACTTAGCCTATGATCCGATGCATCTCCCTAGTCTAGATTTAGCTTTTTGAGAGCCCACATAGCTTTGTGTTGTAGTTCTACAAGCAGATGGCAAGACATCCAAAACATGAGGTTATAAGTGGAAATACCTATGTGCGACTTGAATGCACTTTGATATGCCCAAAAGGTGTCATCAAACTTTCTTGATCTGATGCATCTCTCTAGTCTATTAGCAATCACAAGTTTTGAAAGGAATTGCTTTATTGCACGGTTTGAAATTTCGACTTGTCCACTTGACTGCGGATAATAGGGAGTTGATACACTACATCTTACCCCATATTTTTCTAGTAAAGTGTAACACCTCAGATTTAAAAAAAAAAAGGGTGCCATGATTTTTGGTCCACTGGTTCAAGTCTACGAGACTAGTCTACGATTCGTAGTACTTTATACGGGTCGTAGACCAGTCTCGTAGAATGGGGGAAATAATCTTTGAAAACTCAAGCCTCTGAACTTTTCTTTGAGAGAACAGGATGGTTCGTCAAGTGATTGATGAATCATCGACGGGTCTCGTGGGTAGCTCCAAGACTTAGTGAAATTTGAAGGCCTAATGTTTGTTTCTACGTTGGTATGTATGAACCGTAGGAAGACCTACGAGCCATACATGGGTTCTGTCAATTGGAGGTGTAAAATAATAGTTTTTGAATCTTTCTACGATTGACCAGGATGATCCATAGAAGGACCTACGGATCATAGGTCAAAACTATAGACCGAGTCGACAATGAATTTTGAAGGGCTTTTTGTGCTTTTCCCTAATTGATAAATGCCAAAGCTAGGTCATTTTGATCCTAATCCTAGACCCTATATAAGTCCCTTGAGCCTAAAACTTAACTCTTCTAGATCATTCTTCAATTCCCCAAAATCCCTCCAAGTTCTTTCCCTAAAATTTCTCTCTAAAAGCTTGAAGAAGAAGACTAGGGTTTCAAGATGAATTCACCAAATTCGCCATTGATTGTGGGCTTTCGACATCAAGGTATGATAGTATTCGCCTATTGAGTCCTTTACTCCATAGGGTTCCTAAATTCTCCAATTTCACAAGTTAGTATTTCCAATTGAAATTAGGGTTTTATTCCATGTTGATGGGTTCTTTTAGATTATGATCCAAATGATTGTTTTCTATATTTTTATGCATGAATTGAAATAATTACATGTTTTTGAGTTAAATTCATATGAACCCATGCATGACCCATGATTTTAAAATATGAACCCATGATAAAGCTTATGAATTATGATCCATGAATTTATGAAGGTATGCATGCTTTTATGAAATTGATGTAAATGAAATTGAGGATGCTTTATGAATATATTTTATAAAAATTATGCATATTTTATGAAAGTAATATTTAGGACTCAAGTAAGATTACAGATGAACGTATCTATATGTTCTATGAAGCTTGGCCACATGACATGAATGACATCTAGATTTTCCATCAATGCTTTTGGGTTATTTTTCAAAATTAGGTATTCATTAGTATGGTAGCCGGTTATGCCATCAATGATCATAGATCATGCTTTTAAAACAATTTTCATTAGTAGTATGGCACTTCTTGTATGAGGTTTTAATAACTATGGGCCTTTTAAAGCTATTATGAAAAGATCATGGATGGTAAAAAGTTTTCTCACGCATGTTCTAAGGATCTATTCTGAATGACGTAAGCTTGGACTAGTCCATGGAAGATGAAACGTCTACTCTAATAAACTCTAGCTTGGATTAGCCACAAAATTGTGCCTTTCCATGGATAATAAGATAAAGATGATTAATGACTAATTCCTTGGGATTTATGCTTAGTTACGAGAGGACAAGCGGCGAATATTTGTGTCCCACAAGCTATGTTCCACCATAGAATTGTCTTAAATGACCTAGCTAGTGAATCCACAATTAGCATATGAATGATGTATACGGATGCTACCTTGGCAAGTAGAATCCCCTTCTTTCGGTATGAGGATATATTGGATTTCATATTATAGCTCACGTGGTCTATGTCGGTTAGTGGTAAACTTCCCACAATAATGAAGTAAGTTACTTTCAAGGATCTCTTGAGTGTTTTAAATATGTTAAGCTTGCATTGCATTGACCTGGCCATGATTTATATTTTCTAACCTCTTTTATCTTATGATTTAGTTTTGTCATTGCATACCATATAAAGTCCTTTTTAGCACGATTTCATAACTCTTATGTATCGTTATCATTCATGGTACATTCCATGTACTAACGCATGCTTATGCCTACATTGTCTCATATTGTAGGGTTAGACACTCATATTCCCCATTCTCGTGGCTAGTTGGTACTTTTGGGTAGTGGAAGATTGGTGAGTCCTCATGATCCGAGGGCCAGGAGCCCTTTATTGCTTTATGTCATTTTTAGTTTCATATTTTTTATGTGATGTATGGGTTACATCCCAATAATTTTCCTTATCATGTATTTAATGGCTTTGAAATTTATGTATGACTTCTGCTTTTGTCAAACTCTTTTATATGAGATGCTACTTTTAAACTCTTTTTTTCTATTATCTTGTGTGATGTATGCTAAGTAGCTTGTGTGGGGCCTTTCGGGGTCCTATATGCCATGTCACTCCTGTGGTGTACTTTGGGTCATGATATAAAGTGTGAAACAACCTATTACAAAATTGGGAACCTCCATCACTAATAATTGTTTGCGGCATACCAAATCTGAAAAAGATATTTCTTTTTAGGAATATTGTTACACTTTTTCCTTCACTATTGGGAAGCGCTACAGTCTCCACCTATTAGGACACATAGTCAATAGCCACATATATGTACTTCATCCTATTAGAAATCACATAGTGACCCAAAAAGTCAAGGCCCCCAAACATCGAATAGCTAAATTATCAGAATAGGAGTGAGTGGGAGCTCATGTTTCCTGGAAATACCTCCTTCTCTTTGACAACGAAAAAAATATTTGGCAAAATCATTCGCAACTTGGATGATAGTAGGAAAATAGTACCCGCATTGCAAAATTTATGGGCAGTCTAGATACCACTGTGATGCCCTCCAATGGGAGAAGAATGACATTCTTTCAACATGCTTGTCATCCCTACCTGAGGTATGCACCGACAAATAATCTCGTCAACAAATACATGAAATATGTATAGTTCCTCCCAAAAAAACCTCTTCACATCTGACATAAACTTTCGCGCTTGTAAAAAGACAAATCTGAAGGTACCACATCACTCACTAATTAATTTCCAAATTCTACAAACCATGGAATAAGATCATGGGATGCCGATGAGACTTTCAACACTTTCTCATCTGAGAAAGTGTCATCTATCTCAAACCCATCTGCTACTTTTAGCGTTGCTTCATCCTCTAACCTTGACAAGTGAATGTCTAACCTATTTATGGTTCCTTTCTGTCTCTAACATCATAATCAAATTCCTGCAATAACAAGACCCAATAAATCACTACTTTTTAGCATCTTTCTTTGCCATCAGGTACCACAATGCTGCTTGATCAATGCGTACTGTCACGACCCGAGGTACCCCCTAGATGTGGCATGGCGTACAAGACCCCGAAAAGCCTCATACAGGCCACTTAGCATACATACAAGATCTTAGAGATTAAGAGTTCAAAAGAGATTGTCATATCAAAGGTTTTAAGAAAATAGCGGAAGTCTACATCTCATGTCTCAAAGCCAATCTAATCATAAGAATGAAAAGTAAGATCTTGGGACGTAGCCCAATACAATGTCAAAGTATGAACATAAAAGCAAGAACAACTAGGCAATGTCCTCGGAGGGATGAGGACTCACCAAGTCTTCACAAATCTTCTACTAAGCTCTAGCCACGAGTGGATGGTGAATCGCCGAGTCCTACATCAACTAGTCAATGTAGGCAAGAGTATGTGTTAGTACAATCAAGTACAAAGTATGATAGCAATGCACATAAAACAATGAAAACATCCTAAAATGAGAAATTTTCATGACATGCAAAGGCCAACTAAAACATGATAGAGCATGGAAAACATAAGGTATAAACCAAGGCCAAAGCAAGCTTAACATCTTTACTTTACTTTACTTGAGAACATCATTACAACACTTTTGTTCATTAGTTATGGGAAATAGCCTTAACCGACATATAAGACCATGTGAGCTATCAACATGGATTTCAGTGTCTACCCTACACAGAAAGAGGGTTGCCCTACTTGCCAAGGTAGGACCATAACTTCTTAGCTAATGTCAATCTAGACAAAACAATGGTGGAACATAGTTTATGGGAAATGGGTAATCGCCACTTGTCCGCTCGGTGCTAAGCATAATTCCCACTGATTAAATATAGTTCATTTATCATAGGTAGACATGGGTAATCGCCTCTTGTCTACATTGGGGAACATGGGTGATCGCCTCTTGCCCCTTCATTAGAATAGCTCCTTAAGAACTTGGGTAATCGCCTCTTGTTCATTCAAATTCATAGTGTAAGTATTACGTGAGAAACCTTCCAAAACTCAACAACAACATCAACATATCATGACTTTGGTACTTCAATCTCAAAGCACCCTTAATTCATCATTAACTTCATGAGAGACGTGCATGATTTCATAAGCTTCATCTTTACATAGTTCATCATGCTCAATATTTCATATATCATAGAGTTCATATGGGTTCATAAGAGTTCAACTTAAATCATGCAATTCAATGCAATCTCATACTTAGAAGTCATAAGCAAGGCAATTTGACCATATTTGAAGGAACCCACATAGTAGAGGGAAATCATGCTTTTGATTTGAATATGCTTAATTCCATAAAAATCATTCTTAGTTCATTCATAATTCATGCATGGATTCATAGAGATTTCATAAAATTCCTCAATTCATATTTCAACCCACCAATCAAGTGTAGATTTTCAAATTAAGGAAAAATAGCATGGGTTCATCCAATCTCTACTCAAGTCATGTAAATCACACTAATTCGTGCTCTAAATTATTTTATCACGCTAGATCGTGCACTAGGAATCATAAAATCAACATTTGAAGTCATAATTGAAGAATCCATAAGAATTGATCAAAACCCTAATTCAATTTAGAGAATTGATCCTTTAAAATTGAAGGGAACTAGGGACCCATTGGAGGAAAGGGCTCAAATGGTGAATGCAAACTTACCTCAACAAAGCCCACAAGAAATTGTTAGAAATCAATGGCCTTCAATGGAGGATCCAAGCCATTCTTCTTCTTCGAAACTTGAGAGAACTTTTCTAGATAGAGAAATATTTGGGAGAGAAGAAATTTGGGAATGACTTAGAATGAGTAAAATTAGGCTTAGGAAATATATATAGGGTCTGGGTTAAGGGCATAACCGACTTAGATTAGGAGTTAAACATTTAGGGAAAAGACCAAAAAACCCTTAAAAAATAACTATTAGGGTCCATCTACGGTTGGGACCTATGGTCCGTAAGTCCATCGAAACACCGTCCTATTCTTCCGTCAATTGATTCAAAGACCTCAACTTAGGCCTAAAAATTTTGCTATGTCTGGAGGGGATCTACGAGACCCACCTATGAACCATACATTGGATGACGACTCGTCCTGTTGCTCCGTAGGTCGAGGTTTTGAAACTTGAAATCCTGAAGGTTTTCCAGTGCCATCGACGGTTCCCACCTATGGCTCGTCATTCCACCTACGGTCCATAGGTGGCCTCCATAGTCACTGATACAAAAATTTTGAAAAGCTGCATTTTCTTTCTTTGAAAACTCGGGGTGTTACACATACAATGACTTTGGCGCCAAGCAAGTAAGATCTATATTTTTTTGAATGTGAAAACCACGGCAAAAAATACATGTTCACAGTCATTATATAGTTTCTTTGAGCCACATTAAGAGCTTTGCTAGCATAGCATATGAGATGTAGAATCTTCTCACGCCTCTACCCTAAAACTACATGAAGCGCCACTCCACTCCCATCAAAAATAACTTCGAACGATTGGGTCAAATCTTGTGTAATAATGATGGGCGCATAAATTAGCATCTCTTTCAACCCTTCAAATGCCTTCAGATAGGCCTCATAAAAAACAACGTTTATCTCCTTCTTTAGTAACTTACTCAATGGGTGTGCAATTTTTTACAAATCCGTCATAAATCTGTGATAAAATTCGGCATGTCCCAAAAACTTCTAACACTCTTTACCAAGATAGGTGGAGGAAATTTTTAAATCACCTCGCTTTTCCAATAGAAAAAAGGTTCAAATCGCGAGAGTTAAAATTTCGAATAATGGGGATTTAGAATTTCCACAATTTGTTGTTACAAGTGTTTCAAAAACTCCCACTGTTAGGTTTGTCGCTAATAAATTGTGGGAGTTTTTATGCTGCCCCCTATCAATTTGCAGCAACCAAATAGCAGCGGTTTTAACTCCATAATCTTTTACAGAAAATAATTTTATTTCATTTTCTGGGGGTTATAACTGTAATCTTTTAAAAAAATTTAATATAAATTTATAAAATGATTAGGATACATTAAATTCATGAATAGATTAGTCCAAATAAATTATGGATTATTATAATTGGGTTAATTATTTAAGTCCAATAAGTATGAATTTAATTAAAGTCCAAATTACCTGATTTGGGCTACAATAGATGAGCCCAGTTTATTAAGCCCAATTTAATCTCATCCTAGAGGCCCATTTTGGTGCAACGTGACTAATGAGGTGGCACGCCAAGTCAAACAAAGGAGCCAATTGGATCATGCCATGTGTCAAAAATGACAAGCCCGCTCCATAAAGCCCATATGTCATGTCACTTAAATCTGATTGGCAGGAGGGAATCCTTCTCCAATCACAACTCCTCCATTCTAAAACTATAAATAGGGGTCCTCATAATTTAGAAAAGGAACCGAAAATTCTAAGCAAGAAGCAAGAGAAAGCATGTGGTAAAAACGCCATAAAATTATCTATAGGCTACAAGTTAAGAATTCAAGCATTCAAGTTCAAGAACGCTCAAGATCAAGACCATCATATTCAAGAACAAGCTCGAAGCTCTTGAATCCAAGTAAAAGTTAAGATCAAGATAAAGTTCAAGTTAAATATCATCAAAGATTCAAAAACAAGATTTAAAGCCCTTGAATCCAATATGAAGTTCAAGGCAAATTCAAGATCAAGCTCAAGAGCCCTTGAATTTATATCTGAAAAGGCGAATTCATAGGAATCATAGAAATTGTAACACTTGTACTTTGAAATCAATAAAATGATTGTTGCATTATTTTTTAAGTCTTGATTATTATTTTTTCGACGTTAATTTTATTATCTACAAATTCTGGCATGCCAAGTGGGACAATCTATACCTCTCATCTAAACTTTTCAAGAATCAAAGAACATTGAGATGACTTTCAAGAAAATCAACTCTCAATCAACTGCCTCTAAGGTGACTAACTCCAAATTCTCTACTAAAGTTGAAGGAATTCTTGGTTTTACCTCCGGAAGCTTTGGAGCTGTTACAAGAAGCAAGGCTACTACGCTAGGACAACATACACTTAAAGTGTAATCCACATAAACTTCTGCTTTTGGGTCTTCGACTCCAAAAGGATCAAGGTCCTCCACAAATTCTTTAGAAGGAGGAAGCAATGTTGCTGAAAAGATCAAGAAGACCTTAGCTCTACTTGAGCAATCTGGTTCCAAGAACTCTTCCATAAAGGGGAATTATGATTCAACCAGTGAATCATCTCCGCGTACATCACGTAATGTGAGTTCATTGAAGATCAACTTCCGCAACAATCCATGCTACTCTCCTACATCCCCAATGATCATGCAAGAAATGGTAACTGATGCTTCTTCCACTGAGGAATCACTTGCAAATCTGATGAAGCTGGTTGATGCATTAACAAAACATGTACAACATCAAGAGTCTCGAATAAAAAAAATGATGGATAGGATGGAAGACCTTTTAGATGGAGATGCCAGTCCTGTACACGAAAAGGGTGTTGAAGTTCAAGAGATGGAAAATCCTGCGAAGAAAGGACCGCTTATCAAGGAGATGCCAGTTTTTTCTGAAGATATGATCCCACTCGATCACTTGAAGGAGTTCATTAAAGGAACAATCAAAGATAAGTATGAAGTCTCCACCAAGTCTTCTCATATGTATGCGAAGCCATATAGTGCAATAATTGATAGCTACAAAATGCTTGTCAGCTATCAACCCCCCAAATTTCAACAGTTTGAGGGTAAAAGAAATCCAAAGCAACATATCGCGCACTTTATGGAGACATGTAATAGGCTGGAATCTGTGGAGACCATCTTGTCAAGCAGTTCGTCCGCTCTCTAAAGGGAAATGCCTTTGATTGGTATACGGATCTCGAGCCCAATTCTATTGATAGTTTGGAACAACTAGAGCACGAGTTTCTCAATCTCTTCTATAGCACAAAGGGTACATTGGGCATGGTAGAACTCATGAATACTTGCCAAAGAAAGGATGAACCGGTTATAGATTTCATAAATCGATGGAGAAACGCGAGCCTAAATTGTAAAGATAGGTTTAGTGAAACCTCTACAATAGAAATGTGTATCCAAGGAATGCACTGGGAGCTTCTTTACATCTTATAAGGAATAAAGCCAAAATCCTTCGAAGATCTAGCCACTCGCGCTCATGATATGGAGTTGAGCATGTCCTTTGCTGGAATAGATATGACATTTGCCCATGATTCTCGCAAAGGAAGAGAAAAGCAGGAACTAAAGAGATGGAGCAAATTTTTTCCCAAGAATGACAACAAAGAATCCATGAATGTCAATGTGTCACTTGTGAAGTTTACTACGAATGAAAATAAGAAGAAAAATGTGAAAATGACTTTCCAAGTGCGTTCAAACCAAAAGTCGGTCCTAAGGGAGAGACAAGAAAAGGAATACCCCTTCTTGGATTCTGACGTTTCAGATATTTTTGATGAGTTGCTTTAGTTAAAGCTCATTGAGTTGCCAGAGATGAAGCAACCTGATGAAGCTGGAAAAACTGATGACCCAAATTATTGTAAGTATCATAGACTTGTAAATCACCCTCTTGAAAAATGTTTTGTCTTCAAAGATAGAGTTATGTGATTGGCTAGAGAAAAGAAGATTGTCCTTGATGATGAGAAAGCTAGTTCTAACTAAATCTCTATCACATTTCTCTTGCTTGATCCAGTCAAAATATGTATCTCTGAAAAGCATGAAGACGAGTCATTGGAGCAAGACAAACCTCAATTGATATAGATGGTGATGAAGGCTAGATTCTTGTGACTAGGCAAAGACACTTAAAGTCTAGCTTATGAAAAGAATCATACGAGCAACCGGTTAGGAGGAAAATGGTTAGGAAATTGGGGAAGCGGAAGTCAATCAAGCGCCCAAAGAGGGAAAAAGTAGAAGTGCATCACTACCAAAAACCCCGACGTCCTGTGATTCTAGAGGAATTCTTACCAAGTTAGTTTTGCACAAAGTCTACTCAAGACAATGTGAAGTCATCATGTTTTAATGTTGATAAAGAAGAAACAATGAAGATGTCTCCTATTGCAAAAGAAGAAACAATGAGTGAATCATCACCAAAAGTGTCTCCTAGTTACGAAGAGGAAGCAATGAGGGAAATCTCATCAATGATGTCTCCTTCGTCTTCTGAAAAAACCTATTGAACCTTCTTCCCAAGAAGCACATGCATGTGATAAAAAAATCACATTTACAGATAATGATCTTCTATTTGGTGATACACTACTCAATCGTCCTTTGTATATGGTGGGTCACATGCTAGAGAAGAAGATAAACATAATCTTAATAAATGAAGGATCTAGAGTCAACATTCTGCCTATCCACTCATTGAAGGAATCCGACATCACGATTGAAGAACTTAGTGAAAGTCGTTTGTTGATAAAAGGATTCAATCAAAGAGGACAGAGGTCCATAGGCTCTATTAAATTAGAAATCTTCATGGAAGATTTGTGATCAAGCTCATGGATGCATATGATCGATGCAAACACTTCGTACAAAATATTTCTTGGCAAGCCTTGGGTTCATGAGAATAAAATTGTCACATCTTCCTGCTATCAATGTTTGAAGTACCTTGAAGGCGGAAATAAAAGGAAGATAGTTGCATATGATAATCCATTAACGGAAGTTGAGATACACTTTGCCGATGCAAAATTCTGTTAGAAGAATTACATTGTCAAGGGGGCAAAACCTGATGACGTCAAATCAATTAAGTCTAATAAAATCACAAGCAAAAGAGTTGATGCTACTGTCAAAAAGGTCAAAGTTGACACTAAAGAACCTTGTCCTATTCTGAATAAAGGAAAAAAACATGCCTTCGAAGAAGAAGTTAATTTATGTGCTTCGCTATCTTTCAAAGGTGAAGAAAGAGGAACATCAACCATCTAACAATCAAGAGACCATCTAACAATCAAGAGAATGCACTAAGAGGATTGACTCTTCCTATCAGACAGATTGATGGAATAAACTTATCTTCGAAGCTATCAGAAAAGTCAATCGCTCAAAATCAAGTGCAAGAAGCGGTACTCCCTACAAAATGCACTAGAGAAGGGTTTGATCCCAATGCTTACAAGTTATTTGTGAAGGCTGGATAAAACCCTAATGAACCATAAAATTTAGGGAAGCTTCGATCGAAAGATACAACCAAACAAGCACGAGAAGGCTTAGGCTATAGCCAACCGCCTTCAATTCGCATTTCCATAAGATGGGAAAGCAATAACCATATAACTATAGAAGATGATGTCACTACTTCCTACAAAAAGCTTTCTGTCTTGGATCGTCTTGGAGAATTGAGTGCGAGAACTTCTATGTTTTAAAAGTTAGGCCAATTGAAGAAGAAGAATAACAAGCATCGAAAAAGCTATCTAAGAGTGACAACTATTGCTTCACCTATGGCCCAAAAGGATTTCAAAAGTTTGATTCCTTCTAGAATGAGCCGGTGAGTGGAACTTGTTGTTTGTTGTAACGAGAAACTAAAGGCAGAGACTCACACTTTGGTTTACACCAAGGAGCGTGAGGATGATAAAGAATGTGTAGGCTCTTCGTATCATGTTACAATCCAGTATGAGCATATGCCTTGCCTCAAATAAAGATTGATGAAGAGTTGGAGGATATTATCTAGTTAAATCACATATCTGTCAATGACAATGATCCTCTAGAAGGGGAAGATGTTTGAGATGCTCCACAAGAACTTGAAGAAGGAGCAAAGACAATAATAGATCCCTTAAAGGAAGTTAACGTTGGCCCTGATGAAGACCTACGGCTAACTTTCTTGAGTGCCTTTCTAGAAGTTTATGAAGAAATCACTTATAGGTGGGAACCGTAGGTGGCAGGCCTATGTTTTAAAAATGATAAGTTTCAGAACCTCAACGACGGCCTGCCAGGATAGCCAGTCATCTAGTGTATGTTCGTAGATGGGTCTCGTAGGTCTCCTAAAGAATTAGTAAAATTCTTAAGCCCTAAGTTCAGATCTACGTTTGCCATGTACGGTCCATCGATTGACCCACGAGCCACACATTGGATCCGTCGTTGTAGGGTCCAAATAGATAGTCTCTGAACCCAACGACGTTTGACCACGATGGTCTGTCGATTGACCTATGGAAAGTAGGTCAGACCGTCGACGGGGCCTAGCAGTTATATTTTAAGGGGGTCGTTTGGTCTTTTTACCTAATGGCCTATTTACTAATCAAGGTCGGTTCCCCTCAACTCCTAACACTATATAAGATCTTCTAATCCTAAAAACTACCCTTTCCAATGACTTTGCAAGATTTCCCCAAATTCTCCTCTCACAGCTATTTCTCTCTCTAGAAAAATACTCTCAATTCTCAAGGAAGAAGAAGAGCTAGGATCCTCCATTGAAGGTCATTGATTTTCTAGCAATTTCTTGTGGGCTTTGTTGAGGTATGTTAGCATTCACCATTGGAGCCCTTTCCTCCAATGGATCCCTACCTTTCTTCAATCTTCAAGGTTTAATTCCCTAAATTGAATTAGGGTTTTGATCAATTCTTTTGGGTTCTTCAATTATGATTTCAAATTGTTGATTTTATAATTCCTAGTGCATGATCTAGCGTGATAAAGTAACTTAGTGCATTATTTAGCATGATTTATATGATTTGAGTAGAAATTGTATGAACCCATGCATGAGCCCTGATTCCTAGTTATGAATTCATAATGAAGTATGATCCATACATTTTTGAAGTTATGAAATTGATTAAAATATGCATGATTCTAAGGTGAATTGACATGTACCCATACTAGATCATGATTTACGAACATGTGAGTAGCTTGTATAAGAGATGCATGTATATAGATAGCTTGCATAAGAGATGTATGTTTCATGAGAATTATTCTTATAATTGCTAGGGTGCATATAGATGATGGCATCCATGAGTTGTGAAAAGGTTTTCTTCACAATAAGTTAAGAATATGAATGTGAAAGGTTTTCTCACATAAATTATGGTTCATATGGTTGAAAGGCTTTCTCACCTATGAATCAATTAGGAGCTATTCTAATGACGTAAGCTTGGGCAAGCCCATGGTAATTGAAACGTCTTGATATGACCTTAGCATTGGATTTGGTAACCCTAGATGTACCTCTTCCTTGGTTAAAATATGAATAAGCTTAATTGGCTATTCCTTCGGATTTTACTTAGCACCGAGCGGGCTTACGGGATGAAGGTTTCCGTTTAGCGTCTGTGGGCCTTTAGTAGCAACCCCTAAGTCCCATAACTACGTGCCTCATAGGTTTTGTCTCAGATAGACACATAGCTAGTGGATCTACGTAAGCTACAGATTTATGGTCCTTACCTTGGGAAGTGGGACACCCCTTCTAGTGGTGTGAGGTAGACATCACTCCCCTTTTCGGTGTGGGGCAGACACTGGATTCCATTTTATAGCTGACATGGTGTATGTTGGTTAAACGTAAAAATAAAAATCAAAAAATAATAATCTAGGGTACTAGAAGTATCTCACGAGACAAGACTTATGATATGACTAGCTTGCATTGACCATGTTTATGCAATTAGCTTCTAACCCTATTGTCACATTATGTAATTGGTCATTGCATGTTCATGATGATATTTCACTAACCTGATTTCCTATATGAAAGCGTCTCATTGGCATGATTTATGTCATTATATGCATTTGCTTCATACTTGGTATATTCCACGTACTAATGCATACTTGTGTCTACATTCTCTTATAATGTTGGGTCAGATTGTCATCCTTCTCACTCTCGTGGTTAATTATTTTAAGACTTCGAGCTATCAGCCTTGGCCAGTCCTCATTCTTCGGGGACCAAGAGACTTTATTGTTTTTCTTTACTTTTCAGTTACAGACTTGTATATGATATACGGGTTACGTCGCGATCATGCTATTGTATTAGATGGGTTTTGAGACATAGTTAAGACTTCCGCTTGTAAACTTTTTGTTGTTATGAGATTTTCTATTTCTTTTTTCATTATTATCTTTACCTTACGCATATGGATGCTAACTGGCTTGTGTGGGGCCTCTCGGGGTCCTATATGGCATGTCACACCTAGGGGGTACTTTGGGTCGTGACAAACCTGGTATTCAGAGCACAAGGTTTAGAAAGGTCTTAGGATATCTCAAAGCCACGTCTAGTAGAGTTTTGTTCATAAGTGTGAAGCGCGCCACATTTATGAATAAGGGGCTACAAGATGTAAGGAAGTTTCACTTTTTTCATATTCTAGAATCGTGCTTCAGAGTTTTACTCTATACGTTCCTCTCATAATCTATGCCCTACGCTTTTCAGGATATGGCACCTAGAAGAGGTTTTCTAAGGAGAAACGTAAATTAGAATGTGGGATAAGAGGTTAACCAAGTTCCGGCTACTCCTTTGGCCGAAGAGATTACTAATGCGGAGTTCCGAACCACTTTCCACGCATTGGCCCAAGCCAACAGAGAAGTCGTGGTCCCCGTGAACCACATGTGGGTACGGTGGTGGCAAGGGTGAGAGATTTCACAAGTAAGAACCCTCTAAAATTCAATGCTCCAAGGTGGAGAAGGATCCACAACAGTTCATTGAAGAGGTTTACAAGATTTTGATGATCATGGGAGTCACACCGAAAGAGAAAGTGGAGTTGGCAGCTTACAAATTTAAGGGTTTGGCCCAAGTATTATTTAACCAATGGAAAAGTGAGAGGGCTAGAGATACGGGTCCTCTTGAATGGGAGAAATTTAAGGAAGCTTTACTTGATAAATTCTTTCCTCATGAGATGAGAGAGGATAAGGTCCTCGAGTTCATTAATTTGAAGCAAGGTGGTATGAGTGTCAAATAATATGCATTGAAGTTCACTCAATTGTTAAAATTTATGCCTTCCTTGGTGGCCGATTCAAGGGCCAAAATGAGCAAGTTCGTGTCAGGGGTGTTCGACTTGGTGGTCAAGGAGTGTATGACTGCCATGCTTATTAAAAAATGGATATTTCACCGTTGATGGTACATGCACAAAAAATTGAAGAAGACAAGCTAAAGAGAGGTCCAAAGTGTCAAAAAGGGCTAGGGCCGGTGATGGTGGATTCTCAAACCAAAGGAGCGGAGGACATGACCGTTCTAAGTTTTGACACAGGTTTTCAAACCAAGGGTCTTCAAATGCTCCTATGCCTAAGTTTGAAAAGAATAGGGTGTCTAACCCTAAGACTCAAGGAGGAAATGGTGGTGGTGATAGGACTCAAATTCCCCCATGTCAAAAGTATGGGATGAAGCATGAGGGGAGATGCTTAGCCGAATCAGATGGTTGCTTCACTTGTGGCAAGAGTGGTCACAAAATGAGGGATTGTCCAATGAATGGTACAAAGGGGAAATATGGAAAACAAGGTGCTCCTAGTGGTTCGGGTTCTAGTGCTCCCAAGATAAACCAATTTTATGTACTCCAAACTCGTCAAAGAGCAAGAAGGTTCTCCCGATGTGGTTACCGGTATGTTGAAAGTCTTCCATCTTGATGGATATCCTTTACTTGATCCCGGTGCTACCTTATCTTTTGTAACGCCATACGTGGCTATGATATTTGTTGTTGCCCCGGATGTGTTGTTAGACCCCTTTTGTGTCTCTACTCCTATTGGTGATTCTATTGTGGCTAATATAATTTATAGGAAGTGTCCCATTTCCTTCTTCCATAGAGTCACCTATGTTGATCTCGTAAAGCTAGATATGATAGACTTTGATGTCATTCTTGGGATGGATTGGCTTCATTCTAGTTATGCCTTAGTTGATTCTTGAACCCGAGTGGTTAAGTTTAAATTTCCTAATGAGCCCATCCTAGAGTGGAAAGGGGGAA
Source organism: Solanum appendiculatum (assembly GCA_018342035.1). Taxonomy (NCBI): domain Eukaryota; kingdom Viridiplantae; phylum Streptophyta; class Magnoliopsida; order Solanales; family Solanaceae; genus Solanum; species Solanum appendiculatum. The sequence continues at coordinate 253,129 of JAGDQO010001340.1, read as the reverse complement.
ATTCTATGCCAAGAGGTCGGTTTGTTTCTTGTCTTAAAGCTAGAAAGATGATCTCCAAGGGTTGCATTTATCATCTTATTCGGGTTAGGCCTATAGATTCTGAAACCCCTAATCTTGAGTCAGTTACCATGGTAAATGAGTATCCGGATGTGTTTCCCGATGATCTACCCGATGTTCCTCCTGAAAGGGAAATACACTTTGCTATTGTCCTTCTTCCCGATACGCAACCTATCTCTATTCCTCCTTATTGTATGGCTCCGGTGGAACATAAGGAATTGAAAGAGCAATTGAAGGATCTGTTGGATAAGGGTTTCATCCGATCAAGTATTTCTCCGTGAGGTGCTCCCGTGTTTTTTGTTTGTTAGAAAGATGGCTCTCTACGTATGTGTATAGATTACCGGCAATTGAATAATATTACCATTAATAATAAGTACCCAATTCCAAGGATAGACAATTTGTTTGACCAACTTCAAGGTGCTAGTTTCTTCTCTGAGATTGATCTCCGGTCGGGTTATCACCAATTGAGGGTGAGAGATTGCAATATTCCAAAGGCGGCTTTTCGAACTAGATATGGCCATTATGAGTTTGTGGTTATGTCTTTTGGATTGACTAATGCTCCGAAAGCTTTTATGGATTTGATGAATAGGGTGTGTAAACATTACCTTGATATGTTCGTGATTGTATTCATTGATGATATTTTGATTTACTTTCGAAGTGAGGAAGAGCATGCCGATCATTTGTGGATTGTATTGCAAATTCGTAGGGATCGTGAGTTATATGCTAAGTTAAATAAATTTGAGTTTTGGTTGAGATTCATGGCTTTCCTTGGTCACATTGTGTCCGGTAAGGGTGTTGAGGTAGATCCTAAGAAGATGGATGTGGTTAGAATTTTGCCTAGACTCTATCTCCTTCGGATATTCGCAGTTTCTTGGGCTTGTCCTGATACTATAGGAGGTTTATGGAAGGGTTTTCTTTTATTGCCTCTCCAATGACCTCGCTGACTCAAAAAAAGACTAAGTTTGTATGGTCAGAGGCTTGTCAAAAGAGCTTTCAAGAATTGAAAGATAGGCTTACTTCCGCTCAAATATTAACATTACCAGAAGGTCCCGATGGCTTCGTGGTTTATTGTGATGCTTCAAGGGTTGGCTTAGGGTGTGTTCTTTTGCAAAATGGGAAGGTGATTGCTTATTCTTCAAGGAAACTTAAGGTTCATGAAAAGAATTACTCTATCCATTACTTAGAACTTGCGGTGGTTGTCGTTGCCCTAAAGATTTTGAGGCACTATTTGTATGTGTCCATGTTGATGTATTTACCGACCACAAAAGTTTACAATATGTGTTCAAGTAGAAAGATCTAAACCTCCGACAACATGAATGGATAGAGCTCTTGAAGGATTATGATATGAGTGTCCTCTATCACCTGGGCAAATCTAAGTAGTGGCCGACGCCTTGAGTCGGTTGTCGATGAATAGTGTTGCACATATAGAAGATGATAAGAAGGAATTGGTTTGGGATGTTCATAGACTAGCTCGGCTAGGTGTTCAGTTGGTTGACTCCGATGAGGGAGGTGTGATTGTGTGAAATGGGTCGGAATCGTCCTTTGTGGTGGATGTTAAGGCTAAGCAAGCACTTGATCCGATACTAGTTGAGTTAAAAGAAGTTGTTCTAAAGAAGGGCAATGAGGCTTCCTCCCAAGAGGGAGACGTTGTCTTTAGATATCAAGGCCATTTGTGTTTTCCTAATGTTGATGGCCTAAGAGAGAAAATCCTAGAAGAAGCTCATAGTTCCTGATATTGTATTCATCCGGGAGCCACCAAGATGTACAGCGATTTGGGAAAAGTCTATTGGTAGAATGGAATGAAGATACATATTGCGGAATTTGTGGCAAGGTGCCCAAATTGCCAACAAGTTAAGGTTGAACATCAAAGTCCGGTAGGTTTATCCCAAGATATAGCTATTCCCACTAGGAAGTGGGAAGATGTTAATATGGAGTTCATAGTGGGTTTACCCTGTACTCGTCGGCAACATGACTCTATATGGGTTATAGTAGACCATATGACAAACTCGGCTCACTTCATTCCCGTCAAGGTGTCCTTTTTGGCGGAAGATTATGCTAAGTTACACATTAGGGAGATGGTTAGGTTGCCTGGAGTGCACCTATCCATTATCTCTGATAGAGGTACCCAATTCCCTTCTTAATTTTAGAAGTCTTTCCAAAAGGATCTTGGTACAAAGGTTAAGCTTAGCACGGCTTTTCATCCCCAAACCGATGGGCAAGCGGAGCGTACTATCCAAACCTTAAACGATATGCTAAGAGCTTGTGTGATTGATTTCAAGGGTAATTGGGATGATCATTTGCCTACAATAATAGTTACCATGGAAGTATTGGTATGGCTCCATTTGAAGCTCTATACAGTAGGAGATGTAGGTCTCCTATAGGATGGTTTGAGGTGGGTGAAGTTGTTTTGATGGGTCCCAACTTAGTGCATGAGGCTATGGAGAAAGTTTAGCTTATTAGAGAAAGGTTGAAAATGGCTCAAAGTCGATAAAAGTCCTATGCCGATGTTAGAAGAAGGGATCTTGAGTTTGAGTTTGAGGTTGAGGATTGGGTCTATTTGAAATTTTTTCCCATGAAGGGTGTCATGAGATTTGGTAAGAGAGGGAAGCTTAGTCCCCGGTATGTAGGCCCATGTATGATTTTGAGACGCATTGGCAATGTTGCTTATGAGCTTGAGTTGCCTAATGAATTAGCATCGGTTCATCCGGGTTTCCATGTGTCTCTTTTGTAGAAGTGTGTTGGAGATTCGACATCCATAGTGCCTTTAGAAAATCTTGGCGTCAAAAAGAGTTTATCTTACGAACAGTTTCTGATTGAGATTCTAGACCGACAAGTCCGGAAGTTGAGAAACAAAGAAGTTGCTTCCGTTAAGGTATTGTGGAGAAATCAATTAGTTGAGGGTGCTACGTGGGAGGCCGAGGTCGATATGATGTCCCGTTACCCTCATCTCTTTCCCTCCGATCCTACTCCATCTTGAGGTATCTAGTTCCTCGTGGTTCATCCTTTTTGTCCAGTGTACGAGTCGTAGATGGGTCTCGTATGTCTCCTCCAGACTTAGTAATATTCTTTATAAGTTCAGATCTACGGTTGCCGTGTACGGTCCGTTGATTGATCCACGAGCCATACATGGGACCCGTAATTTAAGGGTCTAAATAGATAGTCTCTGAACTCGACGACGGTTGACTAGGACAGTCCGTCGATGGACCGTAGGTCAGACTGTCGACGGAGCGTAGCAGTTATATTTTAAAGGGGTCGTTTGGTCTTTTCACCTAATGGCCTATTTACTAATCAAGGTTGGTTCCCCTCAACTCCTAACACTATATAAGCTCTTCTAATCCTAAAAACTACCCTTTCCAATCACTTTGCGAGATTTTCCCAAATTCTCCTCTATCAAATATTTCTCTCTCTAGAAAAGTGCTCTCAATTCTCAAGGAAGAAGAAGGGCTAGGATCCTCCATTGAAGGTCATTGATTTTCTAGCAATATCTTGTGGGCTTTGTTGAGGTATGTTAGCATTCACCATTGGAGCCCTTTCCTCCAATGGGTCCCTAGTTTTCTTCGATCTTCAAGGTTTAATTCCCCAAATTGAATTAGGGTTTTGATCAATTCTTATGGGTTCTTCAATTATGATTTCAAATTGTTCATTTTATGATTCCTTGTGCATGATCTAGCATGATAAAGTAACTTAGTGCATGATTTAGCGTGATTTATATGATTTGAGTAGAAATTGTATGAACCCATGCATGAGCCATGATTCCTAGTTAAGAATTCATGATGAAGTATGATCCATGCATTTATGAACTTATGAAATTGATGAAAATATGCATGATTCTAAGGTGAATTGACATGTACCGATACTAGATCATGATTTCTGAACATGTGAGTAGCTTGTGTAAGAAATGAATGTATATGGATAGCTTGCATAAGAGATGCATGTTTCATGAGAAATATGCTTAAAATTGTTGTAACACCCCAAGCTTCCAAGGGATTTTAAAATGCAGAACTCACCTGAAGACAGTGACCTACGGAGGCCACCTACGAACTGTAGATGGATTGACAGGCCGTAGGTGGGGACCATCAATGGCACTGTGAAATTTCAGGATTTCCAAGTTTCTGAACTTTGACCTACGGAATAGGAAGATTGTTCGTACTTTAGTTGACGGGCCGTAGATGGGTTCCGTAGATGCCTTCCAGACTTACCCAAATTTTCAGCCCAAAATGAACTTTCTGAATCAATTGACGGAAGAGCAGGACGGTCCGTCAATTGATGTACGTACTGTAGATCCTGTCCGTCGATTGGGCCCGACAATTCTTAATTAAGATCTTTTTGGTCTTTTCCCTAATTGTTTACCTATGAATCTAAGTTGGTTATACCCTTAATCTAAGACCTATAAATACTTTCTAAGCCTAATTCCTTTCATTTTAATTCATTCCAAAACTCTCCTCTCTCAAATATATCTCCCTCTAAAAGAAACTCTCTCAACTCTCAAGGAAGAAGAAGAAGCTTGAAGACCTTCAATCTTCTCCAATTTCTTGTGGATTTCTTTGAGGTATGATAGTGTTCACCATTAGGAGTCTTTTCCTCCAGTGGGCCCTTCCTCTTCTTCATGATTTTCAAAGGTTTACTCTAACCCAATTGAATTAAGGTTTGTGATCAATCATTGTGGGTTCTTAAATTATGATTCCAATTATTGATTTTATGATTCCTAGTGCACGATTTAGCGTGATAAAGTAACTTAGTGCACGAATTAGCGTGAATTACATGATTTGATGTAAAGATTGCATGAACCCCTATGATCCCAAGCTAATAACTTAGTGCACAAATTAGCGTGAATTACATGATTTGATGTAAAGATTGCATGAACCCTTATGGTCCCAAGTTTATACTCCCAATTTGATAATCTATGCTTTGATTGTTGGGTTGAGCTATAATTTACTGAAGTTTATGAATTTTCTATGAAATTAAGCATGAATTATAAATGAATTGAGGATAATCTTATGGATTTATTATGATCAAGTCAAAAGCATGATTTTCCTCTATTATGTGAGTTCCTTCAAGTATGGTTAAATTTTCCTAAATATGGATTTCTAAGCATGAGCATGCATTGAATTGCATGATATAAGTTGAACTTGCATGAACCCATATGAACTCTATGAACCATGAAATATGAGCATGATGAATTAAGGGTGCTTTGAGAGTAAAGTACCAAAGTTATGATATGATGATGCTATGGTTGAGTAGTGAAAGATTTTCTCACGTAATTCTCGCACTATGATGAAAGAAGAACAAAGAGGCGATTACCCAAGATCTTAAGGAGCTATTCTAATGACGTAAGCTTGGACAAGGTCCATGGAAGATGAACCATTTATAAGCATGATTTTAGCTTGAATTGGTAACCCTAGTTGTGCCTTTTCTTGTTTAATGATATAAATATGTTAATAACTAATCCATGGGAATTATGCTTAGCACCGAGTGGATATTAAGATGGAAGCCCTCTCGTTAGTAGAGGACGGGTCATCAAGTGAAAGCTCTCCCGTTAGTAGAGGCCAGGTTTTCTAGATGGAGCTCTCCCGTTAGATGAGGCCGAGTCTCCTAAAGCAATCTCTATCCCATAAACTATGTTGCCACCATAAGATATTATCTTTGAGTAGACATTAGCTAGTGGATCCACCTAAGCTAAGAAGTTCATGGTCTTACCTTGGGAAGTAGGACACCCCTTTTCGGTGTGGGGTAGACACTGAATTCTGTGTTGATAGCTCACATGGTCTTACATGTCGGTTAAGGCTTTTCCCCACAAGTTAATGAACAAGTGTTCTCATAATGAAGTAAAGAAAAGAAAGAAAGATGATTTAGCTTGCGTTGGCCTTGATATATGCTTTATGTTTCATGTTTCTCATGTTTATCATTTTTTAGCTTGGCCATCGTATGTGATGATTATGTCTCTCTCTCTAGCATGACTTATGTGTTTTTGTGCATTGCTATCATACTTAGTACTTAATTGTGCTAACGCATACTTTTTCCTACATTAACTTCTCTGGTGTAGGACGTGGCGATTCACCTCCCACTCGTGGCTAGAGCATTGACTTAGAGTTGAGAAGAAGACTTGGTGAGTCTTCATCCATTCGAGGACATAGCCTTGTTGGATTTTACAATTTATGTCTTTCCTTATGTTGGATATTTTATTAGGCTGCGTCCCAATCACTTTTATTCGTATTCTATGATATTAGAAGGCTTTGAGACATGAGTAGTAGATTTTCGCTATTTCATTTAAAAGTTTTGATATGAAATTCTCTTTCGAACTTTTATTCTCTATTATCTTGTATGTAATGTATGCTAAGGGCTTGTATGAGGCCTCTCGGGGTCTTGTACGCCATGTCACATCTAGGGAGTACCTTGGGTCATGACAAACTTGGTACTCAGAGCGCATGGTTTTAGAAAGATCCTAGGATGTCTCATAAGCCGCGTGAAGTAGAGTCTTGTTTATGAGTGTGAAGCGCGCTACATTTATTAATGAGAGGCTATAAGATGTTTAAGAAATTCCACCTCTTTCATTACTCTTAAGTTGTTCCATAGAGTTTAACTCTATATATCTCTCTCCTAATCCCTATCCTATGCGTTTTAGGATATGGCGACCTGAAGAGCTTACGCCAGAAGAAATACGGGAGAGAATGTGGAACAAGAAGCTTCTCCTCAAGCTCCTCAAATTCCGGCCGACCCTTTGGCGGAACAAGTGACTAATGTAGAATTTAGGGCTGCTTTCCAAGTGTTGGCTCAATCCGTGATGGCTCAAACCAATAGAGAGGTGGTGGCTCCCGTGAACCCAAATAAGGGTACGGCGGCATCAAGAGTGAGGAACTTTATGAGGATGAATCCTCCGGAATTCCATGGCTCTAAGGTTGAGGAAGATCCTCAAGAATTCATTGATGAAGTGTACAAGGTGTTGATGATCATGAGTGTGATGCCGGAAGAAAAGGCGGAGTTGGCCGCTTATCAACTCAAGGGTGTTGCCCAAATTTGGTTCAATCAATGGAAGAGTGAGAGGCCTGTTAATCAGGGTCCTCTTGATTGGGAGAAATTCAAGGTTGCTTTCCTTGATAGGTTCTTCCCTCTTGAGAAGAGAGAGCCTAAGGTGCTTGAGTTTATCAACCTTCGACAAGGAAATACGAGTGTGAAAGAGTATACATTGAATTTCACACAATTGGCTAGATATGCTCCATCCACAGTTGCCGACCCAAGGGCAAGAATGAGCAAATTTGTGTCGGGACTGTTCGATATATTGGTGAAAGAGTGCTGCACCGCCACGCTTGTGAATGACATGGATATTTCTCGCCTCATGGTTTATGCCGAATAAATTAAAGAAGAAAGGCTTAAGGAAAGGTCTAGGGAGACCAACAGGGCTAGGACCGGAGATGGTAACTCTTCGCATATAAGGTCCGATGGACATGGTCGTCCCAGATTTTTTTAAAGGTTCTCCATCCAATGCTCATCCAATGCTCCTCCGAAGTCCAACAATGATAGGGCGTCTAACCCCAAGTCTCAGGGAGGGAATAATGGTGGTTCTTTATTGGGTTCTTATGCCAAGTATGGGAAAAAGCATGAGGGTAGATGTCTAGATGGTACGGATGGTTGTTATAATTGTGGGAAGATTGGTCACAAGAAGAGGGATTGTCCATCTCTCAGGCCAAGGGAAGAGAGAATAAGGAAGCTCCACCAAGAGGACCGGGTTCGAATGCCCAGAAGCAAAACCGATTTTATGCACTTCAGGCTCGTCATGAGCAAGAGAGCTCTCCCGATGTTGTTACCGGTATGTTAAGAGTTTTCCATTTTGATGTTTACGCTTTGCTTGATCCCGGTGCTACCTTGTATTTTTTGACACCATAGGTGGCTATGAGGTTTAATGTTGTTTCGGATCTGTTGCTAGATCCTTTTCATGTTTCTACTCTGATTGAAGAATCTATCATGGCTAAGAGAGTTTATAGAGATTGTCCCGTCTCCTTATCCAATAGAGTCACTCATGTTGATCTGTAAGAGCTTGATATGCTAGATTTTGATGTTATTCTTAGGATGGATTGGTTGCATGCTTGTTATGCCTCTATTGATTGTAGGACCCGAATGGTCAAGTTTCAGTTTCCAAATGTGCCTATCCTAGAGTGGAAGGGAGGAAATTCTATGTTTCGACCTCAATTTGTTTCTTATCTAAAAGCTAGAAAGATGATCTCAAAGGCTTGCATTTACCATCTTGTTATGGTGAGGGATATAGATTCTGAGACCCCTACTATTGAGTCGGTTCCCATTGTTAATGAGTTTTTGAAAGTGTTTCGCGATGACTTACCCGGTATTCCTCTCGAAAGGGATATAGACTTCAGTATTGACCTTCTCCCCGATACGCAACTTATTTCTATTCTTCCTTATAGAATGGCTCCGGTAGAACTTAAGGAACCAAAAGAGCAGTTCAAAGACTTGTTGGATAAGGGTTTCATCCGGCCAAGTATTTCACCATGGGAGTGCTCCGGTCTTGTTTGTAACGAAGAAAGATGGTTCACTCCATATGTGTATCGACTATCGCCAATTGAACAAGGTTACCATTAAAAATAAGTATCCCCTACCAAGGAGAGATGACTTGTTTGATCAACTTCAAGGGGCTAGTTATTTCTCTAAGATCGACCTTCGTTCGGGCTATCACCAATTAAGGGTGACAGAAGATGATATTCCAAAAATGGCTTTCCGGACAAGGTATGGTCACTACGAGTTCTTGGTAATGTCGTTTGGGTTGACAAATACTATGGCCGCATTTATGGACTTGATGAATAGAGTGTTTAAGCAATACCTTGACATGTTTGTGATTGTGTTTATTGACGACATTTTGATCTACTCAAAGAATGAGGGTCAACATGTTAATCATTTGAGGATTGTGTTGCAAGGCCTCAAGGACCAACAACTCTTTGCGAAGTTTAGTAAATGTGAGTTTTGGCTAAGGTCAATGGCTTTTGTTGGTCACATTATTTCCGGTAAGGGCATTGAGGTAGATCCTAAGAAGATAGAAGCGGTTAAGAATTGGCCAAGACCTTTATCACCTTTGGATATCCGTAGTTTCTTGGGCTTAGCCTGTTATTATAGGAGGTTTGTTGAAGGGTTTTCATCCATTGCTTCTCCATTGACGGCTTTGACTCAAAAGAAGGTTAAATTCACATGGTCTGAAGAATGTGAGAAGAGTTTTCAAGAGTTGAAGGATCGACTTATTTCAGCTTCGATATTGACTCTACCGGAAGGATCCGATGGTTTTGTGGTTTATTGTGATGCCTCGAGAATTGGGCTAGGATGTGTTCTTATGAAAAATGGGAAAGCCATTGCCTTTGCTTCAAGACGACTTAAGTTGCACAAAAAGAACTATCCAACTCATGACTTGGAATTAGCGGCAGTTGTATTTGCTTTGAAAATATGGCGACATTATTTGTATGGGGTACATGAAGATGTCTTCACCGACCATAAGAGTTTGTAATATGTATTTAAATAGAAAGATTTGAATCTCCGCCAAAGAAGGTGGCTCGAGTTGTTAAAAGACTACGATATGAGTGTTCTCTATCACCCCAGTAAGGCTAACGTGGTGGCGGATGCTCTTAGTCGATTATCTGTGGGTAGTGTTGCTCATGTTGAGGATGGTAAGAAAGAGTTGGTTCGCGATATCCATAGATTGGCCCGATTGGGTGTTTGATTGATTGGTTGTACTAAAGGTGGTGTTACGGTTCACAAGGGTTCTAAATTTTGTTTTGTGCATGATGTGAAAGCTAAGCAAAGTCTTGATCCTATGTTGGTTGAAATAAAGCAAGCTTTACTCAAGAAGTCCATAGAGGTTTTCTCCCAAGGGGGAGATGGTGTGCTTCGATATCAGGGTCGTTTGTGTGTTCCCAATGTAGAGGGCTTAAGAGAGCAAATTTTATAAAAACCCAATAGTTCTCGATATTCCATCAACCCAGGAGCTACCGAAATGTACTGTGATTTACGGGAAATTTATTGGTGGAATGGAATGAAGAAAGATATTGCGGAAGTTTTTGCTAAGTGCCCTAATTGTCAACAAGTGGAAGTTGAGCATCAAAGGCCAGGAGGTTTGATCCAAGCTATTAGTATTCCTACTTGGAAGTGGGAAAATGTGAATATGGATTTTATTGTGGGTTTGCCTCGCACGAGGCGTCAATATGATTCGATTTGAGTTGTTGTGGATAGAATGACAAAGTCAGCCCATTTCATGCCCGTCAAGGCTTCTTTTTCAGCAGATGATTATGCTAACTTGTATTTGAGGGAGATAGTTAGGCTGCATGGAGTGCCTTTATCCATTATCTCCGATCGTGGTGCACAATTTACTTCTCAATTTTTGTAGTCGTTCCAAAAAGGTCTTGGTACTCGTGTTAAGCTTAGTACGGCTTTTCATCCCCAAACCAATGGTCAAGCGAAGCATATTATTCAAACCTTGGAAGATATGTTGAGAGCTTGAGTAATCGATTTCAAGGGTACTTGGGATGATCACTTGCCTTTGATTGAGTTTGCTTACAAAAATAGCTACCATTCTAGTATTGGTATGGCTCCATTTGAGGCTCTCTATAGTAGGAGGTATAGATCTCCTATAGGTTGGTTTGAAGTTGGTGAAGTTTCTTTGATAGGCCCAGAATTGGTGCATGAGGCTATGGAAAAAGTTTGACTTATTAGGGAGAGGTTGAAAACGGCTCAAACTCGACAAAAGTCCTATGCCGATGTTAGAAAAAGAGAATTAGAATTCGATGCGGAGGATTGGGTTTACTTGAAAATCTCACCCATGAAGGGTGTTATGAGATTTTGGAAGAAAAGGAAGCTTAGTCCCCGTTATGTAGGCCCATATCAAATTTTGTGACGTGTAGGTAGGGTTGTTATGAGCTTGACTTGCCTAATGATTTGGCATCAGTGCATCCGGTTTTCCATGTCTCATTATCGAAGAAGTGTGTTGGTGATCCGACCTCTATAGTTCTATTAGAGAATCTTTTCATAAAGGATAGTCTTTCTTATGAAGAGGTTCCGGTTGAGATTTTAGACCGGCAAGTCCGAAAGTTAAGAAATAAAGAAGTTGCTTCCGTGAAAGTTCTATGGAGGAATCAATTGGTTGAGGGTGCTACTTGGGAGGCCGAGGCCGATATGATATCCTGATATCCTCATCTCTTTCTTTCCGATCCTACTCTAGCTTGAGGTATCCTGATCCTCATGGTTCATTCTTTTGGTCTCATGTGTCATAGTTGATTTTCATGATTCCTTGATTGTGCATGTTCATGAAGAGTCTTATATGATTATGTGCATTTGAGTATGAGTTTCATAAATTCTTCATGATATGTTGTGTGGATCATGCTTTAGCTTAGCGTTGAGGTTTCCTGCTCGGATATATGCATTTATGTAATTGCATTCTAGGTTGGGTTGTTAGTCCGTGTCTATTACCCTTTCAAGATGTCTTGATTCTCATTTGAGGATGAATGTTCCCAAGGAGGAGATATTGTAACACCCAAAGCTTCCAAGGTATTTTAAAATGCAGAACTCACCTGAAGACAATGACCTATGGAGGCCACCTACGGGCCGTAGATGGATTGACGGCACGTAGGTGGGAACCGTCAATGGCACTGTGAAATTTCAGGATTTCCAAGTTTCTGAACTTTGCCCTATGGAATAGCAGGACGATTTGTAGTTCAGTTGACGGGCTGTAGATAGGTTCCGTAGATGCCTTTCAGACTTAGCAAAATTTTTAGCCAAAAATGAACTTTCTGAATCAATTGTCGGAAGAGAAAGACGGTCCGTCAATTGATGTACGGACCATAGATCCTGTCTGTCGATTAGCCCCGACAGTTCTTAATTAAGGACTTTTTGGTCTTTTCCCTAATTGTTTACCTATGAAGCTAAGTCGGTTATACCCTTAATCTAAAACCTATAAATACTTTTTAAGCCTTATTCCTTTCATTCTAATTCATTCCCAAACTCTCCTCTCTCAAATATTTCTCTCTCTAAAAGAAACTCTCTCAACTCTTAAGGAAGAAGAAGAATCTTGAATCCTCCATTGAAGACCTTCAATCTTCTCCAATTTCTTGTGGATTTCTTTGAGGTATGATAGTGTTCACCATTAGGAGTCTTTTCCTCCAATGGGCCCTTCCTCTTCTTCATGATTTTCAAAGGTTTACTCTAACCCAATTGAATTAGGTTTTGTGATCAATCATTGTGGGTTCTTCAATTATGATTCCAATTATTGATTTTCTGATTCCTAGTGCACAATTTAGCGTGATAAAGTAACTTAGTGCACGAATTAGCGTGAATTACATGATTTGATGTAAAGATTGAATGAACTCCCATGATCCCAAGCTAATTCTCCCCAATTTGATAATATATGCTTTGATTGTTGGGTTGAGCTATGATTTAATAAAGTTTATGAATTTTCTATGTAATCAAGAATGAATTATAAATCAATTGAGGATAATCTTATAAATTTTGCATGATCAAGTCTAAAGTATGATTTTCCTCTATTATGTGAGTTCCTTCAAGTATGGGTAAATTGTCCTAATTATGGCTTTCTAAGCATGAGCTTCCATTGAATTGCATTATATGAGTTGAACTTTCATGAACCCATATGAACTCTATGAACTATGAAATATGAGCATGATGAATTAAGGGTGCTTTGAGAGTAAAGTACCAAAGTTATGATATGATGATGCTATGGTTTAGTAGTGAAAGATTTTCTTACGTAATTCTCCCACTATGATAAAAGAAGAATAAATAGGCGATTACCCATGTTTTTAAGGAGCTATACTAATGACGTAAGCTTGGACAAGGTCCATGGAAAATGAAACATCTATAAGCATGATTTTAGCTTGAATTGGTAACCCTAGTTGTGCCTTTTCATGTTTAATGATATAAATATGTTAATGACTAATCCGTGGGAGTTATTCTTAGACCCTAGTGGATATTGAGATGGAAGCCCTCCCGTTAGTAGATGCCGGGTCTTCTAGCGAAAGCTCTCCCATTAGTAGAGGTGGCGTTTTCTAGATGGAGCTTTCCCGTTAGTTGAGGCCGAGACTCGTAAAACCATCTCTATCCCATAAACTATGTTGCCACCATAGGATGTTGTCTTTAAGTAAACATTAGCTAGTGGATCCACCTAAGCTAAGAAGTTCATGCTTTATCTTGGCAAGTAGGACACTTCTTTTTGGTGTGGGGTAGACACCGGATTCCGTGTTGATAGCTCACATGGTCTTACATGTCGGTTAAGGCTTTTCCCCACAAGTTAATGAACAAGTGTTCTCATAATGAAGTAAAGAAAAGAAAGAAAGATGATTTAGCTTGCTTTGGCCTTGATATATGCTTTATGTTTCATGTTTCTCATGTTTATCATATTTTTAGCTTTGCCATCATATGTCATGATTATGTCTCTCTCTCTAGCATGATTTATGTGTTTTTGTGCATTGATATCATACTTAGTACTGAATTGTGCTAACACATACTTTTGCCTACATTAACCTCTTTGGTGTAGGACGTGGCGATTCACCTCCCACTCATGGCTAGAGCATTGACTTAGAGTTGAGAAGAAGACTCGGTGAGTCCTCATCCATCCGAGGACATAGCCTTGTTGGATTTTACATTTTATGTCTTTTCTTATGTTGGATATTGTATTGGGCTACGTCCCTATCACTTTTATTCATATTCTATGATATTAGAAGGCTTTGAGACATGAGTAGTAGACTTCCAATGATTCTTTTAAAAGCTTTGATATGAAATTATCTTTCGAACTTTTATTCCCTATTATCTTGTATTTAATGTATGCTAAGGGCTTGTATGAGGCCTCTCATGGTCTTGTATGCCATATCACATCTAGGGGGTACCTTGGGTCATGTCAATTTCTAGGGTGCATATAGATGATGGCATCCATGAGTTGTGAAAAGGTTTTCTTCACAATAAGCTAAGAATATGAATGTGAAAGGTTTTCTCACATAAATTAGGGTTTAGATGGTTGAAAGGCTTTCTCACCTATGAATCAATTAGGAGCTATTCTAATGACGTAAGCTTGGGCAAGCCCATGGTAGTTGAAACGTCTTGATATGACCTTAGCTTGGATTTCGAAACCCTAGATGTACCTCTTCCTTGGTTAAAGTATGAATAAGCTTAATTAACTATTCCTTGGGATTTTACTTAGCACCGAGCGGGCTTATGGGATGAAGGTTTCCGTTTAGTGTCTGTGGACCTTTAGTAGCAATCACTGTCCCATAACTACGTGCCTCATAGGTTTTGTCTCAGATAGACACATAGCTAGTGGATCTACATAAGCTACAAATGTATGGTCCTTACCTTGGCAAGTGGAACACCCCTTCTAATGGTTTGTGGGGTAGACACACTCCCCTTTTCGGTGTGGGGCAACACTGGATTCCATGTTATAGCTCACATGGTCTATGTTGGTTAAACGTAAAAAATCCATAATAATGAACTAGGGTACTAGAAGTATCTCATGAGACAAGACTTATGATATGACTAGCTTGCATTGACCATATTTATGCATTTAGTTTCTAACCCAATTGTCACATGATTTAATTGGTCATTGCATGTTCAAGATAATATTTCACTAGCATGATTTCCTATATGAAAGCGTCTCATTGGCATGTTCATGATGATATTTCACTAGCATGATTTCCTAAATGAAAGCGTCTCATTGGCATGATTTATGTCACTATATGCATTTCCTTCATACTTAGTACATTCCACGTACTAATGCATACTTGTGCCTACATTCTCTTAGAATGTAGAGTCAGACAGGCATCCTTCGCACTCTCGTGGTTAGTTGTTTTCAGAGTTCGAGCTATCAGCCTTGGTGAGTCCTCATGCTTCGGGGACCAAGAGACTTTATTTCTTTTCTTTACTTTTCAGTTTCAGACTTGTATATGATGTACGGGTTGCGTCTCGATCATTCTATTGTATTAGATGCCTTTTGAGACATAGTCAAGACTTCCGCTTGTAAACTCTTTGTTGTTATGAGATTGTCTATTTCTTTCCTCATTATTGTATTTACCTTACACGTATGGATGCTAAGTGGCTTGTGTGGGGTCTCTCGGGGTCCTATACACGATGTCACACCTAGGGGTACTTTGGATCGTGACACTTTGTTTGAGTTACCAATAGTAGGTCAAGAGGGGTAGGAGTAGTACCTGGATCTGCCTAGGGGAAAAGATTTGAAAAAATGATTTTGGGTGACCTAATACATCACCTACGGTCAGTAATTGGACCTACCAATCGTAGGTCAAGTAGTAGGTTGGGGATGTTAGTGGAAATTGTTTCATTTTGGGGGGCTTAGGCAGTGTGTCCTACGGTTGGTCACCTATGGGTAGTAGGTTGACCTACCAACCATTGGTCATGTAGTAGGTAGGGCAGCCGGCCAAATTTTTTTAAGGGATCATTTGATCTTTTCACCTAATGGTCTATTTACTAATCTAGGTCGGTTCCCTTCATCTCTAAACACTTTATAAGCCATTTTAATCCTAAAATCTACCCTTCCATATCACTTTATAAGATTCCCTAAACTCTCCTCTCTCAAATATTTCTCTCTCTAGAAGTTAGAAGAAGAAGAAGAGGGCAAGCTAGGGTTAAAGAAATCAAGGTTTTCTTCATCAATTGCTTAAGGAATTGAGACTCTAAGGTATGATAGTGCTCATCCATGGAGCCCTTTCCTCCATGGAGTCCCTAAAATCTCTAATTTTCAAGATAGAAGTTCGCAATTGAATTAGGGGTTTTCTTCCATGTCATGGGCTCTTTGTAATGTGGATTTAATTGATTAATTTATGAACTTTGAAGTATAAATTGAGTTGCATTTCCTGAATTTAGATTAATCTCCATGAACCTATGCCTTTTCCCCAATTTTGAAATTATGAATGTGTTGATGGGTTGAATTGTGAAGACATGAATTTCATGAAGTCTATGTGAACCCATGTATGAACTATCATTCCTAAGCTATGAATTTCATGATGAGATTATGAATGACCAAAAGATGGTTTTATTAAGGTAAGCATGTTCAATTAAAAGCTATGATTTTCCTATATCATGTGGGTTCCTTCTATAATGATCAAATTGCCTTGTTTATGGTTTTCTAAGCATGAGTTTGTATTGAATTGCATGATTTAAGATGAATTCTATTGAACCCACGCGAAATCTATGATTTTCAAGTTATGAGTATGATGAACAATGTAAAGATGAAATTGATGAAATCATGCATATCTCCTATGAAGTTAATGATGATTTAAAGGTGCTATGAGATTGAAGCATTAATGTTTATGATATGTTATTGTATGTTTTGGTTGTGAAAGGATTTTCTCAACTAAAAACAATAGGGAGTTATTCCAATGGAAGGGACAAGAGGAGATCCCTCATGTTTCCCCCTCCACATGATAGACAAGAGGAGATCCCTCATTTCTATCCATAATGAGACAAGAGGAGATCCCTCATGTCTTCTATGGAGCAATTTTAATGGAAGGGACAAGAGGAGATCCCTCATGTCTACCCATAATAAGGTAGGGGAGATCCCCCGTGCCTTCTAATGATATGATAAGATTATGACTATGATTATCCATGGGAACTATGCTTAGCACCGAGTGGACAAGAGGAGATCCCTCATGTCCCATAAACTATGTACCACCATAGGTTTTTCTAGATAGACACTAGCTAGTGGATCCATGTAAGCTAGAACTTCATGGTCTTACCTTTGCAAGTAAGGCAACCCTTTTTCAGTGTAGGGAGAACACCAGATTCCATGTCATAGCTCGCATGGTCTATGTCGGTTAAGGCTCACTTCCCACAATAATGAACTAAAGCGATTCTCAAGATATCTCTCAACTGTTTTAAATATGTTTAGCTTGCTTTGAACATTATTTATGATTTATGTTTCTAACCTTTTTGCATATCCTATCTTGATCATCGCATGTCATAAAAATGTCTCATTTTAGCATGCTTAAATGTGTTTGTGCATTGCTATCATATTTGGTACTTGATTGTACTATGGCATACTCTTGCCTACATTGACTTGTTGATGTAGGACTTGGCGATTCTCCATCTATTCGTGGGTAGAGCTTAGTCGAAGGATTATTGAAGACTTGGTGAGTCCTCATTAATTCGAGGACGTACCCTTGTTGTTCTTTAATGTTCTTTCATTTTTACATTGTATTGGGTTACGTCCCAACGTTATATTTACCGTTATCTTAGATTGGCTTTGAGACAATTTATGTAAACATTCCGCTACTTTTATCAAACTCTTATGATTTGAACTTGATTTTTATACTCATATAATTTTATGATCTTGGACTATGTATGCTTAGTGGCTTGTATGAGGCCTTGCGGGGTCTTGTACGCCATGTCACGGCTAGGGGGTACTTTGAGTCATGACAAACTTGGTTTTCAGAGGCAAAAATTTTAGAAAGATCCTAGGTTGTTTCATAAGCCACAACGAGTAGAGTCTTGTTCATGAGTGTGAAGCGCGCCATATTTATGAAAGAAAGGCTATAAGATGTTTAGGAAACTCCACTTCTTTCATTATTCTTAAGTTCTACGGTAGAGTGTAACTTCATAGGTCTTTCTCTCCTAATCCCCATCTATGCATTTCAAGTTATGGCTACTCGAAAGGCTAATGTTAGAAGAAATACGGGAGAGAATGTGGAACAAGGAGCTCCTCCTCAAGCTCCTCGAGTTCCGCCCGACCCTTTGGCTGAACAAGTGACTAATGCAGAGTTTAGGGCTGCTTTTCAAGTGTTGGCTCAATCCATGACTGCTCAAACTAATAGAGAGGTTGTGGCTCCCGTGAACCCAAATGTGGGTACAGCAGCATCAAGAGTGAGGGACTTCACTAGAATGAACCCTCAAAAATTTCATGGTTCTAAGGTTGAGGGGGATCCTCAAGAATTCATTGATGAGGTATACAAGGTGCTAATGATTATGGGTGTGACACCAGAGGAAAAGGTGGAGTTGGCCGCCTATCAACTTAAGGGTGTGGCTCAAGTGTGGTTCGAGCAATGGAAGAGTGAGAGGGCAGATGATGCGGGTCCTCTTGATTGGGAAAAGTTCAAGGTTGTTTTTATTAATAGGTTCTTTTCCCTTGAGAGGGAGGCAAAGGTGCTTAAATTCATCAACCTTCATCAAGGAAGCATGAGTGTGAAGGTGTATGCTTTGAAGTTTACCAAATTTTCTCGATATGGTCCTACTATGGATGACGATCCTAGTGCAAGAATGAGTAAATTCATTTCGAGAGTGTCTGAAATGGTGGTCAAGGAATGTCGTACCACCAAGCTTGTCAATGACATGGATATTTCTCATCTCATGGTGCATGCTCAACAAATAGAGGAGGAGAAACTCAAGGAGAAGTCTAGAGAGGCAAAGAAGGCTATGACCGGTGATGGTAAATTTTCACAATCAAGGTCTGATGGACATGATCATTTTAATCCTAAATTCTACCCTTCAAAATCACTTTACAAGTATCCCCAAACTCTCCTCTCTCAAATATTTCTCTCTCTAGAAGTTAGAAGAAGAAGAAGAGGGCAAACTAGGGTTCAAGAAATCAAGCTTTTCTTCATCAATTGCTTAAGGAATTGAGACTCTAAGGTATGATAGTGTTCATCCATTGAGCCCTTTCCTCCATGGAATCCCTAAATTCTCCAATTTTCAAGTTAGAAGTTCTCAATTGAATTAGGGGTTTTCTTCCATGTCATGGGCTCTGTGTTATGTTGATTTAATTGATTTATTTATGAACTTTGAAGTATAAATTGAGTTGAATTTCATGAATTTAATTTAATCCCCATGAACCCATGCCTTTTCCCCAATTTTGAGATTATGAATGTGTTGATGGGTTGAATTGTGAAGACATAAATTTCATGAAGTCTATGTGAACCCATGTTTGAACTATGATTCGTAAACTATGAATTTCATGATGAGATTATGAATGACCAAAATATGGTTTTATGAAAGTAAGCATGTTCAATTAAAATCTATGATTTTCCTCTATCATGTGGGTTCCTTCAATTATGATCAAATTACCTTGTTTATGGTTTTTTAAGCATGAGGTTACATTGAATTGCATGATTTAAAATGAATTCTTATGAACCTATAAAAAATCTATGATTTTCAAGTTATGAGTATGACGAACCATGTGAAGATGAAAATGATGAAACCATGCATGTCTCTTATGAAGTTAATGATGATTTAAAGGTGCTTTGAGATTGAAGCGTTAAAGTTTATGATATGTTGATGTAAGTTTGGGTTGTGAGAGGATTTTCTCAACTAAAAAGAATCGGGAGTTATTCCAATGGAAGGGAAAAGAGGAGATCCCTCATGTTTCCCCCTCCCCATGATAGCCAAGATGAGATCCCTCATGTCTATCCATAATAAGACAAGAGGAGATCACTCATGTCTTCTATGGAGCTATTTTAATTGAAGGGACAAGAGGAGATCGCTCATGTCTACCCATAATAAGGTAGGGGAGATCCCCCATGCCTTCTAATGATATGATAAGATTATGACTATGGTTAATCCGTGGAAACTATTCTTAGCACCGAGTGGACAAGAGGAGATCCCTCATGTCCCATAAACTATGTGCCACCATAGGTTTGTCTAGATAGACACTAGCTAGTAGATCCACGTAAGCTAGAACTTCATGGTCTTACCTTTGCAAGTAAGGCAACCATTTTTTGGTGTAGGGAGAACACCGGATTCCATGTCATAGCTTGCATGGTCTATGTCGATTAAGGCTCACTTCCCACAATAATGAACTAAAGCGACTGTCAAGATATCTCTCAAGTGTTTTACATATGTTTAGCTTGTTTTGAACATGATTTATGATTTATGCTTCTAACCTATTTGCATATTTTAGCTTGATCATCGCATGTCATGAAAATATCCTGTTTTAGCATGTTTAAATGTGTTTGTGCATTGCTATCATACTTGGTACTTGATTGTACTAATGCTTACTCTTGCCTACATTGACTTGTTGATGTAAGACTTGGCGATTCTCCATTTATTCGTGGCTAGATCTTTGTAAAAGGATTATTGAAGACTTGGTGAGTCTTCATCCATTCGAGGACGTAGCCTTGTTGTTCTTTTATGTTCTTTCATTTTGTCATTGTATTGCATTACGTCCCAACGTTATTTTCATCCTTATGTTAAATTGGCTTTGAGACACTTTATGTAGACATTCGCTACTTTTATCAAACTCTTATGATTTTAACTTGATTTTTATACTCTTTTAATTCTATGATCTTGGACTATGTATGCTAAGTGGCTACTATGATGCCTTGCGGGGTCTTGTACGCCATGTCACAGCTAGGGGGTACTTTGGGTCGTGACAAAAATCCTTTCACAACCCAACATAAATTAACATTTCATAAACTTTAATGCTTTAATCTCAAAGCACCTTTAAATCATCAATAACTTCGTAAGAGACATGCATGATTTCATCAATTTCATCTTTACATGGTTTATCATACTCATAACTTGAAAATAGTAGATTTCACATCGGTTCATACGAATTCATCTTAAATCATGCAAACTCATGCTTAGAAAATCATAAACAAGGAAATTTAATCATAATTGAAGGAACCCACATAATAGTGGAAAATCATAGTTTTTGATTGAACATGCTTATTTTCATAAAACCATCCTTAGGTCATTCATAATCTCATCATGAAATTCATAGCTTAAGAATCATAATTCATACATAGGTTCACATAGACTTCATGAATTTCATATCTTCACAATTCAACCCATCAACACATTCATAATTTCGAAATTGGGGAAAAAGGCATGGGTTCATGGAGATTCATCTTAATTCATGAAATTCAACTCAATTTATACTTCAAACTTCATAAAACAATCAATTGAACGCAACATTGCAAAGAACCCATGACATGGAAGAAAACCCTTTATTCAATTGGGAATTTCTAACTTGAAAATTTGAGATTTAAGGACTTCATGGAGGAAAGGGCTCCATGAATGAACACTATCATGCCTTAGAGTCCCAATTCCTTAGGTAATTGATGAAGAAAAACATTATTTCTTGAACCCTAGCTTGCCCTCTTCTTCTTCTTCTTCTAACTTCTAGAGAGAGAATTATTTGAGAGGGGAGAATTTGGGAAACTTGTAAAGTGATTTTGGAAGGGTAGATTTTAGGATTAAAAGGGCTTATATAGTGTTAGGAGTTGAAGAAAACCGACCTAGATTAGTAAATAGGCCATTAGGTGAAATGACCAAACGATCCCTCTTCAAAACTCCACTAACGACCCCACTTACTTCATGACCTACGGTTGGTAGGTCAACCTACTGCCCTAAAGTGACCAACAGTAGGTCACATTGCCTAAGCCCCTAAAATTTAACAATTTCCACCTACTTCTCCAATCTACTACTTGACCTACGATTTGTAGGTCCACCTACGGCCCGTAGGTCATGTAGTAGGTCACCAAAAATCAATTTTCTCAAATCTTTTCCCCTAGGCAAACCCATCTACGACTCCTACCCCCTTGACCTACTATTAGTAAGTCAACCAAGGTTAGTAGGTCAAGTAGTAGGTCACCCAAATTTTCAAGAGTTGGAATTTTCGTTCTTTTCCAATCCGGGGTGTTACAAGGACTTACATTCGTCGTCATGCACCTCGCTTCCTTTACTACAAGGACACATTATATAGAAGATCATTTGAGGGAGTACTCTTGCGATGTTTGGGAGAGGAAGAAGCAATCAAAGCTCTGCATGAAGCATAATCAGGAGTATGTGGGTCACATCAATCTGGACCAAAGCTCAGTTTCACATAAAGAGAATGGTGTATTATTGGCCAACCATGGTGAAAAATTGTTTAGACTATGCTAGGAGATGTAAGGCCTGCCAATTTCATGTGAATTTCATACATCAGTCGCCCGAAGGATTACACTCAACTATCGCATCTTGGCAATTCGATGCTTGGGGATTGGACTTTGTTGGACCACTACCAAAATTTTCTAGTGGGCACTTGTACATCTTGGCCGCAACAGATTACTTCTCAAAATGGGCCAAAGATGTCGCTCTTAAAGAAGTGAAGAAAGAGAATGTTGTAGATTTCATCCGAGTAAATATCATCTAACGTTTTGGCATCCCTCGCTATTTAATAACAAACAATGCCAAGCCATTCGATAACAAGTTAATGAACAAGATTTGTGATCTCTTCGACTTCAAGCAGCGTAAATCTTCTATGTATCATGTTGCCACCAATGGTCTTGCTGAAGCATTCAATAACATTCTATGAAACCTTCTCAAGAAAGTCATCTCCAAGTCCAAATGAAATTGGCATGAAAGAATGGAAGAAGCTTTGTGTGCATATCGGACAACATATGCCACACAGACTCAAGCAACACCATATTAACTTGATTTTGGAGTGGAAGCAGTCTTGCCACTTGAGCATCAAATACCCTCCTTAACACTTGCTATTCAAGAAGGGCTCACTAAAGAAGAAAATGCTCAACTACGTCTTGCGGAGCTAGAAGAACTCGATGAAAAGAGACTAGAAGCTCAACAAAAACGTGAATGTTATCAAGCTCCTCTATCCCCTTCTTTTAATAAGAAAGTCCGCTTTGAGGTGCTTCAAAGTTGGAGATCAAGTCCTCACAGTAAGAAGACCCATCATTACTTCGCATAAGTCTGGTGGCAAATTTACCTCAAAGTGGGATAGACCATATGTTTTACAAGAAGCATATTCAAATGGTGCTTACAAGCTTGTTGATGCAGATGGCGTAAAGATAAGTCCAATTCATGTAAAATTCTTGAAGAGGTACTACCCTTGAAGTACGATGATGCTCCTTAAGGTACGAGCCTAAACTGCATGTCACTCCTGGCCTGCGAGAATATAAACTATGTACGTCAAACCCCAAAAAAAACACTCTCCCGAATCTACGTTGTGACTTGATCCTCTTCACTGAGGTACGTAGGCGCTTAGAACCATGTTCGAAGTTCAGTTGCATGAATTTCCAAAACCCAAATGTTCCCACTTAATATATCACATGAAAGTTAAGTCTATAAGTATTAACTTTAGACTTGCATGAAGTGTTGATGGGTCAATAGGGGGCAAACCCTTATAAAATATTAGCTCCTTTAATAGTGAGCTTAAAGTCTTTAAATTCGACTAAGTATACAAGTACAAGTCTTTAAATTCTTAAAGTTTGCAAGTTGAAGTCTTCAAATCGTCCAAGTATGTAGGCTGAATTCTTCAAATCCTCCAAGTACACGAGTTGAAGTCTCCAAATCCTCCAAGTATGCAAGTTGAAGTCTTCAAATCTGTCAAGTCTGCAAGTTGAAGTCTCTAAATCCTCCAAATATTGAAGTTGTTAAATTTTCATGCCTTAAGGTGGACGAGATTTGTCCCTTTGTACCTTAAGTTGGCCTTTTCACGGATTTATCCTTAAAAGGATATTTTGTCACGCCCTGAGCGTACACCCTGGGGTGGCCGGAACTCAGGAACCATTTCTAATCCCCAAGCGAACCCTTGGCCTGGCTACATGACTTACATGATTCTAAATAATACACGGAAGTTTAAAATAGATGAACATTTAGACATTCATGAAAGTCTTAAAATTCTGCCATGCAAATACTTAACATAAGTTATAAGTTAAATAACTATCCTGAGAAAGACAAGGGAAACTTCTAAATATGTCTGTCTATAAAGCCTCTAACAATGTAAGATAAATGTCGCGTTAAGACCCACGACACCTTAAATACTACTAAGTTGAATGAAGATGGAGTCTCCCAGAAGCAAGGAGGCCTCACCAAATACTGTCTATGAATGAAGAGTGATCTCAATGAAATGACTGTTGATGATCCTGAGTACCTGTATCTGCATCATAATAAGATACAGGTCAAATGATGTCAGTACATTGAATGTACTGGTAAGTGATAGGGCTAGAGTAAGCAATTAACTGACTAGGATGACTGAAAACAACATAAGTGGATCAATACCTGAATATGAAGTGAAAACCATTTACGCTTGACAATAAAGTATGCAATGAAAGCAACAGGAATGACTAAGAGCAACTCAACAGTATATCAATACATGAATAAGACATGAACACTCTTTAAGCTTTACATTAAGGTATGCAAAAACAAGCAATATGAAAAATAACATACTTTACTTGTGGGGAGTTTCTCTAACCGACAACCATTACTATGAGCCTAGCAATGATACACCATTTAACCCACGTTGCAAGGGCCATCTTATACCTTGCCGAGGTATAGGATTATATTGTGACTATGGATCCATCTACTAGGCCTTCTCAGAGGCAGTGAAGAGTCGCATGAAAATCAATGCTATCCTATCCTACCCTGGCTACGTAGTTTTATGGGACTTCCGAGTCATAAAAGACTCTAACCCAATTCGATGCTCGATACTACTCAAAAAATAATCATTAAAACTTTATGTTGAATACACCCTTTACAAAGAAGGGACTTTTTACTTTACTAAAGTACGTTTCAAAACTTTAGACATACTTGCCTCCTTGAAACATGAACTTATGAACTTATCCTTAAAGCCTAATAATAAACATAGGAACTTATCTTTCAATCTGAATAATCAACATAGGAACATATATATGTATATTAAAATAAAATTTGAAGCTCTTAAATTTTTATGAAATAGAACCTTACACTTTCCTCTTTATCTTACATTAATTTGGAATGTAAATGAAGACATGTGAATAGGATAATGCATGAATTTTCAATGATAAATGGAGTTAATAGGATTTCATATAGAGTGGGAAAACATAGCCACAACTGAAAGGAACAAACCCAAAAGAACGGAGAAGAAATGGGCCCTGGCGACCCCAGGCGCACTGCTGGTGTGGGGTACCAGGTTCCAAACTTCAGAAGAAAGATTTGGGCGCACTGCTGGTGCGGGGCGCCAGGCCCCAAACTTCAGAAGAAACTCTTTGGCGCTAAGGTGGCGCCCTACCTCACCCTCTACCCAGAATTTTTGACGAATTTTCTTGCTCAATTCCATGTCCTAACTACTCTAGAATCGATTGGTTTCTTCCACACATTCTTTAATTCACAAACCCAACACAAAACTATTAAAATCCCACTCAAATTCTATCAAGAAGCACCACTCATTTGCAGTACTCTCACCTCAAGAACTCAAAACCTCCATTGATAAAGAATGAAGCTTAAAACTCAAGAATGCTTACATAAACGATTATATGAGTGACTTAACGAAAGATTTACATGCTTGGCATGAGTATGAAAAAATCCACCACTATGGGATGTCTCACTTACCTGGAAAGAACAAGAGTTCTTGGCAAAATCGACGGATCTTAAATAACGGTTGAAAGACCTAGCTCTTTCCCCTCTTAAACTCTTCTCTTATTTTTCTAAGGGTTTGGGAACGACCAAGAGTGGTTTAGCATCTGATTAGAACCTTAATTGTGGAGGAAAAACGTGGCTAGGCCTATTGGGGTAAGAAAAAGACCAAACTACCCTTTCCTTAAACGGGTGAAAAGCCTTCACTAGAGAGGCTTCACTCAAACAAGCATAACATTTTACTCCTAGCTTCAAATAGAGCAAACTTGGTGGAGTTGGAAAGTGGACTCAAAGACCTTCGATTTAACCGATCATGGGCCGCCTAAATCATTATGTGCTGAAAGTTATGAATGTTTGAAGTTGACTTATGTAGAATCTTAACTCAAAACTCACATGGTAGGGAAGCTTCCAACTCAACTTTGTGCTAGGGGGTTCTAGTGACCCAAATTGATATCCAAACTAATTTCCACACTAATGAATTGACCTTATAATTTGAGAACAATTAAGAATCACTCGGTACGACCTTATATGAAATTCAAGAATGGTTTGGGTCTTAACTTTAGAAATTTTTGGGGTGTTATAATATCTCCCACTTGGGATCATTCCTCCTCGAATGACGGATACACAGAGAATGGAAAGGAAAGGGGTTTACTCTTACAATATTTCTGACTACTGAACTTGCCTACTAACATAGGCGGAACTGATTCATACTTAGAGTTTTGAAACTGGACTTGAGCAGATAAGTCATGAACGATATAAGTTGAACAGTGTCACTCTCTATCTGAAATTATTTGACATGAAATATGGATATCCGGGCACGAAGTAAGAATATGACTACTATGCCTCGAGTGATATAACTGGTAGCTTCTAAGCTTAGCAACACTCCTAAACTATACTCTCCTTTCTAATTACTACACTTTATAAGCTGCAACTTATAGCTCCCACCAGAGTATATGACTACTCTTACAACATCTAAGTCAAATCGCTTCCTCTTATTGTGTTCAAGCCTAACCTCTTATTCACAAGGTGCGAAACATGAGGTGGTTATACTTACTTAAACCAAAAGATTTAGGTGCTATACCTCTATAGGGAATCTCTTCCCAAGACCTTGAGCCCACATAAAGAACCACCTAATGCATCATGCATTTATCCACATTTTAACAACAACGCATTCTAGCCTAGAACTACAGCCACTCCATGAACTCCTACTGACCAATCCTTTTCAAAATTTCTCACTCTCTCATCATCTATACCAACTAAAATTTCATGTATTACTATCAGGAACCATCTAACTACTCTCACCTAACTATTACACGAAGTAAAACCTCATTCATCCTTCCTTCACTTTTATAACCTTAGATGGTATAAGCACACTACTGCTACCAACATAAGAAACATCAGCCTCTTTCTTCTATCATTACTCAACTACTATCATCGACATCACCCTCTTAACTAAAAAGGATCACTGAAAGAGCTTTAGGGTGAAAGATCATAAGCATGATTCATTCGAGAATTCTGAAATAAGAATATGCATGACATAACATTATTTTGTTAGCCATTGAGAGTAAAGAATGAATTTGCGATACTGAGCATACTATGGGACATGAGTGCTTATATGAATAGGTTCATATCATGAGCCTGATTTCCATAACTTTATGGAGTAAGATTAAGATCAATGGGCTAAAGTATTTGCCCCTCATTCTATGAACTGAGCATAGATGTGAATCTATCTGAAGTGTATGAGCATAGGTCATGAACATAATTATGATATTAAAGATATCAACAAGATGTTGTAATGACTAAATTTTGAGGAATACGCTACAGTATGAATGGATTGATATATCACCATAACTCTCTCTAACATCTCATTATCTGATTCTCAATACTTGACTTGGTTTCTCATCTTATCATCTCCCCCTTGGGTTTGAAGCCGACACTTTAAATCTATGGATTTATTCTATCATCTCTAAACTGGTCTACATTCAATTTACTCTAATACTTAGTAAAGGCTTATCTCATGGCTACTGAACTCTCTAAGTGTAAGTATTAGGGTTCCTTCTTAGATCTCTTTCTCAGACGCTTCTCTTAACATCTTCTCAATGGTTTATAAAGACGCATAGTCTAACTCTTAATAATCTGACTTCTCCTTCTTAGCCCACTAATTATGCCCTTCTAAGTTCATATATAGCTAACTGGAGGAAGCTTGAACTATATTTGAAAGTCTCATCATTGGCTATATATGATCTCTCCGACCAAACTCTTAAGGGTAATAAATAATGCTTACATTAGTCAATTCCACATTGACAGCTCAAAAATACTATCTAGTCACACATGAAAAATCAATAACTTAATTGGAACCTCGTCTGACTACATACGATATCAGGTTTACCTCTTAATGCTCTTCCTAATCTAATGACTTAGCCACACTCCCTTGCTCTCATCTAAGAGTCATAATACCACACTTGTACCACTCACACTTATCAAAAGCAACACCTTATTTCCTCACCTACTCTATGTCAAACTACCAGATCAATTCTCAAAACTAACATCATCACCATTATGTTGTCATCCTTTTTATCAGGACACTCCTCTCAAATTCAAGCTTAGTGTCTAGTACTACACACGGATATCAATATACTTGCTTGCATACTATACTAACTCATAAATACTAGATAAAATTACGAAACACTTACTCACTAAGACCTCATGATAAGTAGTCAATCTTTATCTCCCAATCTACCTATTTATAAATTACCATCACATTCCCTTTTAAAACTTAAGTACTATTCACCCATTCACTATACATCATTGCCTAATTAGCTCTATAATCCTCTGAATATCATGGCGCTCTCCCTTTAAAAAAATCAGAATCCTAACTTCGATCTATCATATTGAATACTTTGTTCTTCTATTCAACACCTGCACTTGGTTTTCACTAACACAATGGCACATCAACATAAGCTCCTTTCTGGTTAAACTATATTCTTAACTCATCTTGACTAGTAACTATTACTCTACCTTCTATCATGAAATCTACATAAATTCATCACTTCTTAGTCTACCTGTAAGGAAAAAATCATCATTAATAACTTACTAGGTACATGGCTACAACTTACATACCCTATTCAATAAATTTCCTCACCCCTTAGGTTACTACACTTCTAAATATATATATACTTCTAACTTTGGGAACTTCTACTAAATTTGCTTATAATATCACAACTCGCACTATTTTTCGGTTGGGAATACTACCCAAGCACTCTAAAACACATTTTTCTCATACGGGTCTCACCTGAATAAGGTTTAGAGAAGAGAGTCTGGGAGTACATCTCGCTTTTAGCTTGAACGCATGATTCATATGAATTAAGAGTGCATTCTTTCAAATCTCAACACTTAAGCTCACTCACGGGTTTCTCTCAAGCCCTTCTACAGTTTCATGACTTTCTGAATACGTTTGCTGAGAGTAATTCATCGATAAGGATTTGGGCTTTACTTCTCAACCACCTTGAGTATGAGCGGTAGTCGAATGGATCTAAGAAATGCACGAGTACAATAAGTTCCTTATGACATAGTTCTAGTGCACGATTTAGAGTACGAAAGAAGGGAAAGTTTTCTTAAATGTCTATAGTCCCTCATTTATAGAAGTGGGGCCCTCACAACCATAAATAAGATCCTACCGACTCGGCTTCATAGACACCCTAGGACACTTGAACTCTGTGCTCTGATACCAAGTTTGTCACGCCCCGAGCCTACACCCTGGGTGTGGCCGACACTCAGAAACCATTTCTAATCCCCGAACGAACCGTTGGCCTTGCTACATGAGTTAAATGATTCTAAATAGTACGTGAAAGCTTAAAATAGATGAACATTTAGACATTCATGAAAGTCTTAAAATACTGCTTTGCAAATACTTAACATAAGTCATAAGTTAAATAACTATAATGAGAAAGACAAGGGAAACTTCTAAATATGCTTGTCTATGAAGCCTCTAATAATGTAAGAGAAATGTCGAGTTAAGACCCACGACACCTCCAATACTACTAAGATGAATGAAGATGGAGTCTCCCGTAAGCAAGAGGGCCTCACCAAATACTGTCTACGAATGAACAGTGATCTCAAAGAAATGCATGTTGATGATTCTGAGTACCTGTATTTGCATCATAGTAAGATGCAGGTCGAATGATGTCAGTACATTGAATGTACTGGTAAGTGATAGGGCTAGAGTAAGCAATTAACTAACTAGGATGACTGAAAACAACATAAGTGGATCAATACCCAAATATGAAGTGAAAACCATTTACGGTTTACAATAAGGTATGCAATGAAAGTAACAGGAATGACTAAGAGCAACTCAAGAGTATATCAATATATGAATAAGACATGAAAACTCTATAAGTTTTACAATAAGATATCCACATACATTACTTGTGGGGAGTTTCTCTAACCGACAACCATTACTATGAGTCTAGCAATGATACAACATTTCGACCACGTTGCAAGGACCGTCTTATACCTTGCCGAGGTATAGGATTATATTGTGACTAAGGATCCATCTAATAGGCCTTCTCAGAGACAGTGAAGAGTAGCATGAAGAATCAATGCTATCCTATCCTACGCTGGCTACGTAGTTTTATGGTACTTCCGAGTCATAAAAGATTCTAACCCAATTTGGTGCTCTATACTACTCCCAAAATAATCATTATAACTTTATGCTCAATACACCCTTCACAAAGAAGGGACTTTTTACTTTACTGAAGTACGTTTCAAAACTTTAGACATACTTGCCTCCTTGAAACATGAGCTTATGAACTTATCTTTCATGCAAAATAATCAACATTGGAACTTATCTTTCAATCTCAATAATCAACATAGGAACATATATTTGTAAATATAAATAACATTTGAAGCTCGTAAATTTTTATGAAATAGAACCTTAAACTTTCCTCTTTATCTTACATTAATTTAGAATGTAAATGAAGACATGTGAGTAGGATAATGCATGAATTTTCAATGATAAATTGAGTTTATAGGAGTTAATATAGAGTGGGAAAACATAGCCACAACTTAAAGGAACACACCTAAAAGAACGGAGAAGAAATGGGCCCGGCACACTGCTAGAGTGGGGCACCAGGCCCCAAACTTCAGAAGAAAGTTTGGGGCACACTGCTGACACTGGGCGCCTGGCCCCAAACTTCAGAAGAAACTCTTTGGCGCTATGGTGGCTCCCTACCTCACCCTCTGCCTAGAATTTTTGACGAGTTTTCTTGCTCAACTCCACTTCCTAACTCATCTAGAATCGATTGGTTTCTTCCACACACTCTTTGATTCACAAACCCAACACAAAATTATTGAAATCCCACTCAAATTCTATCAAGGAAAACCACTCATTCGCAATACTCTCACCTCAAGAACTCAAAACCTCCATTGATAAAGAATGAAGCTTAAAATTCAAGAACTCTTCAAGAATGCTTACATAAACGATTATTTGAGTGACTTAACGAAAGATTTGCATGCTTGCCATGAGGATGAACAAATTTACCACTATGGGAAGCCTCACATACCTGGAAAGAACAAGATTTCTTGCCAAAATCGACGGATCTTAAAAATCGCTTGAAACACCTAGCTCTTTCTCCTCTTGAACTCTTCTCTTATTTTTCTAAGGGTTTGGGAACGAACAAGAGTGGTTTAGCCTCTGATTAGACCCTTAATTGGGTGAGGAAAAATGTGGGTAGGCCTATTGGAGTAAGTAAAAAACCAAACTACCCTTTCCTTAAAGTAATGAAAAACCTTAACTAGAGAGGCTTCACTCAAACGGGCATAAGTGTTTACTCCTAGCTTCAAATGGAGAAACCTTTGTGTCGTTGGAAAGAGGACTCAAAGACCTTCGATATGATAGCTCCACCTAAATCAATATGTGCTGAAAGCTATGAATGTTTGAAGTTGACCTAAGTAGAATCTTAACTCAAAACTCACTCGGTAGGGAAGCTTCCAACTCAACTTTATTCTAGGGGGTTCTAGTTACCCAAATTGATATCAAAAATCATTTCCACACTAATGAATTGACCTTATAATCTAAGAAAAATTAAGAATCACTCAGTACGACCTTATATGAAATTCAAGAATGGTTCGGGTCTTGACTTTAGAAATTTTCGGGGTGTTACATATTTAAATTCCCATATTTTAAGGTGGACAAAATTTTCCCTTTGCACTTTAAGTTGGCATTTCCACAAATTTATCCTTGGATGGGTTTTTTTTAAATTCCTTGTGTTAAGGTGGACAAGATTTGTCCCTTTGCATCTTAAGCTGACCTTTTCACAGATTTATCCTTAAAAGGATCTTTAAATTTTCATGCCTTAAGGTGGAAAAAATTTGTTGTTTCACACCTTATGCTTAAGTATTTGGTATCTTATAAAGCCTCAAGTTAGTGATCTCAAGGCAGGGATGTTAAACACATCCTTTCACACCTCAAGATCAAATTCTTGTGAAGTATTCGGATCTAAGAAAAGCCCCTAGTTAGTGATCTCAAGGTGGGGATGTTCAACACATCCTTTCATACCTCAAGATCAAATTATTCTGTGATAAAGCACTCCATTGTGTAGCCTCCGCAAAATACAATTATTGCTTATGTTGATCTCAACATGGGATGTTCAACACATCCTATCACACCTCAAGACCAAATTCTTGTGTGATAAAGCTCTCCATTGTGTAGCCTCTGCAAAATACAAATATTGCTTATGTTGATCTCAAGGTGGGGATGTTCAACATATCCTTTCACAACTCAAGACCAAATTCTTGTGTGATAAAGCTCTCCATTGTGTAGCCTCCTCAAAATACAAATATTGCTTATGTTGATCTCAAGGTGGGGATGTTCAACACATCCTTTCACACCTCAAGACCAAATTCTTGTGTGATAAAGCTTTCCATTGTGTAGCCAGGGACGGTTCTATAGCTTGGGAAAAAAGGCATAGCTTTGGAAAAAAGGCAACTCCCTTAGGTCCCAAAATTTGAGGGGCCTCGTTTTTTAAAAAAAAATAGGTTATAAGTATTTTTTTTAAATATCGAATATTATTTGTAGAAAATATAAACTTTTTATATAAGAAGAAAAAAAGTAATAGAAGTTTGACAAATCTTGACCACTATGTCTCAAGAAATATTAAATAATTTGCTATAATAAACTTCATAAAAATAATATATTAGATTTTAAAGCCTCCATTCAGATTTGGCTTTAGGCCATCGATGTATTTGAGCCGCCCCTGTGTGTAGCCTCCGCAAAATACAAATATTGCTTATGTCGATCTAAAAAAATCATACACACAAAAAAATATAGAGAGTAATAAATCAATAAAAGCAAAGAAAAATACCTTGCAAAAATCGAAGCTACTATTCGAGATGTAGCAATTGAGGTGGAGATATTGAAAATATATGGATATTTATAGACCCAATATATTGGCGTGTGCCCTAATCCTTGCCGATAAGGAGACATGAGGCGATGAAAAGCTATCAATGTCCTATTTGGACTGAGACTTCGTGTCCTAATCTTAGTGAGAAGCTTAAACGTAGAAGGAGCACAATGAGAAATTTAAGTTGGAGGTAAAAAATTGTAAAGGAAATTTTGCAGGCCCATATGACTACAGGATAATTTTCGTGAATTAAAATTCACTGGCAACATGTATTTCAAAAGTCAAAATGTTCCTACATAAGTTCATGACACATGTAAAGTGGCTAAGAAATGTGTGAGGATTTTTTTTTCCTACATGGCTTGCACCATGTTACAAATATTGTTTTTAAAAACATAATAATCACATGATGCCAGGTGAAGAAAAATAATGGACGAGTGGATGCTTCCAAGTCTTGTCTTTGAAGTGCAATAACTCAACATGACTTGAAGCAGGAGGCATTTGTAATCATTTAAAATTTATTAAATATAAATTTATAAAATTATTCGGAATACATTAAATTCATGAATATATTAGTCCAAATAAATTATGGATTAATATAATTGAATTAATTATTTAAGTCTAATAAATATGAATTTAATTAAGTATAAGTTACATAAATCACATAGTGTAAGATAAAATTACTATCTATCCTTACTTTTTTTTAATTACAATAATTCCTTAAAATTAACCCAATCCGGATACATTAATGAAAGTACGGATACATTAATACAAATACATTATTAAAATAAGGGATTTCCCAATTCGGATACATTAGTGAAAGCGCGGATACAATAATACATATACATTATAAAAATAAGGGATTTCCCAATCTTTATACATTAGTGAAAGCGCGGAAACATTAATATATTAATACGGAAATATTATTAAAATAAGGGATTTTAGAGATTTTAAAAAGATATAGGGAAATATGGAAAATAGTTTGCTTAAAGCTGTGTAATTTAGTAATTTTTCCTTTAATTAATGTCCAAATTAATTTATTTGGGCTACAATAGATGAGCCCAGTTTATTAAGCCTAATTTAATCTCATCCTAGAGTCCTATTTTGGTGGCACGTCACAAATGACGTGGCACAACAAGTCAAATAAAGGAGCCAATGGGATCATGCCATGTGTCAAAAACGACAAGCCCGCTCCATAAAGCCCATATGCCATGTCACTTGAATATGATTAGCCGGAGGGAATCCTATTCCAATCACAACTCCTCCATTCTAAAACTATAAATAGGGGTCCTCATAATTCAAAAAAAGAACCGAAAATTCTATGCATGAAGCTAGAGAAAGCATGTGGTGCAACCACCATAAATTTCTCTATAAGCTACAAGTTTAAGAATTCAAGCATTCAAGTTCAAGAACCATCAAGATCAAGACCATCAGATTCAAGAACAAGCACGAAGCACTTGAATCCAAGTAAAAGTCAAGATCAAGATATAGTTTAAGTTAAAGTTCATCGAAGATTCAAGAACAAGCTTTAAAGACCTTGAATCTAAGATCAAGTTCAAGTCAAATTCAAGATCAAGCTGAGCCCTTGAATTTATATTTGAAAAGACGAATTAAGAGGAATCATAGAGATTGTAACACTCACACTTTGAAATAAATAAAACGATTGTTGCATTATTTTTCAAGTCTTGATTATTATTTTCTCGACGCGAATTTTATCGTCTGCAATAACCTCCAAATAAATTTTAGTACTACATTTTGCTGGGGCTATAACCTCCGCACTACTTTTAATGAAATTTTATTATTAAATTTCGCAGAGGTTGTAATTTATATAAAATTAAGATACAACTAATCTTCATGATAATTTTGTAGTAATTAAACCAATAAATTCTTAAGTAAATTAATGAAATATTTCATGGAATAAAAAATACAAAGATTTAACCTAATCATGAAGTTAACATCAATTAATATCAAAGGTCATCAAAATTTACAGTATACTTTCTTTAAACCAAACCTGATACGTTGTTTTCTCTATATACACAATCTCTAACTCAACTCACAACTTCTCTAAAAAATCTGTTATGCAGATCTAGCTTTCAGAAGAACACTTCAGCTCCTTCCAAGCATCAATTGATCTTTTGGTTAAATGAGGATTCCATAATTAAGTTTCCAGTAGTTAAACAGTGAGTAGATAGAAATCTTAATTCCTTTTTGAATAATTCAGTCTAAACATTTTCTTGTGAGGATCTTTGAACAAACCTCCATGAGTGCAATGTTGTAACTTGTAAGTAGAGAGTCTAATACATAGGACATCAACTTAAAAACACTGAAAGTAGAACTACTATTAGTATCTAATCTTTAACTTTAAATTGAATAGTAATCAACAGAATAACTATTACTGATTTACAGAACATAAAGTAACAGTTTGAAAGGTTTAAGTTTGTCAAGTTTTCTCATATGACCAAATCTATCTGCATACTATGCAATATGTCAAGAACAAAAGCTCATAATCGCTGTTATTCATGATCAGTCAACTCTTTTTGGGGTTAAACAAAAGCTCCCTACATTCCATTCTATCCCTTTTGGTCTGTTACTGATAAAATAAGCACTTTTCTATATTAAAAATTCTTTAATTTCATCATTCTAATTTTACTTTTGATGGCATGATCAAATAAGAATGATATAGCATGATCTAGAACTATTTAGCTTATGTGCAAAAAGTTTGTCTTTCTTTCTTAAATTCAATTTCCAGTCCCAAGTCATACAAGATGAAATTAAGGGAGTTAAAAACTACATACACCAATAATGATCTCAGAGAAGGAGGTTAAAGAGTCTTACATAAGTGATGTTCTATTCCCAAAGAAAGTTCACCACCAGAAATCGCCGAAAAAGCTGCATCCCCAAAAAATGAATATAATTTTTTAGAAACTAACACAAATGTTCCACAGTAGAGGCATACCTGAAATAGCAGGTGTATGAATTCAACACCTATTACCATAGAAGCTCTACTTAGAGACCAAACAAGAAGAAGTCTCTATAATACTCTTTCATGCCTCTCCAAAATTGAATCAAGTTTTGCCTGGAAAGTAGTTTGGGCAAGAGTGTTATAATATCATTCTTCTTGTAGGTTGATAATTCCACATCTGCTAACTGGGAACTGGGCAATAAATTGACTTTAGCATGTCTATATTGGAGTGAATAAAGAGCAAATTATTATCAGCTTTAATCACAATGAACACATATTTTTTTTGAGGAATCAAAGTCAATGTCAGAAAGATAAAATAATAAAACCCCATAGACTTTTTCACTGGTGTCTGAATGTTCAATAACAGAAAAGGTGCATTCTTCTAACAATACGAGTTATTGCAATTCTTTGCTTCTGCCAAGGAGTCAGATTTACCGCCCTCATCCCAACATGTGTCATAACCGTGAGGCAAACTGTTGATTAAATTATGAGCATTTGTTTTTCTAGCAACTCCAAGCTAAAGCTTCATCAACACATCATATCATGAAGACATTATGCAACACATACTCAAATGCACATAATCATATAAGACTCTTATTGAACATGCATAATCAAGGAATCATGGAAATCAACTATGACACATGAGACCAAAAGAATGAACCATGAGGATCAAGATACCTCAAGCTAGAGTAGGATCGGAAGGAAAGAGATGAGGATATTGTGACATCATATCGGCCTCGGCCCCCCAAGTAGAAACCTCAACCAATTGATTCCTCCATAGAACTTTCACGGAAGCAACTTCTTTATTTCTTAACTTCCAGACTTGCCAGTCTAAAATCTCAACCAGAACTTTTTCATAGGAAAGAATATCCTTTATGCCAAGATTCTCTAATGGCACTATAGAGGTCCGATCACCAACACACTTCTTCAACAATGAGACATGGAAAGCCGGATGCACTGATGCCAAATCATTTGGCAAGTCAAGTTCATAAGCAACCTTACCAACACGTCTCAAAATCTGATATGGGCCCACATAACGGGGACTAAGCTTCCCTTTCTTCCCAAATCTCATTACACCCTTTATGGGTGAGATTTTCAAGTAAACCCAATCATCAACATCGAATTCTAATTCTCTTCTTCTAACATCGGCATAGGACTTTTGTCGACTTTGAGAAGTTTTCAATCTTTCCCTAATAGGTCGAACTTTCTCCGTAGCCTCATGCACCAACTCCAGGCCTATCAAAGAAACTTCACCAACTTCAAACCAACCTATAGGAGATCTACACCTCCTACCATAGAGAGCCTCAAATGGAGCCATACCAATACTAGAATGGTAGCTATTATTATAAGCAAACTCAATCAAAGGCAAGTGATCATCCCAAGTACCCTTGAAATAAATTACACAAGCTCTCAACATATCTTCCAAAGTTTAAATAGTATGCTCCGCTTGCCCATCGGTTTGGGGATGAAAGGCCGTACTAAGCTTAACACGAGTACCAAGACTTTTTTGGAATGATTTCCAAAATTGAGAATTAAATTGTGCACCACGATCGGAGATGAAGGATAAAGGCATTCCATGAAGCCTAACCATCTCCCTCAAATACAACTTAGCATAATCTTACGCCGAATAAGAAGTTTTGACGAGAATGAAATGGGCTAACTTCGTCATTCTATCAACAACAACCCAAATCGAATAATATTGTCGCCTCGTGCAAAGCAAACCCAAATAAAATCCATATTCACATCTTCCCACTTCCAAGTAGAAATACTAATATCTTGGGTCAAACCTCCAGGCCTTTGATGCTCAACTTTCACTTGTTGATAATTAGGGCACTTAGCCACAAACTTTGCACTATCTTCTTCATTCTCTTCTACCAATAAATTTGCTGCAAATCACAATACATTTTGGTAGCTCCTGGTTGAATGGAATATCGAGAACTATGGGCTTTCGATAAATTTTTCCCTCTTAAACCCTCTACATTGGGAACACACAAAAGACCTTGGTATCGAAGCACACCATCTCCCCTTTGGAGAAAACCTCTATGGACTTCTTGAGTACCACTTCCTTTAGTTCAACCAAGTTAGGATCAAGATGCTTAGCTTTCACATCATGCACAAATGAGGATTCGGAACCTTTGGGAACCGTAAAACCACCTTTAGTAGAATCAACCAATCTAACACCCAATCGAGCCAATCTATTGATACCATCCTCAACATGAGCAACACTACCCCTAGATAATCGAGAAAGAGCATCCGCCACCACATTAGCCTTATCAGGGTGATAGAGAACCCTCATATCGTTGTCTTTTAACACCTCGAGCCACCTTCTTTGTCAAAAATTCAAATCTTTCTATTTAAACACATATTGCAAACTCTTATGGTCGATGAAGACATCTACATGTACCCCATACAAATAATGTCGCCATATTTTAAAAACAAACACAACTGCCGCTAATTCCAAGTCATGAGTAGGATAGTTCTTTTCGTGCACCTTAAGTTGCCTTGAAGCTTAAGCAATGACTTTCCCATTTTGCATAAGAACACACCCTAGCCCAATTCTTGAGGCATCATATTAAACCACAAAACCATCGGATCCTTCCAGTAGAGTCAATATCAGAGCCGAAGTAAGTCGATCCTTAAACTCTTGGAAACTCTTCTAACATGTCTCGGACCATTCAAATTTAACCTTGTTTTGAGTCAAAGCCATCAATGGAGAAGCAATCAAAGAAAACCCTTCAACAAACCTCCTATAATAACCTGCTAATCCCAAGAAACTACGCTTATCCAAAGGTGATAAAAGTCTAGGCCAATAACCGCTTCCGTCATCTTAGGATCTACCTCAATGCCCTTACCGGAAATAATATGACCAAGAAAAGCCACGGACCTTAACAAAAACTCATATTTACTAAACATTGCAAAGAGTTGTTGGTCCTTGAGGAGTTGCAACACAATCCTCAAATGATTTACATGTTCACCCTCATTCTTTGAGTAGATCAAAATTTCTTCAATAAACACAATCACAAACATGTCAAGGTATTGCTTAAACACTCTATTCATCAGGTCCATAAATGCGGCCGGAGAATTTGTCAATCCAAACGACATCACCAAGAACTCGTAATGACCATACTTAGTCCAGAAAGCCATTTTCGGAATATCATCTTCTTTCACCCTTAATTTGTGATAGCCCGAACGAAAGTCGATCTTAGAGAAATAACTAGCCCCTTGAAGTTGATCAAACAAGTCATCTATCCTTGGTAGAGGATACTTATTCTTGATGGTAACCTTGTTCAATTGGTGATAGTCGATGCACATACAGAGTGAACTATCTTTCTTCCTTACAAACAAAACCGGAGCACCCCATGGAGAATACTTGGCCGGATGAAACCCTTATCCAACAAGTCTTTCAACTGCTCTTTTAGTTCCTTAAGTTCCGCCGGAGCCATTCTATATGGAGGAATAGAAATAGGTTGCGTATTTGGGAGAATGTCAATACCGAAGTCTATTTCCCTTTCAGGAGGAATACTGGGCAAGTCATCGGAAAACACTTTCGGAAACTCATTAACAACGGGGACCGACTAAAGATTAGGTGTCTCAGAATCTATATCCCACACCCTAACGAGATGGTAAATGCACCCCTTAGAGATCATATTTCTAGCTTTTTGATAAGAAACAACTCGACCTCGAAACATAGAATTTCGCCCCTTCCACTCTAGGATAGACTCATTTGGGAATTGAAATTTTACCATTCGGTTCTTACAATCAATCGAGGCATAACAAGCATGCAACCAATCCATCCCAAGAATAACATCAAAATCTGGCATATCAAGCTCTACAAGATCAACATGAGTGACTCTATCGGATAAGGAGACGTGGCAATCTCTATAAACTCTCTTCGTCATGATAGATTTTCCAATCGGAGTAGAGACACGAAAAGGATCTAGCAACACATCCGGAACAACATCAAACCTCATAGCCACATATGATGTCACAAAAGACAAGGTAGCACCGAGATCAAGCAAAGCATAAACATCAAAATGGAAAACTCTTAACATACTGGTAACCACATCGGGAGAGCTCTCTTGCTCATGACGAGCCTGAAGTGCATAAAATCGGTTTTGCTTCCGAGCATTCGAACCTGATCCTCTTGGTGGAGGCACAACAAGTAAAACAAAGGAGCCAATGGGATCATGCCATATGTCAAAAATTACTAGCCCGCTCCATAAAGCCCATATGCCATGTCACTTGAATATGACTAGCCGGAGGGAATCCTATTCCAATCACAACTCCTCCATTCTAAAACTATAAATAGAGGTCCTCATAATTCATAAAAGGAACCAAAAATTCTAAGCAAGAAGCTAGAGAAAGCATGTGGTACAAACACCATAAATTACCCTATAAGCTACAAGTTTAAGAATTCAAGCATTCAAGTTCAAGAACGATCAATATCAAGACTAACAGATTCAAGAACAAGCACGAAGCAATTGAATCCAAGTAAAAGTCAAGATCAAGATATAGTTTAAGTTAAAGCTCATCGAAGATTCAAGAACAAGCTTTAAAGACCTTGAATCTAAGATCATGTTCAAGTCAAATTCAAGGTCAAGTTGAGCCCTTGAATTTATATTTGAAAAGATGAATTAAGAGGAATCATAGAGATTGTAACACTCGCACTTTGAAATCAATAAAACGATTGTTGCATTATTTTTCAAGTCTTGATTATTATTTTCTCAACGCGAATTTTATCGTCTACAATAAACTCCAAATAAATTTTAGTACTACATTTTGATGGGGCTATAACCTCCGCACTACTTTTAATGAAATTTAATATTAAATTTTGCAGAGGTTTTAATTTATATAAAATTAAGCTACAACTAATCTTCATGATAATTTTGTAGTAATTAAACCAATAAATTCTTAACTAAATTAATAAAATATTTCATAGAATAAAAAATACAAAGATTTAACCAAATCATGAAGTTAACATCAATTAATGTCAAAGGTCATCAAAATTTACAATATACTTTCTTTAAACCAAACCTGATACGTTGTTTTCTCTATATACACAATCTCTAACACAACTCACAACTTCTCTAAAAAATCTGATATGCAGATCTAGCTTTCAGACGAACACTTCAGCTCCTTCCAAGAATCTATTGATCTTTTGGTTAAATGAGTATTCAAGAATTAAGTTTCCAGTAGTTGAACAGTGAGTAGATAGACATCTTAATTCCTTTTTGAATACTTCAGTCTAAACATTTTCTTGTGAGGATCTTTGAACAAACCTGCATGAGTGCAATGTTGTAACTTGTAAGTTGAGAGTCTAATACATAGGACATCAACTTAAAAATACTGAAAGTAGTACTACTATTAGTATCTAATCATTAACTTGAAATTGAATAGTAATCAACAGAATAACTATTACTGATTTACAGAACATAAAGTAATAGTTTGGAAGGTTTAAGTTCTTCAAGTTTTCTCGTATGACCAAATCTATCTGCAAACTATGGAATATGTCAAGAACAAAAACTCATAATCACTGTTATCCATGATCAGTCAACTGTTTTTGGGGTTGAACAAAAGCTCCCTACATTCCATTCTATACCTTTTGGTCTTTTACTGATAAAATAAACACTTTTCTATATTAAAAATTCTTTAATTTCATCATTCCAATTTTACTTTTGATGGCATGATCAAATAAGAATGATATAACATGATCTATAACTATTTAGCTTATGTGCAAAAAGTTTGTCTTTCTTTCTTAAATTCAATTTCCAGTCCCAAGTCATACAAGATGAAATTAAGGGAGTTAAAAACTACATACACCAATAATGATCTTAGAGAAGGAGGTTAAAGAGTCTTACATAAGTGATGTTCTATTCCCAAAGAAAGTTCACCACCAGAAATCACCGAGAAAGCTGTATCCCCAAAAAATGAATATAATTTTTCAGAAACTAACACAAATGTTCCTCAGTAGAGGCATAACTGAAATAGCAGGTGTAAGAATTCAACACCTATTACCATAGAAGCTCCACTTAGAGACCAAACAAGAAGAAGTCTCTATAATACTCTTTCATGCCTCTCCAAAATTGAATCAAGTTTTTCCAAGAAAGTAGTTTGGGCAAGAGTGTTATAATATCATTCTTCTTGTAGGTTGATAATTCCCCATCTGCTAACGGGGAACTGGGCAATAAATTTACTTTAGCATGTCTATATTGGAGTGAATAAAGAGCAAATTATTATCAGCTTTAAGCACAATGAACACATATTTTTTGAGAGGAATCAAAGTCAATGTCCAAAAGATAAAATGATAGAACCCCATAGACTTTTTCATTGGTCTCTGAATGTACAATAACATAATAGGTGCATTCTTCTAACAATACGAGCTATTGCAATTCTTTTCTTCTGCCAAGGAGTAAGATTTACCGCACTCATCCCAACATCTGTCATAACCATAGGCAAACTGTTGATTAAATGATGAGCATTTGTTATTCTAGTTGGCTTCATTTATCACAGCTTCATTAGCATTGGGCCTTGCATAGATTATGGTTTAACTAATGGTGGTTGAGAAGATAATTGGTTCTTGCTGAATAAGTCCTAAATGGTTCCTCAACCATATCAAATTGTGTCACTTCAAAACGCAGCCATTAGGTAAAACGTGACCAGCGACTAGGTCCAATCAAAACATGTTGAAAAATGCAGAACGACTTGTTAAAGAAATAAAAAGTACCATGAGGTTTATGTGAATTCCTTCTTTATTTTTATTTCCTCGATGAATACGAGAAGCAAATGCAGGAAATATAATGTCCAGTATATGATTCTCCTATAAAGTAGAAATCATTCTTTACATACTCTGCAAATTGCAAAGGCATTATTTAAAAATGGGATTCTCACAGATAGAAATTATAACCATTTCTCAAAATGAACAAGAATGAGAAAAGCAAATAGTAGAATATCTAAGATTAGTAGTCTGAAATATATTAGACATGTGTTCAATGCAAAATAAAATTCTAAAACCACTTACCTAATGTTGAGTGTCAAAATAACTACTGGAAAATATTCTTACAAAAATTGAGAAGCTCTACAACCCCATGGAAACAAGTTACAAAACTTAGAATGTTAGAAAATAGCTCGAGAGATTTTTATCAGTAACAACTTCATTTATCACAAGGCCAAAGTCAGTTCTATACAAGAAGTATACGGAAGTGTAGAGAATCTACAAAAGGACATGGTTATCAGTAAAAGATACCCAAAATCCTCTAAACAATCCTCCCAAGAGAGAGAGACATAATCATGACATGCAATGGCAAAGCTAAAAACATGAAAAAACTGAAACATAAAGCATATATCAAGGCCAAAGGAAGCTAAATCATCCTTCTTTCTTTTGTTTACTTTATCATGAGAACACTTGTTCATTAACTTGTGGGGAAAAGCCTTAATTGACATGTAAGACCATGTGAGCTATCAACACGGAATATGGTGTCTACCCCACACCGAAAAGAGGTGTCCCACTTGCAAAGGTAAGACCATGAACTTCTTAGCTTATGTGGATCCACTAGCTAATGTCTACGTAAAGAGAACATCCAATGGTCGCAACAAAGTTTATGGGATAGAGATTGCTTGAGGAGACTCGGCCTCAACTAACGGGAGATCTCCATCTAGAAAACCCGGCCTCTATTAATAGGAGAGATTTCACTAGAAGACCCGGCCTCTACTAATGGGAGAGCTTCCATGTCAATATCCACTCGGTGCTAAGCATAATTCCCACAGATTAGTCATTAACATATTTATATCACTAAACATGAAAAGGTACAACTAGGGTTACCAATTATAGCTAAAATCATGCTTATAGACGTTTCATCTTCCATGGACTTTGTCCAAGCTTACGTCATTCGAATAGCTCCTTAAGAATATGGGTAATCGCCTCTTTGTTATTCTATTATCATAGTGGGAGAATTACCTGAAAAAACCTTTCACTACTCAACCATAACATCATCATATCATAACTTTTGTTCTTTACTCTCAAAGCACCCTTAATTCATCATACTCATATTTCATAGTTCATAGAGTTCGTAAGGGTTCATGCAAGTTCAACTCATATCATGCAATTCAATGCAAACTCATGCTTAGAAAGCCATAATTAGGACAATTTACCCATACTTGAAGAAGCTAACATATTAGAGGAAAATCATGTTTTTGACTTGATCATGCTAAATTCATAAGATTATCCTCAATTCATTCATAATTCATGCTTGATTTCATAGAGAATTCATAAACTTCATCAAATCATAGCTCAACCCAACAATTATAGCATAGATTATCATATTGGGGAGAATTATCTGCGGATCATAGGGGGTTCATGCAATCATTACATCAAATCATGTAATTCATGCTAATTCGTGCACTAAGTTACTTTATCACACTAGATCGTGCACTAGGAATAAAAAAATCAACAATTGAAATCATAATTGAAGAACCTACAATGATTGATAAAAACCCTAATTCAATTGGGTTAGAGTAAACCTTTGAAAATCATGAAGAAGAGGAAGGGCCCATTGGAGGAAAGAACTCCTAATGGTGAACACTATCATATCTCAAAGAAATCCACAAGAAGTTGGAGTAGATTGCAGGTCTTCAATGGAGGATTCAACCTTTCTTCTTCTTCCTTGAAGCTTGAGAGAGTTTCTTTTAGAGAGAGAAATATTTGAGAGGAGAGTTTATGAATGAGTTAGAATGAAAGAAATTAGGCTTAGAAAGTATTTATAGGTCTTAGATTAAGGGTATAACCGACTTAGCTTAATAGGTAAACAATTAGGGAAAAGACAAAAAAGCCCTTAATTAAAAC
The DNA here is from genome assembly GCA_018342035.1 of Solanum appendiculatum. NCBI lineage: Eukaryota > Viridiplantae > Streptophyta > Magnoliopsida > Solanales > Solanaceae > Solanum > Solanum appendiculatum. The sequence goes on along the minus strand of JAGDQO010001340.1, from coordinate 208,554 downwards.
CTGTCGGGTCAATCGACGGACAGGATCTACGGTCCGTACATCAATTGACGGACCATCTTGCTCTTCGTCAATTGATTCAGAAAGTTCATTTTGGGTTGAAAATTTGGCTAAGTCTTGAAGGCATCTAAGGAACCCATCTACGGCCCGTCAACTGAACTACAAACCGTCTTACTATTCCGTAGGTCAAGGTTAAGAAACTTGGAAATCCTAAAAATTCACAGTGCCATTGACGGTCCCCACCTACGGCCCATCAATCCATCTACGGCCCGTAGGTGGCCTCTGTAGGTCACTGTCTTCAGGTGAGTTCTGTATTTAAAATTATTTGAAAGCTTAGGGTATTACAATATCTACCCCTTGGGAACATTCGTCCTCGAATGAGAATCAAGAGATAATAAGAAGGGTAATAGACAAAGACTAACAATCCAACCTAGTATGCAATCACATAAGTGCACATATCTGAGAAGGAAACATCAACTCCAAGCTAAAGCATGATCAACACATCATATCATGAAGACATTATGCAACACATACTCAAATGCACATAATCATATAAGACTCTTATTGAACATGCATAATGAAGGAATCATGGCAATAAACTATGACACATGAGACCAAAAGAATGAACCATGAGGATCAAGATACCTCAAGCTAGAGTAGGATCGGAAGGAAAGAGATGAGGATATCGGGACATCATATCGGCCTCGGCCTCCCAAGTAGAAACCTCAACAAATTGATTCCTCAATAGAACTTTCACGGAAGCTACTTCTTTATTTCTTAACTTACTGACTTGCCGGTCTAAAATCTCAACCGGAACTTCTACATAGGAAAGATTATCCTTTATGCCAACATTCTCTAATGGCCCTATAGAGGTCGGATCACCAACACACTTCTTCAACAATGAGACATGGAAAACCGGATGCACTGATGCCAAATCATTAGGCAAGTCAAGCTCATAAGCAACCTTACCAACACGTCTCAAAATCTGATATGGGCCCACATAACGGAGACTAAGCTTCCCTTTCTTCCCAAATCTTATTACACCCTTTATGGGTGAGATTTTCAAGTAAACCCAATCATCAACATTGAATTTTAATTCTTTTTTTCTAACATCGGGATAGGACTTTTGTCGACTTTGGTCAGTTTTCAATCTTTCTCTAATAATTTGAACTTTCTCCATAGCCTCATGCACCATCTCTAGGCCTATCAAAGCAACTTCACCAACTTCAAACCAACCTATAGGAGATCTACACCTCCTACCATAGAGAGCCTCAAATGGAGCAATACCAATACTAGAATGGTAGCTATTATTGTAAGCAAACTCAATCAAAGGCAAGTGATCATCCCAAGTTCCATTGAAATCAATTATACAGGCTCTCAAAATATCTTCCAAAGTTTAAATAGTACACTCCGCTTGCCCATCGGTTTGGGAATGCAAGGCCGTACTAAGCTTAACACGAGTACCAAGACCTTTTTGGAATGATTTCCAAAATTGAGAAGTAAATTGTGCACCACGATCGAAGATGATGGATAAAGGCATTCCATGCAGCCTAACCATCTCCCTTAAGTACAACTTAGCATAACCTTCCGCCGAATAAGAAGTCTTGACGGGAATGAAATGGGCTAACTTCGTCATTCTATCAACAACAAACCAAATCAAATCATATTGTCGCCTCGTGCAAGGCAAACCCAAATAAAATCCATATTCACATCTTCCCACTTCCAAGTAGGAATACTAATATCTTGGGTAAAACCTCAAGGGCTTTGATGCTCAACTTTCACTTATTGATAATTAGGGCACTTAGCCACAAATTCTGCAATATCTTTCTTCATTCTGTTCCACCAATAAATTTCCTGCAAATCACAGTACATTTTGGTAGCTCCTGGGTGGATGGAATATAGATAACTATGGGCTTCCGATAAAATTTGCTCTCTTAAGCCCTCTACATTGGGAACACACAAACGACATTGGTATCGAAGCACACCATCTCCCCTTTGGAGAAAACCACTATGGACTTCTTGAGTACCACTTCCTTTAGTTCAACCAAGTTAGGATCGAGACCTTGCTTGGCTTTCACATCATGCACAAAAGAGGATTCAGAACCTTTGTGAACCGTAAAACCACCTTTAGTAGAATCAACCAATCTAACACCCAATCGAGCCAATCTATGGATATCGCGAACCAACTCTTTCTTACCATCCTCAACATAAGCAACACTACCCCTAGATAATCAACTAAGAGCATCCGCCACCACATTAGCCTTACCAGGGTGATAGAGAACCCTCATATCATAGTCTTTTAACACCTCGAGCCACCTTCTTTGTCGAAAATTCAAATCTTTCTGTTTAAACACATATTGACAACTCATATGGTCTATGAAGACATCTACATGTACCCCATACAAATAATGTCGCCATATTTTCAAAACAAACACAACTGCCGCTAATTCCAAGTCATGAGCAGGATAGTTCTTTTCGTGCACCTTAAGTTGCCTTGAAGCATAAGCAATGACTTTCCCATTTTTCATAAGAACACACCCTAGCCCAATTCTCGAGGCATCACATTAAACCACAAAACCATCGGATCCTTCTAGTAGAGTTAATATCGGAGCCGAATTAAGTCGATCCTTAAACTCTTGGAAACTCTTCTCACAAGTCTCGCACCATACGAATTGAACCTTGTTTTGAGTCAAAGCCGTCAATGGAGAAGCAATCAAAGAAAATCCTTCGACAAACCCCCTATAATAACCTGTTAAGCCCAAGAAACTATGAATATCCGAAGGTGATAAAGGTCTAGGCCAATTCTTAACCGCTTCCGTCTTCTTAAGATCTACCGCAATGCCCTTACCGGAAACAATGTGACCAAGAAAAGACACGGACCTTAACCAAAACTCATATTTACTAAACATTGCAAAGATTTGTTGGTCCTTGAGGAGTTCCAACACAATCCTTAAATGATTAACATGTTCACCCTCATTCTTTGAGTAGATCAAACTGTCTTCAATAAACACAATCACAAACATGTCAATGTATTGCCTAAACACTCTATTCATCAGGTCAATAAATGCGGCCGGAGCATTTGTAAACCCAAATGACATCACCAAGAACTCGTAGTGACCATACCTAGTCCGGAAAGCCATTTTAGGAATATCATCTTCTTTCACCCTTAATTTGTGATAGCCCGAACGAAGGTCGATCTTAGAGAAATAACTAGCCCATTGTAGTTGATCAAACACGTCATCTATCCTTGGTGGAGGATACTTATTCTTGATGGTAACCTTGTTCAATTGGTGATAGTCGATGCACATATAGAGTGAACCATCTTTCTTCCTTACAAACAAAACCGGAGCACCCCATGGAGAAATACTTGGCCGAATGAAACCCTTATCCAACAAGTCTTTCAACTGCTCTTTTAGTTCCTTAAGTTCCGCTGGAGCCATTCTATATGGAGGAATAGAAATAGGTTGCGTATTTGGGAGAATGTCAATATCGAAGTCTATTTCCCTTTCAGGAGTAATACCGGGCAAGTCATCGAAAAACACTTTTGGAAACTCATTAACAACAAGGACCGACTAAAGAGTAGGTGTCTCGGAATCTATATCCCAAACCCTAACGAGATGGTAAATGCACCCCTTAGAGATCATCTTTCTAGCTTTTTTATAAGAAACAACTCGACCTCGAAACATAGAATTTCGCTCCTTACACTCTAGGATAGACTTATTTGGGAATTGAAATTTTACCATTTGGTTCCTACAATAAATCGAGGCATAACAAGCATGCAACCAATCCATCCCAAGAATAACATCAAAATCTGGCATATCAAGCTCTACAAGATCAACATGAGTGACTCTATCGGATAAGGAGACGTGGCAATCTCCATAAACTCTCTTCGTCATGATAGATTCTCCAATCGGAGTAGAGACACGAAAAGGATCTAGCAACACATCTGGAACACCATCAAACCTCATAGCCACATATGACGTCACAAAAGACAAGGTAGCACCGGGATCAAGCAAAGCATAAACATCAAAATGGAAAACTCTTCACATGCCGGTAACCACATCGGGAGAGCTCTCTTGCTTATGACAAGCCTGAAGTGCATAAAATCGGTTTTGATTCTGAGCATTCGAACCCGATCCTCTAGGTGGAGCTGGCTTATTCTCTCTTCCCTTGACATGAGAGATGGACAATCCCTTATCTTTTGATCACTCTTTCCACAATTATAACAACCATTCGTACTGGCTAGACATCTACCCTCATGCTTTTTCCCACACTTGGCACAAGAAGCCAATAAAGAACCATCATTATACCCTCCATGAGACTTGGGTTAGACACCCTATCATTGTTGGACTTTTGAGGAGCATTAGATGAGCCTTGGCCGGAGAACCTTTGTCGAAATCTAGGACGACCATGTCAATCGGACCTTGTATGTGAAAAGTTACCATCTCCGATCCTAGCCCTCTTGGTCTCTCTAGACCTTTCCTAAAGCTTTTCTTCCTCAATTTGTTGAGCGTACACCATGAGATGAGAAATGTCTATATCATTTACAAGCATAGCAGTGCGGCATTCTTTAACCAACATTTCAGACACCCTCGAAACAAACTTACTGATTCTAGCCCTTGGATCGGCAACGATGGAAGGAACATATCGGGGCAATTGTGTGAACTTGAAAGCATACTCTTTCACACTAATATTTCCTTGTCGAAGATTGATGAACTCAAGCACCTTTGCCTCCCTCATTTCAAGGGGAAAGAACCTATCAAGGAAAGCAACCTTGAATTTCTCCCAATCAAGAGGACCCTCATTAACCGGCCTCTCACTCTTCCATTGATTGAACCAAATTTGGGCAACACCCTTGAGTTGATAAGCGGACAACTCCGCCTTTTCTTCCGGTGTCACACCCATGATCATCAACACCTTGTACACTTCATCGATGAACTCTTGAGGATCTTCCTCAACCTTAGAGCCATGGAATTACGGAGGATTTATCCTCGTAAAGTCCCTCACTCTTCACGCAGCTTCACGGGAGCCACCATCTCTCTATTGGCTTGAGCCGTCACAGCTTGAGCCAACACTTGGAAAGCAGCCCTAAACTCCGCATTAGTCACTTGTTCAGCCAAAGGGTCGGCCGAAACTTGAGGAGCTTCTTGTTCCACATTCTCTCCCATGTTTCTTCTAGTGTAAGCTCTTCGGGTCGCCATATCCTGAAAAGCGTTGGATAGGGTGTAGGAGAGAGATATATAGAGTTAAACTCTATGGCATGACTTAAGATTAATGAAAGAAGTGGAATTTCTTAAACGTCTTATAGCGTCTCATTCATAAGTGTGGCGTGCTTCATACTCATGAACAAGACTCTACTTGACGTTGCTTATGAGATATCCTAGGATCTTTCTAAAACCTTTTGCTCTGAATACCAAGTTTGTCACGACCCAAGGTACCCCCTAGATGTGACATGGCGTACAAGACCCCGAGAGGTCTCATACAAGCTCTTAGCATACATTACATACAAGATAATAGAAAATAAAAGTTTGAAAGAGAATTTCATATCAAAGCTTTTAAAAGAAACAACGGAAGTCTACATCTCATGTCTCCAAGCCAATCTGATATAAAGAACAAGGTTTGGGACGTAACCCAATACAATTCAAAACTGAAAGGAAATACATGAAAAAGAAATAAGAGCTAGGCTATGTCCTCGGATGGATGATGACTCACCAAGTCTTCTATCAACTCTAAAATCAAGCTCTAGCCACTAGTGGAAGGTGAATGGCCATGTCCTACACCAAAGAAATTAATGTAGGCAAAAGTATGCGTTAGCACAATCAAGTACTACGTATGATAGGAATGCACATAAATCATGCTAGAGAGAGAGACATAATCATGACATGCAATGGCCAAGCTAAAAACATGAAAAACATGAAACATAATGCATATATCAAGGCCAAAGCAAGCTAAATCATGTTTCTTTCTTTTCTTTACTTCATCATGAGAACACTTGTTCATTAACTTATGGGGAAAAGCATTAACCGACATGTAAGACCATGTGAGCTATCAACATGGAATCCGGTGTATACCCCAACCCGAAAAGAGGTGTCCTACTTGCCAAGGTAAGACCATGAACTTCTTAGCTTATGTGGATCCACTAGCTAATGTCTACTTAAAGACAACATCCTATGATGGCAACATAGTTTATGGGATAGAGATTGCTTGAAGAGACTTGGCCTCAACTAACGGGAAAGCTCCATCTAGAAAACTCGGCCTCTACTAACGGGAGAGCTTTCACTAGAAGACCCGGCCTCTACTAACGGGAGGGCTTCCATCTCAATATCCACTCTGTGCTAAACATAAATCCCATGGATTAGTCATTAACATATTTATATCATTAAACATGAAAAGGTAAAACTAGGGTTACCAATTCAAGCTAAAATCATGCTTATAGACGTTTCATCTTCCATGGACTTTGTCAAAGCTTACGTCATTAGAATAGCTCCTTGAGAACATGGGTAATCGCCTCTTTGTTCTTCTTTTATCATAGTGGGAGAATTACGTGAGAAAACCTTTCACTACTCAACCATAGCACCATCATATCATAACTTTCGTACTTTACTCTCAAAGCACCCTTAATTCATCATGCTCATATTTCATATTTCATAGAGTTCATATGGGTTCATGCAAGTTCAACTCATATCGTACAAGTAAATGCAAGATCATGCTTAGAAAGCCATAATTAGGACAATTTACCCATATTTGAAGGAGCTCACATAATAGAGGAAAATCATGCTTTTGACTTGATCATGCTAAATTCATAAGATTATCCTCAATTCATTCATAATTCATGCTTGATTTCATAGAAAATTCATAAACTTCATCAAATCATAACTCAACCCAACAATCAAAGCATAGATTATCAAATTGGGGAGAATTAGCTTAGGATCATGGGGGTTCATGCAATCTTTACATCAAATCATGTAATTCACGCTAATTCATGCACTAAGTTACTTTATCACGCTAAATCGTGCACTAGGAATAATAAAATCAATAATTTAAATCATAATTGAAGAACCCACAATGATTGAAAAAAACCCTAATTCAATAGGGTTAGAGTAAACCTTTGAAAATCATGAAGAAGAGGAAGAGCCCATTGGAGGAAAGGACTCCTAATGGTGAACACTATCATACCTCCAAGAAATCCACAAGAAATTGGAGAAGATTGAAGGTCTTCAATGGAGGATTCAAGCTTTCTTCTTCTTCCTCGAAGCTTGAGAGAGTTTCTTTTAGAGAGAGAAATATTTTAGATGAGAGTTTAGGAATGAGTTAGAATGAAAGAAATTAGGTTTAGAAAGTATTTATAGGTCTTAGATTAAGGGTATAACCGACTTAGCTTAATAGGTAAACTATTAGGGAAAATACAAAAAATCCGTTAATTAAAAATTGTCGGGGCCAATCGACGGACAGGATCTACGGTCCGTACATCAATTAACGGACCGTCCTGCTCTTCCGTCAATTGATTCAGAAAGTTTATTTTGGGCTGAAAATTTGGCTAAGTCTGGAAGCCATCTACGGAACCCATCTACGGCCCGTCAACTGAACTACGAACCGTCCTGCTATTCCGTAGGTCAAGGTTCAGAAACTTTGAAATTCTGAAAGTTCACAAAGCCATTGAAGGTGGTGGGCCCGTCAATCCATCTATGGCCCATAGGTGGCCTCCTTAGGTCACTGTCTTCAAGGGAGTTCTGCATTTAAAATTCTTTGAAATCTTGGGGTATTACATAAGGTATTGGGGTTTTGGCCAATATTAGTGAGATTGAAGAAATAGTTACCAAAAATATTAGCCATTGATTTTCCAAGTCTTCAAATAGCAAATACAATAAACTAAAATTATACCCAATGTTCAATTCCCAAGAAATCACAAGAATAGTTCACAAAATCCCTAAAAGTACAATCTACTTTCTAAGTTCGAGTTATGGTTCCTCTCATAATCACCCAATATCAATTCTTTTCAAACATTTCTATTTATAGTTTCCCAAAAACTCCACTAGTTTTGAATTTCAGGATCATTTAGCGGCGTAAGTCGGGCTCGTCCTTCAACTCGGCGATGCGCCGAGTTGCTCGATCTCACCATTTAACTCTTAACTTCAGTACTAATTTCATCCTGGAACATTAGGTGACATGCATAGGGCTCGCCGTTCTGATCGGCGACTCGACGTCTGGTCCCTCAGCTCGCCGACTTGACTTAGATCTTCTCTTTGTTTACTAGAACTTTAGGTGAGGCACTATCCACTCGGCGTGTGGCCGAGTTGCCTTTGGTAATCCTCAACCTTCTCGTTCCTTCAATTTTACAATTTTTTGGCTTCTTTTTGCATTATATTGTCCTTGCCTCATTTCAAAGTCTTCTTGCTACATATAAATGATTCAACATTAGTTATGAGTTCAAAATTGGGCATTAAGGACACTAATTTTGCACAAACAAAACTATAAATGAGTCAAAACTACCTTCTCATCAAGGATATACAGTTTTCTTACCAGCTCGTGTAGTTACCAGGCAATGCCTATCATTTTTTGGATGTTGGACTGTATTACTTGGAAGAGTTCCTTTTTTGTATTAATTTAAGGTTGTGGACATCTGACCTAACTTCTGCTAAATTTGTTTAATGGTTGTAGTATGAGATTTTACCTTCTCATTCATACCCGATATGTCATTTTGTGTATTTTTTATGTTCCCATCAGAAGCTCCAAGCTTGTTAACCACCTTGGTCATCATATCTTCATGCGTTAAGAAACCTAATCCTCCATCGTGATTAATTGGTAGAATGTAGGCACCACTCCTTTCATTTTTTAGAGTTATATCTCATCATCCACTCACCTTCTCTATCTTGGCCCCTATTTCGGTCATTATACCCATTCCTGTCGTAACAATTATCCCTATTGTAGTTGTTGTCCAGATTGAAGTTATTTTTCTGGTTGTAGTAGTTATCCCAATTGAAGGTTTTTTTGTCGTAGTAGTTCTGACCTTCATTTTCTTGATCTTTGCGCCAATTGTCATGATAAGATGCTTGGGCGTCTGTTTGGAAACCCCAATCTCATCATTCACATTGTATGCATCCTCATCATATTCATAATCCACAAGTGTTTGCGCCATGCCATGGTAACCTATTGCATTTACTTTTTCTGGACCATTTTCTCTCTATTGTTTCATATAAAGATTAAACTCAGTTCTCATCTAGGATACCTGTTGTCTTAGTTCCTCACACATTCTCATTACGTCTCTGGTTTACCCTACTATAGAATTGCCCTTCGCAATTTATGTGTCCATTGTGTTCAAAACTCTATTGGTTTTTTTGACTTGATCAACTGTATTTCCAGCTTCCTCAAAATTATTTTTCATGAATGCTACCCAGTGATAGTGTCTGCCACTGCCTTACCATTATCATGCAATGCTCTATAAAATATCTTTAGGAGCCACTCGATGGGTATTTTGTGGTTTGGCGCTATTCTCAGTTTCTTAGTGAACTTTCCCCATGACTAATTTAATGCCACTTCAGGATGATTTTTGAAATTGTTAATTTCATCTATCAGTTGTAGCTTCTTTGAAAGGGGAAAGTACTATTCTAGGAATGCCTTATGTAAATCTCTCCATGTAGCGATTGAATTACATGGGGAGCTAAGATAGCCAAAGACTTGCTTCTCTTGTCAGTGATAATGGCAATAAGCGCAATTCTACTACGTATATACCAAATTCAGGCCTTTCTCCATTTTTCTTGCAGATACTCACAATGTCATTCAAATGTGCAAAGGCATCCTCGGTTGGATTGCACGTGAATAGTACTCTTATGTTTAGCATTTTTATCATACTATTAGAGATATCAAATTTTGCTTCAGGAGGTTGTAGAGGAACACGTTAGCAATAGTATTTCCAATATCATTATGATCCACCCCATAAATATTCTAAAAGCCAATCTCTGGTGTCTGTCTATGTCACGACCTAAAGTACTCCCTAGACGTGACATGTCGTATAGGACCTCGAGAAGCCCTACACAAGCCATATAGCATACATCATACAAGATAATAGAGTTAAGGAGTTCAAAAGACAGTTCTGTATTAGAATAAGTTGACAAAACATAGCGGAAGTCTAACACTGTCTCAAAGCCATCTAATACATGATAAGAAATGTGATTGGGACGTAACGTATACATCACATACAAAATCTAAAATGAAAAGACATGTAAGCAATAAAAGAAGCCTTGGTCCTTAGAACAAGAGGACTCACCTATCTTTAAAGCTCACTACGGGATCACTAGCCACAAGTATGTGGAATAGAGGCGTCAGATCCTACATTAGTATAACAATGTAGGAAAGAGTATGTGTTAGTACATGCAATGTACCTAATATGATAGCAATGCACAAAATCATGAAAACATGCAAAAACGGGAGTTTACGAAACGTGCAATGAACAAGCTAAATCATAAATAACATGTTAGAAAACATAAATCATAATCATGGTCAATGCAAGTTAAACATCTTTAAAACAACTTTGAGATACCTTTAGAAGTAACCTTGGTTCATTATTGTGGGAAGTGAGCTTTAACCGACATAGACCATCTGAGCTATAACATGGAATCTGGTGTCTATCCCACACCAAAAAGATATGTTATGCACCAACTCCGGGCCTATGAAAGCAACTTCACCAACTTCAAACCAACCTATAGGAGAATACACCTCCTACCATAGAGATCCTCAAATGGAGTCATACCAATACTAGAATGGTAGCTATTATTATACGCAAACTCAATTAAAGGCAAGTGATCATCCCAAGTACCTTTGAAATCAATTGTGCAGGCTCTCAACATATCTTCAAAAGTTTTAATAGTACTCTCCGCTTGCCCATTGGTTTGGGGATAAAAGGCCATACTAAGCTTAACACGAGTACCAAGGCCTTTCTGGAACGTCTTCAAAAATTCAGAAGTAAATTGTGCACCACGATCGGAGATGATGGATAAAGACACTCCATGCAGCCTAACCATCTCCCTCAAATACAACTTAGCATAATCCTCTGCCGAATAAGAAGTTTTGACGGGAATGAAGTGGGCTGACTTCGTCATTCTATCAACAACAACCCAAATTGAATCGTATTGTCGCCTCATGCGAGGCATACCCACAATAAAATCCATATTCACATCTTCCCACTTCCAAGTAGGAATACTAATATCTTGGGTCAAACCTCTCGGCCTTTGATGCTCAACTTTCACTTGTTGACAATTAGGGCACTTAACCACAAACTCTGCAATATCTTACTTCATTCCGTTACACCAATAAATTTCCCGCAAATCACGATACATTTTGGTAGCTCTTGGGTGGATGGAATATCGAGAACTATGGGCTTCTGATAAAATCTGCTCTCTTAAACCCTCTACATTGGGAACACACAAGCGACTTTGATATAGAAGCACACCATCTCCCCCTTGGGAGAAAACCTCTATGGACTTCTTGAGTACCGCTTCCTTTAGTTCAACCATGTTAGGATCAAGACCTTGATTAGCTTTCACATCATGCACAAAAGAGGATTTGAAACCCATGTGTACCGTAACACCACCTTTAGTAGAATCAACAAATCTAACATCCAATCGAGCCAATCTATGGACATCGCAATTCAACCCTTTCTTACCATCCTCTACATGAGCCACACTACCCATAGATAATCGACTAAGAGCATCCGCCACCACATTAGCCTTACCGGGGTGAGAGAGAAAACTCATATCATAGTGTTTTAACAACTCAAGCAACCTTCTTTGGCGGAGATTCAAATCTTTAAGTTTAAACACATATTGCAAACTCTTATGGTCGGTGAAGACATCTACATGTGCCCCATACAAATAATGTCTCCATATTTTCAAAGCAAACACAACTGCCGCTAATTCAAAGTCATGAGTAGGATAGTTCTTTTCGTGCACCTTGAGTTACCTTGAAGCATAAGCAATGACTTTCCCATTTTGCATAAGAACACATCCTAGCTCCTTGAAGTTGATCAACCCAAACGACATTACCAAGAACTCGTAGTGACCATACCTAGTCTGGAAAGCCGTTCTCGGAATATCATCTTCCTTCACCCTTAGTTGGTGATAGCCTGAATGAAGGTCTATCTTAGAGAAATAACTAGCTCCTTGAAGTTGATCAAACAAGTCATCTATCCTTGGTAGAGGATATTTATTCTTAATGGTAACCTTGAGCAATTGGCGATATTCGATACACATACGGAGTGAACCATCTTTCTTTCTTACAAACGAGACCGGAGCACCCCATTGAGAAATACTTGGACGGATGAAACCCTTATCCAACAAGTCTTTCAACTACTCTTTTAGTTCCTTAAGTTCTGTCGGAGCCATTCTATAAGGAGGAATAGAGATAGGTTACATATCTGCGAGAAGGTCAATACTGAAGTCTATTTACCTTTTGGGAGGAATACCGGGCAAGTCATCGGGAAACATTTCTGGAAACTCATTAACAACGGGGACCGACTCAAGAGTAGGGGTCTCAGAATCTATATTCCTCACCCTAACAAGATGGTAAATGCACCCCTTAGAGATCACCTTTCTAGCCTTTATATATGAAACAAATTTTCCTCGAAACATAGAATTTCCCCCCTTCCACTCTAGGATAGGCTCATTTGGGAATTGAAATTTTACCATTCGGGTCCTACAATCAATCGAGGTGTAACAAGCATGCAACCAATCCATCCAAAGAATAACATCAAAATCTAGCATATCAAGCTCTACAAGATCAACATGAGTCACTCTATAGGATAAGGAGACGAGACAATCTCTCTAAACTCTCTTAGCCATGATAGATTCTCCAATCGGAGTGGAAACACGAAAAGATCTAGCAACACATCCGAAACAATATCAAACCTCATAGCCACATATGGCGTCACAAAAGACAAGGTAGAACTGGGATGAAGCAAAGCATAAACATCAAAATGGAAAACTCTTAACATACCAGTAACCACATCGGGAGAGCTTTCTTGCTCATGACGAACCTGAAGTGCATAAAATCGGTTTCGCTTCTGATTCCCACTAGAACTCGATGGATTTTTTGATTGAACGCGTCGACGGTTATCCTCTTCATTCTTAGCCACCCTATTATTGTTGGACTTAAGAGGAACATTGGATGAGCCTTGGCCGGAGAACCTTTATGGAAATCTAGGACGACCATGTCCATCGGATCTTGCATGGGAAAAGTTACAATCTCCGGTCCTAGCCCTCTTGATCTCCCTAGACCTTTCCTTAAGCTTTTCTTCTTCAATTTGTTTGGCACAAAGAATGAGGTGAGAAATATCCATGTCATGCACAAGCGTGGTGGTGCGGCACTCTTTCACCAACATATTGGACACTCCCGACACAAATTTGCTCATTTTTGCCCTTGGGTCAGCAACTATGGACGGAGCATATCTAGCCAATTGTGTGAACTTCAATGCATACTCCTTCACACTCATATTTCCTTGTCGAAGGTTGATAAACTCAAGAACCTTAGCCTCTCTCTTCTGAAGAGGGAAGAACCTATCAAGGAAACCAACCTTGAATTTCTCCCAATCAAGAGGACCCTCATTAACCGCCCTCTCACTCTTCTATTGATTGAACCAAATTTGGGCAACACCTTTGAGTTGATAATCGGCCAACTCCGCGTTTTATTCCAGCGTCACTCCCATGATCATCAACACCTTGTACACTTCATCGATGAACTCTTAAGGATCTTCCTCAACCTTAGAGCCATGAAATTCTGGTGGATTCATTCTAGTAAAGCCCCTCACTCTTGACGCTACCGTACCACATTTGGGTTCACGGGAGCCACCATCTCTCTATTGGCTTGGGCCATCACGGCTTGAGCCATCACGGCTTGAGCAACACTTTGAAAGCAGCCCTAAACTCTACATTAGTCACTTGTTCTTCCAAAGGGTCGGGCGGAACTTGAAGAGCTTGAGGAGGAGCTTCTCTTTCCACATTCTCTCCCATGTTTCTTCTAGAGTAAGCTCTTCGGGTTGCCATATCCTGAAACGCGTAGGATATGGATTAGGAGAGCGATATATCTCAACTCTATGGCAAGACTTAAGATGAATGAAAGAAGTGGAATTGCTTAAACGTATTATAGGCTCTCATTCATAAATGTGGCGCACTTCACACTCATTAACAAGACTCTACTTGACGCGACTTATGAGACATCCTAGGATCTTTCTAAAACCTTGTGCTCTGAATACCAAGTGTTTGACGATCCAAGCTACCCCCTAGATGTGAGATGGCGTAAAAGACCCCGAGAGGTCTCATACAAGCCCTTAGCATACATTACATACAAGATAATAGAGAATAAAATTTCGAAAGAGAATAAACTTCATCATAGCATAGCTCAACCCTACAACCAAAGCCTAGATTATCAAATTGGGGAGAATTAGCTTGGGATCATGGGGGTTCATGCAATCTTTACATCAAATCATGTAATTCACGCTAATTCATGCACTAAGTTACTTTATCACGCTAGATCGTGCACTAGGAATCATAAAATCAACAATTAGAATCATAATTGAAGAACCCACAATGATTGATCAAAACCCTAATTCAATTGGGTTAGAGTAAACCTTTAAAAATAATGAAGAAGAGGAAGGGCCCATTGGAGGAAAGGACTCACAATGGTGAACACTATCATCCAATTTCTTGTGGATTTCATTGAGGTATGATAGTATTCACCATTGGAGACCTTTCCTCCAATGGGCCCTCCCTTTTCTTCAAGGATTTCAAGGTTAATTTTACCCAAATTGAATTAGGGTTTTTGATCAAGTCTTGTGGGTTCTTCAATTATGATTTCAATTGTTGGTTTTTCTAATTTGTAGTGCAGGATCTAGCGTGATAAAGTAACTTAGTGCACAAATTAGCGTGATTACATGAGTTGATATAAAGATTGCATGAACCCCCATGATCCCATGCTAAATCTCCCCAATTTGATAATCTATGCTTTGATCATTGGGTTGAGCTATGAATTGAGGAAGTTATGAATTCTCTATTAAAGTAAGCATGAGTTATGAATGAATTGAGGATAATTTCATGAATTTAGCATGTTCACGTCAAAAGCATGATTTTCCTCTTTAATGTGGGGAACTTCAAGTATGACTAAATTTCCTTGATTATGACTTTCTAAGTGTTAGCTTGCATGGAGTTGCATGGTTTGAGATAAAGGCTTATGAACCCATGATTTATGAAGTAAGAGCATGATTGATTATGTAAAGAAGAAGTTTATGAAATAATGCATATGTTCCATGAAATTTATGATATAATGATGTTGAGTTGTGAAAGGTTTTCTCATGTAATGCTCAACTTAAGCTTGTGAAAGGTTTCCTCACATGTAAAGGATTTATAACTTGTTGAATGGTTTTCTCAACTAAAATTGAATCAAGAGATTTTAATGAGCTATTCTAAGGGTTTAAGCTTCGACAAGTCCATGGTATATGAAACGCCCAATGACGTAAGCTTTGACTAGTCCATGGTATGTGAAACGTCGATAAGCATGTTTAGCTTGGATTGGCAACCCTAGTCTTCACGATAGGAGGCCTCTCCAAGTCTTCACGATTACAAGAACTGACTAGCAATGAGTGGGATGAGAGGAGCCCCAAAGCCCTATATCAGCAGAATCAATGTAGGCAAGAGTATGTGTTAGCACAATTAAGTACTAAGTATGATAGCAATGCACATAAACACATAACTGATGCTAGAGAGAGAGACATAATCATGGCATGCAATGGCCAGCTAAAAACATGATAAACATGAAACATAAAGCATATATCAAGGTCAAAGCAAGCTAAATCATCCTTGTTCTTTTCTTTACTTCATCATGAGAACACTTGGTCATTAACTTGTGGGGAAATAGCCTTAACCGACATATGAGACCATGTGAGCTATCAACATGGAATCTGGTGTCTACCCCACACCGAAAAGGGGTATCCTACTTGCCAAGGTAAGACCATGAACTTCTTAGCTTATGTGGATCCACTAGCTAGTGTCTATCATAGACCATTACCCTATGGTGGCACATAGGTTATGGGACATGGGTAATCGTCACTTGTCCACTCGGTACTAAGCATACTTCCCAATAAATTAATCATAGCCATAATCTTATAATATCATTAGAAAGCATGGGGGATCTCCCCTACCTTACTATGAGTAGACATGAGTGATCTCCTCTTGTCCTTTCCATTAGAATAGCTGCATAGAAGACATGAGGGATCCCCTCTTGTATTGTCTCGGATAGGCATGAGGGATCTCCTCTTGACTATCATAGGGAGGGGGGAAAACATGAGGGATCTCCTCTTGTTCCTTTCATTGAATCTACTCCCTATTCTCCTTAGTTAAGAAAATCCTTTCATAATTCATCATCAATATCTACATGTCATAAATTTTAATGCTTCAATCTCAAAGCATCATTAACTTCATAAGAGACATGTATGAGTTCATAAGCTTTATCTTTTCTTAGTTCATCATGCTCAAAATTCATAAATCATGGATTCATAAGCTTCACCTCAAAACATGCAATTCAATGCAAGCTAATACTTAGAAAGCCATAAATCAAGGTAATTTAGTCATAATTGAGGGAACCCACATAATAGAGGAAAATCATAGATTTTGATTGAACATGCCTCTTTTCATAAAATATCCTCTTTTCATCATTCATAGTCTTACATGAAATTCATAGCTTGATAATCATAATCCTTAACTCAATTCATAAAGAGTTCATGCAATTCATCTTTTTCTCAATTCAACTCACAAACATAACCATAATCATAAATTGGGAGGAGGGGGGACATAGCATGGACTCAAGGGGTTCGTCAAGTTGCACGTAAATCACGCTAAATCATGCACTAGCTTACTTTACCACACTAGATCGTGCACTATCAACTATAACATCGACAATGGGAAGCATAATAAAGAACCCATAAGAATTTGTCAAAACCCTAGCTTTTTTGGACAAGACTAAACCTTGGAAACCTTAAGGAAAAGAGGACCCATTGGAGGAAAGACTCCAAATGGTGAATACTATCATACCTTAATGCCAATGCCTTAAAATAAAAGGAGGATTGATGAGCTTGATGAGAACCCTAGCTCTCTTTTTTCTTCTTCTTCTAGTTCTTCAAGAGGGAGGAATATTTTTGGGGGATGAGAGTTGGAATGAAGGGATTAGGGCTTAGAAAGTATAAATAGGGCCAGGGTAAAGGGGCAAAATCGTCTAGTATAAGGAATAAACATTTATGGAAAAGTAAAAAAATCCCTTAAATAAAACTGTCGGGGCCAATCAACAGACATGATCTACGGTCCATACATCCATTGACGGACAGTCTTGCTCTTCCGTCAATCGATTCAGAATGTTCATTTTGGACTGAAAATCTGGCTAAATCTGGAAGGCATCTACGGAACCCATCTACGGCCCGTCAACCGAACTACGAACCGCCCTGCTATTCCGTAGGTCAAGGTTCAGAAACTCAAAATTCATAAAGTTGATACGGCTATTGACGGTTCCCATCTACGGCCCGTCACTACACCTACAGTCCGTAGATGGCCTCCGTCGTCACTAGCACCAGAAGAATTTTAAAACTGCATTTTAAAATCCCTTGGAAGCTTGGGGTGTTACACCATGTTTAGCTTGGATTGGCAACCCTAGTCGTGCCATTCCATGGATAATAATAATTATGAAAATTCCGTGGGAATTATGCTTAGCACCGAGTGGACGGGTGACAAGTCCACAATGTCCCATCCCTATGTGCCCCCATAGGATGTCTTGAATAGACTTTATATGAGCTTAGCTAGTGGATCCATGTAGGCTATTGTTTGAGGGTCCTACCTTAGCAAGTAGGATGGCCCTTTTTCGGTGTAGGGCAGACACCGAATTTCATGTCGATAGCTCACATGGTCTTATATGTCGGTTAAGGCTATTTCCCACACTAATGAACTCAAGTTGTTTTCAAAAAGAGCTTCACATGTTATATGATGATTTAGCTTGCTTAGGACATGATTTATGCTTTATGCTACTTGATTATTATGCCTTATAATGGTTTAGCTTGGCCAATTGCATGTAATGATTGTATCTCACTCTAGCATGATTTACGAGTTTATGTGCATTACTATCATACTTAGTACTTTATTGTGCTAACTCATACTCTTGCCTACATTAACTTCTTTGGTGTAGGACGTGGCGGATCCCCTCCTACTCATGGCAAGAGCTTGCTTTTAGAGGTATTTGTTAGAAGACTTGGTGAGTCCTCATCTATCCGAGGACATAGCCTAGTTCTTTTTACTTTGATGTACTTTCATTTGAGCTTTGTATTGGGTTATGTCCCAAATGCTATTTCATACTCCTTTGATCAGATGGTTTTGAGACATATGAGATGTAGACTTCTACTTTACTTTTGACACTTTTTTATGATATATCTTTTGAACTCATATTTCTCTATTTCCTTATGATTATGCATGCTAATTGGTTTGTATGAGGCCTTTCGGGGTCTTGTACGCCATGTCACGTCAAGGGGGTACCTTTGGTCGTGACATTTAAATCTTCACCGGTTATCCGAAAACTAGTTGTTATGTGTGTATATTTTAGATTTAGTTGTTATTGCTCTTAATCTATTAAAAACATTACTTATGTTAGTGTATATTTCATGATTAAGGGTCTTTTCTTGCCACTGTTCACTTTCAAATATTGAGTATTGTTCTTGCATAAATCTGGATAAGCCTTAGAGTTACCATCTTGATTATTTCGGCCTTTTTCTCATTGCCAATTATATAATAGTCTATCTATATAAGTTTGTTTTGGCTTTGATAATATGACCATCTCTAATATTAATTCTTTGTTAATTTCTTATTGGGAACATGAAAACTATTGGATTCATTTTTTTTCTCATAAAGCTAATCATTTCTTAATACTAAGATTTAATGATTGTGTCTATTTTTACCTTTTCTTGGAAAATTTCCTTTGTGAAATTTAGTGTTTACAGTTACTATAAAATATCAAAAGAGGTATGTCTTGATTTATCATTCTATTTGGGTTTTTTTAAAGTTTGATTTTAGTGATAGCATTCAAACTACTCTTCAAAATCAACTACAAGAGTAAGCGGACGTCATCAATAAAAATACCCAACGAAGAGTAAGGGTCCAATCCCACAGAGAATGATACAGGGCTAGGAATTCTATCAAGAAATTTGGAATGTAAATTCATTCATTTGCAGTAATAAAACAAGTGAGTGGATCATTCCACCAATTTTAATAAAAAGAATTTGGTAATCAAAAGTCGCAATTAAACAGATGTTTCAGAAATTCAAATAAGTAACAAGTAATCCAGGGGTGCAGGGATTGGAAATCGATATCACATAGGGGTAATTTTGTTGCTCTATAGTGATGAACATTCATAGATAAGCTAGGTAATCTTCAATTACACTAATCTTCTATCGATCTTAAAGCATCAATCATAGAATCTCCTTATGGTCTCATCTATGTGTTGTACCAAACAACACAATACTTTACACTATTCTATCTTTCAATGTAGTAATTGGGAAATAGATCCGACCCATAACATCTATTTTCAAGCAAGTTACATATATCAAACCTAAATTGCAAGTATCGGATGAATTACCCAATCCAATCAATCTCTTTCGAGCATCAATCAGAGATCAAATGTAGGAATTAAGTTTGCAACCTTAACCCATAAGTTAACACCATGCTAACTAGCCCAAATCCATGTATGAAAAGTAGTAAAATAGAGGATAACACAATACCCACTACATTAAATCAACATTGAACCCCATAATTGCACCACTAGAACTTGGTGTTTTAGCCACCCATCACAGAAAGTAAAGAAATTATACCTTTTATGGAAAAAAGCATGACTAGCTTGAAATTAAGCAATTACAAACAAACCCTTTCTGAATTGAACTTCAATTTATGAATTTCAAGAGCAAAAATTGAAAAACACCAAAAAACTAGAAAGTGTTCTTCACAAGGTAATGTTTTTCCCACTCTAACTATTGTTCTCAACTCTTAATTTTTCACAATCGTCTAGAAAAATTTTCATTTGGGCTATTTATAGTATCCCAAAATTTGACCCAAAAACTCAATGCATGACCATTACGTGACGTTAGTCAATTTCACCGATCAAATTAGGTGTATCGCCAACTGCTTTTCAGCTCACCTTTCTCTTACTTTAGGATTCAGGTATTTGATCCTCGATCGACGAGCTCATTCGATTCTTCCTTTCACATTCGGCCTATCACCGAGTACCACCTCTTTTCACCTTTCAAGACTTCAATTTTTCTCCTTCTATTGTGGAATTTAGCGATGGTCAATGTGTTCGCCTTTCTCATTTGGCGTGTCACCTTTCCGCTTGTAGTTTACCGACCTGCCTCACTTAATTCAAGTGTTGTGCACTATCAATTTGGGCAAGGTCATATCCAATTAGCAATCCACCCTTCTTTTTTGGCGATCTACAATGTCAAGTTTACACATCTTTTTACACTTTGTGTATTCTTTATAACATTCATCCTTTCCTCGTCCTTTAGCCTTCATAGCTACAAAAAAAAAAATATCATAAAAATACGACATAATTAGGCACTGAAGACACTAATTGATGAGCTAAATAGGTCTCAAATTAGTGTAAATCTACTAGGCATCAACACCTCCAACTTAAACTTTTGCTTGTTCTGAAGTAAATCAAGAACAAAATTAGCTCAACAAGGTTGTCTACAACAATTCTAAATAAGAGCTAACATGCAAGTGCCATTAAGAGACTAGTCTCAAGAATATGCTAATCTCACTCATGATCAAGAAGCTTCAAATAATGACTAGCTAGTATCAACTCAAGCTCAAGCTCATTACAGTTTCCTTTCTAATGCAAGACAATGTTTTAACAAATACATTCAAGTTCCCTCACATTAAAATTGATTCCACGCTCTCAAAAATCTAATCAATAAAGAAGTAAGGAACCAATGCCACTCTCACTCTCCCAAAAGAGAAATACATGCAAGCTTCATCCCATAGGTTTGCCCATACTTTTCCAATCCTCACACAACTTAGTTCCTGAAAGGTTTCAAGGCTCTTTTAGGAATTTAATGAGGCTGAGGGTTAAGGTATGGCCAATTTGGCTTAGTGAGTTTACCTTTTTAAAGTATTGTTGCAACTAAACTTCTCCTCTTCTCAAGTTCTTTTCTTTCTTTTTCATTTGAAAACTCAAACTTTGACTTGTCAATTATTTTATTGGGAAACCTCTTTTATTCCATGAGCTCTCTTTATCATTTAAAATTTTCAACATTGTTTATCACAATATTTCTCTTTTTCTTTTTTTATAAGGAGTGGTTTCCTCTTTTTGTAACAAACTTCAAAGTTGAGTGTCATTTCATCTTTCTTTGCCTTTCACATGGCCTTTCTTCCTCCTTCATTTACATACCCTGAACTTATGCTTTTGGCCTAAGTTGTCTATTCAAACGAAGCAATGCTTCAAAAAGAATTTTTGATGAGAGCGTATGGACAATTTGGCTCAAGGGGTTTCAATATAGTTGTCAACCAATGGGTAGGGCTAAAATGGTACCAAAATGGATGCAACCGGCACTAGGTAATCCACAAGGATAAGGATGTTTGGGTTTCCTCTCATAAAATTTTTCACAAGATCATGCCTTACACTTACCAAGGCTTGGACAAATAAACTAACAAGGCAAATTCTAGGAATCAATACACATGCTTTCAAGTAAACAATCATCATACATGGAACTTCAAATACACACATTTAGCACAGCCCAAAAAGATCAAAAGCTTGCGTGTGATGTTCATTGCAAGACTCACATCAAAATGCAGCTAGCCAACAGAAGATTAAAAAAATCATACAATTGTACAACCACATCGATTTCTTTCTTGCAACACCAATACTATACACCATGCTCATCATAAGTAAGATTCAAGACATAGATATTTAACACAATCATTCTTCAAATTATTATCAAAGAAACCTCAAGTATTTCACAATTTTCAAGACTCATGGGTTATTTCAATAATAGCTAATTTGAGAGAAAACAAAAGAGAACGAAATAGATAAACCAAACCAATCGAAACACTATAATATAAAAAAAACAAAAACAAAATACTACATCATCCAAAACTGAAAATAACAAAATACAAAGCAAAATGAAATATTGGCACAGGTGCCCTCACTCCACCAAAAATAAAAGTGTAGTGTCCTGAATGCAAAAGTAAAGAATACAGGAGGAAGAGTAGAAATGTCCCCATGAAAGGCTATACCTATGGAGTGCTCTCATTAGGAGTCTCTGGAAGAGTGGTATAATCTAGGGCATCACTTCCCAGCAATAATAGTACAGGAGGCAGCAATGAAGCATCAACTAAGGCATTAGTGCTCGGTACCTCACAAAAAGGGACGGTGGAATTTTAAGAGACTCCACTAGTGCTCACTGCAGAGGTCTCCCGAAGCGATCTCTCCAATGTCACCTGGACTATCACCTCCTCCATGTCCTACTACTCCGTAAGTGATATTGCAATTCTCTGCTCATCTTCCTCTCTCCTCAACTCTTCCTTGTCAGTCTTTTCAGCCAAATAATCGCCAGCCCTCTCATCCTCATCAACATCATTAGTAAAAGCATCTTCAACCCTCTTAGCTACCTCAGTCGGCTGTACACTCGGAGATGGATTACTATTAGGCATAGTTTGTGGCATAGAAACTGGTGCATCAGGTATGCAACACCTCATATTTGAAAAGAAGGAAAATACAAATTTTCAAAACTGGTGCCAGATTTGATGGAAGCCATCTACGAACCGTAGATTGACTTACGGGCCGTAGGTGGGAACTGTAGATGAAAAGAAAATATTTTGAAAATGTCAAGTTTTAGAACCCCCTTGATGGTTTGCGAGGATGGCCCGTCATTCCTTGAACGAGTAATAGATAGGTCACACAGGTCACTCCAGACTTAGTTAAATTTCAAGCCTTTTGTTGGGATCTATGGTAGGTATGTACGGTTCGTCAGTGGATCTACGAACCATACATAGGTCCGGTTGTTTGAATTAAAGAATTGAAAAGTCTCTAAATCTTTCTACGGTTGACCAGGACGGACCATAGGTCCAAACCGTAGGTCTAAACCAAACAGTTATTTTAAGGGCTTTTTTGTCTTTCCCCCAATTGACTTATACCTAATCATAGTAGGTTTAGCCCTAATTATAATCCCTATATAAGTCTCCTAAGCCTAAAAATCTACCCTTTCTAATTATTCATCAAATTTACCCAAATCATTCCAAAGAAGCCTCTCAAATATTTCTCTCTCTAAGGAAGAAGAATTTAGGGTTTCAAGATCAAGCCTCTTAATCCTCCATTGATTTCAAGCTTTTAGCATCAAGGTATGATGGCTTTCACCTATGGAGCCCCTTCTTCGGTAGGGTTCCTAAATTCCCTAATTTTACAAGTTAGAATTCTCCAATTGAAATTAAAATTTTCTTCTATCTTATGTCTTCTTTCAAATTATGATATAATTGATTGATTAAAGTCTTTTTATGCATGAATTGAGATAATTGCACTATTTGAAGATGAATTACCATGAACCCACGCATGATCTATTATTTCTATACTTTGATCTTATGATGAGGTTTTGAACTATGAAAGATGCAAATTATGAAGACATGCATGCTCTTTATGAAATTGAGATAAATGATTTAAGGTTTCTTTGAGAGTAAAGCATCAATGTTGTTGTTGTTGTTATGTTGAGGAAGAATTTCTCATATATTGCTCAAAACATAAATAGAAAAGGATTTTCTCACATAAAGGATTCATAAGGGTTGAAAGGATTTCTGAACTAAACTTGAATCAAGAATTAAAGAGCTATTCTAAATTTACTTTAGCTTGGATTGGCAATTTGATGTGCCTTCCATTAATGATATGGAAAGAGGTGGTTACCCATGCATAATAATGATAAGATAAGTTATGAATTAGGACTATTCCGTGGGATTTATGCTTAACACTGTGTGGACAAGCAGCGATTACCCATGTCCCATAAACTATGTGCCACCATAGGATGATTGTCTTAGATAGACATTAGCTAGTGGATCCACTTAAGCTAGAAGCTATTGTTCTTATCTTGGCAAGTAAGGACACCTCTTTTCAATGTTGGGTATACACCGGATTCCATGTTATAGCTCACCTGGTCTATATCAGTTAAGGCTAATTTCTCACATAATGAACTAAGGTCACTTCTAAAGGTATTTCAAGCATGTGTTATTTTAAAGACGATTTCCTTGCATTGACTATGCTTATGATTCATGTTTTCCACCTTGTCATATTATGATTTAACTGGGTCATTGCATTTTATGTATACCCTCTATTTGCATGATTTTATGACCTCTATGCATAATTATCATACTTGGTACATTCTATGTACTAATTCATACTCTTGCCTACATTGTGTCATAATTTAGGATCCGGCTCTTCTACATCCACTCGTGGCTAGTTCGTTGCAGTAATGATTTGAAGGCTTGGTGAGTCCTCATACTTTGAGGATAATGGAAAATTTATAGCTTTATGTACTTTTTACCTTTGAACTTGTATGGGTTACGTCCCAATATTTATTTCTATTGATTTACTAGATGGCTTTGAGACTATGTTAGACTTCCACTAATTTGTCAAACTCTTTTACTATGGAATTGTCTTTCGAACTCTTAACTATTATTATCTTGTATGATGTATGTTAACTGTCTTGCATGGGGCTTTTCCGGATTTTGTACGCCATGTCACGTTTAGGGGGTACTTTAGGTCGTGACAAACTTGGTATTCAGAGTACAAGGTTTTAGAAAGGTCTGAGGGTGTCTCATAAGCCACGTCGAGTAGAGTCTTGTTCATGAGTGTGAAGCGCGCCACACTTATGAATGAGAGGCTATAAGATGTTTAGGAAACTCTGCTTCTTTCATCATTCTTAAGTCGTGCGATAGAGTTTAACTTTATGTCTCTCTCTCTTAATCCTTATTCGATGCTTTTCAGGATATGGCCACTCGAAGGGCATATACTAGGAGGAATACGAAAGATAATGTGGAACAAGAAGATCCTCAAGTTCTGGTCTACCCTTTGGCCGAGCAAGTAACTAATGTGGAGTTTAGGGCTACTTTTCAAGTACTGGCCCAAGCCATGACGGCTCAAGCTAATAGGGAGGTTGTGGTCCCATGAACCCCAATATGGGTACAACGACATCTAGAGTGAGGGACTTCACAAGGATGAATCCTCTAGAGTTTCATAGCTATAAGGTTTAGGAAGATCCTAAAGAGTTTATTGATGAGATGTACAAGGTACTAATGATCATTGGTGTGACGCTGGTGAAAAAGAAGGAATTTGCTGCATATCAACTTAAGGGAGTTTTTCAAGTTTTGTTCAACCAACGGAAGGAGGAGAGCGTGGTTCATGCAGGTCTTCTTGATTGGGAGAAGTTTAAGGTTACCCTCATTAATAGGTTCTTTCCCCTTGAAATGAGGGAGTAAAGGGTGCTAGAGTTCATCAACCTTCATCAAGGAAACATCAGTGTGAAGGAGTATGCTTTGAAATTCACAAAGTTGTCTAGGTATGCTCCTAATTTGGTTGCCAATCCTAGGGCAAGGATGAGTATGTTTGTTTCGAGGGTGTCTGAAATAGTGATTAAGGAATGCCGCACCGCTATGCTCATCAATAATATGGACATTTCTCGTCTAATGGTACATGCTCATCAAATAGAAGAGGAGAAACTTAAGGGAAAGTCTAGGGGGGCAAAGAGGCTAAGACCGGTGATGGTGACTCTTCACACTTGAGGAACGATGGATATGGTCATTCTACGTTCTTGCAATGGTTTCTTGGTCAAGGTTCCTATAATGCTCCGGCTCCTAAGTTTAACAAGGAAAGAGTATCTAAACCTAAGCCTCAAGGAGAGAATGGTGGTGGATCTTTATTGTCTACTTGTGCTAAGTGTGGAAGAAAGTATGAGGGTAAATGTCTAGCCGGTTCAAATGCATGTTTTGGTTGTGGCAAAATGGATCATAAAGTTAGGGATTATCCCTCCATTACTAAGAATGAAGGAGATAACCGTCAACGGGCTCAACCTCATCCTTCGTCGGGTTCTTGTGGGAGTCAAAAGAAAAATTGGTTCTATGCACTCCAAACTCATCATAAGCAAGAGGGTTCTCTCAATATGGTTATCGGTATGTAGAAAGTCTTTCGATTTGATGTTTATACTTTTCTTGATCCCAGTGCTACCTTATATTTGGGGACACCATATGTGGGTATGAGGTCTGATGTTCCTCCAGATATGTTGTTAGATCTTTTTTTTGTCTCTACTCCTATTGGTGAATCTATTGTGGCTAAAAGAGTCTATAGAGATTGTCTCGTCTCCTTATCTTATAGAGTTACTCATTTTGATCTTGTAGAGCTTGATATATTAGATTTTGATGTTATTCTTGGGATGGATTAGTTACATTCATGTTATGCTTATATTGATTGTAGAACCCGAGTGGTCAAGTTTAAGTTTCCCAATGAGCCTATTCTAGAGTGGAAAGGGGGAAATTCTTTGCTTAAGAGTCGGTTTATTTCTTGTTTAGAGCTAGAAAGATTATTTCTAAGGGTTGCATATACCGTCTTGTTCGGGTTAGGGATTAGGATTCCGAAAACCCCTACCTTTTAGTTGGTCCCCATTGTTAATGAGTTTTCGACAGTGTTTCCCAATGATTAACCTGGTGTTCCTCCCGAAAAGGAAATATACTTCGTTATCGACCTTCTCCTAGATATGCAATCTATCTCTATCCCTCCTAACTGAATTTCTCTAGTAAAGCTTAAGAAATTGAAGGAGCAATTAAAATATTTGTTGGATATGGGTTTTATCCAACCGAGTACCTCCCCATGGGGTGACCCCATTTTGTTTTTTTTGAAAGAAAGATGGTTCACTTCGTATGTGTATTGACTATCACTAACTGAATAAGGTTACTATTAAGAATATGCATCCTCTCCGGAGGATTGATGATTTGTTTGATCAACTTCAAAGAGCAAGCTACTTCTCTAAGATTGACCTTCGGTGGGGCTATCACCAATTGATGGTTAAGGAAGATGATATTACGAAGATAGCTATTCAGACTAGAAATGGTCATTACAAATTCTTAGTAATGTCATTTGGTTTGACAAATGCTTCAGTCTTATTCATGGGTTTGATGAATAGAGTGGTTAGAGAATACCTAGATATGTTTGTGATTGTGTTCATCGACGATATTTTGATTTACTCAAGGAGTAAGGATGAACATACCGGTCATTTGAGGATTGTGTTGCAACTCCTCAAGGAGCAACAACTCTTTGCAAAGTTTAGTAAATGTGAGTTTTGGTTGAGATCCATGGCTTTCCTTGGTCACATTGTTTTTGGTAAGGGTATTGAGGTAGATCCTAAGAAGATAGATATGGTTAAGAGTTTGCCTAGACCTCTATCACCTACAAATATTCATAGTTTCTTGGGTTTGGTTGGTTACTAGAGAAGGTATGTTGAAGGGTTTTCTTCGATTGCTTCTCCACTGACGGCTTTGACCCAAAACAAGGTTATGTTCGTATGGCCTGAATCATGTAAAAAGAGTTCCAAGAATTGAATGATAGACTTACCTCCGCTCCGATATTGACTTTACCGGAAGGGTCCGATGGATTTGTGGCTTATTGTGATGCCTCAAGGATTGGACTAGGATGCGTTCTTATGCAAAATTTGAAAGGCACTGGTTATGCCTCAAGCCAACTTAAGATCCATGAAAAGAAGTATCTTACACATGACTTAGAACAAGCAGAGGTTGGGTTGTTCTCAAGATTTTGAGGAAATACTTATATGGCGTTCATGTTGACGTCTTCACTAACCATAAGAGTTTTCAATATGTGTTCAAGCAAAGGGATCTAAATCTTTGATAAAGAAAGTGGCTTGGGTTGTTGAAGGACTATGACATAAGTGTCCTCTATCACCCCAACAAGGTGAATGTGGTGGCAGATACCCTTAGTTGGTTATCCATGGGTAATGTTTCTCATATAGAGGATAATAAAAAGGAGTTGGTTAGAGATGTACATAGAATGGCCCGATTGGGTGTTCGGTTGATTGATTCCAATGATGGTGGCATTGTTGTTCTTAAAGGTTCAAAATCATCCTTTGTGTCGGATGTGAAAGTGAAGCAAGTTCTTGATCAAATTTTGATTGTGTTGAAGGAAGCGGTGCTTAACAAGTCCATTGAGGCATTCTCCCAAGGGGGAGATGGTGTACTTCGATATCAAGGTTGTTTGTGTGTCCCAAATGTTGATAGTTTGAGGGAGAAGATTTTATCAAAACCCATAGATCTTGATATTCCATTCTCCCAGGAGCCACCAAGATGTACCGTGATTTGCGGGAGGTCTATTGGTCGAATGGGATGAAGAAGGACATTGCAGAATTTGTGGCTAAGTATTCTAATTAATAACAAGTGGAAGTTGAGCATCAAAAATCAGGAGGTTTGTCCCAAGACATTAGTATTCCTACTTGGAAGTGGGAAGACCTGAATATGAACTTTATTGTTGGTTTACCTCGCACTCGGCAACAACATGACTCAATTTGGGTTATTGTAGGTCGGATGACAAAATTAGCTCATTTCATTCCTGTCAAGGCTTCTTATTCAGCGGAAGACTATGCCAAAGTTATACCTAAATGAGATGGTTAGGTTGCATGGAGTGCCCCTATCCATTATATCTGATCGTGGTACCCAATTCACTTCTCAGTTTTAGAAATCCTTCCAAAGGAGCCTTGGTACTCATGTTAAGCTTAGCACGACCTTTCATCCTCCAATCGATGGGCAAGCAGAGCGTACTATCAAAACTTTGGAAGACATGTTGAGATCTTGTGTGATTAACTTCAAGGGTAATTGGGATGATCATTTTCCTTTGAATGAGTTTGCTTATAACAACAGGTACCATTCGAGTATTGGTGTGGCCCAATTTGAGGCTCTTTATGGTAGGAGGTGTAGATCTCCTATAGGTTGGTTTGAAGTTGGTGAAGTCGCTTTGATAGGTTCTCGAATTGGTACATGAGCCTATGGAAAAAGTTTGGCTTATTAGAGAAAGGTTTAAAACAGCTCTAAGTCAACAAAATTCTTATGTCGATGTTAGGAGGAGAAATCTAGAATTTGAGGCTAATGATTGGGTCTACTTTAAAATCTCACCCATAAAGGGTGTAATGAGGTTTTGGAAGAAAGAGAAGCTTAGTCCCCATTATGTGGGCCCATATTAGATATTGAGGTGAGTTGGTAAGGTTGCTTACGAACTTGATTTGCCTAATGACTTGGCTTCGATTCACCCGATTTTCTATGTCTCCTTATTGAAGAAATGTGTTGGTTATCCGACTTCTACGGTACCATTGGGGAGTCTTTGTGTAATGGAGAGTCTTTCTTATGAAGAGGTTCCGGTTGGGATTTTGGACCGACAAGTTTAGAAATAAAGAGGTTTCTTCCGTGAAGGTCTTTGGAGAAATCAGTTAGTTGAGGGTGCTACTTTGAAGGCCGAGGCCGATATGATGTCCCGTTACCCTCATCTCTTTCGATCCATCCCTACTCTAGCTTGAGGTATTCAACTCCTTGTGGTTCACTCTTTTGGTCTGATGTGTCTTCAATATTCCCATGATTCCTCATTTTTGCATGTTCATGAAAAGCTTAAATTTTGAGAAAATGAGTTATCTTGATTGATTTCTTCATATAATGTGCAATTGAGTATCAGTTACATATAGACCTCATGAAATGATGCTTTGAATATGCTTTATCTTTGAGTTGGTGTTTCCTCCTCGGATATGTGCATTTATGTGATTGCATTCATGTTGGGATGATAGATCTAGTTTCTACCTTCCTTATGATGTCTTGAGTTCCATTCGAGAATGAATGTTCTCAAGGGGGATATATGGTAACACCTCGAATTTGAAAAGAAGGAAATAGCAGGTTTTTCAGAACTGGTGCCAGTACTCACAGAAGCCATCTAGAGACCGTAGGCTGACTTATAGGCCGTAGGAGGGAACCATAGATGGCAAGATAAATATTTTTAAAAAGTCAAGTTTCAGAACCCCCTTTGACGGTTCACCGGGATGGCCCGTCATTCCTTGAACGAGTCGTAGGTAGGTCTCGTAGGTCTCTTCCAAACTTAGTTAAATTTCAAGCCTTAAGTTAGGATCTATGGTTGGTATGTACGCTCCGTCAGTGGACCTACATTATGCAATTAGGTCTAAACTTGGCTAATCACACTGCACCCATATTAAATTCAACCAAGACCAAACAATATTTTCCAATCAATTTCAACAAGTAACCAACACATTCATGTTTAGCAATTTAGACACAAACATAAGCAAGTAACTCATGGGCATAATTCAATACGATCATTTTAGCACGACACAATTAAATCAACTAACAACATGCATCACATGGCCTAATACCCATACATAAAATACATTTTTTAGAGAAAATCAAAAGATACAAATCGAATACCAACCTCAAATAGAAACAAAAATGTGAAATCAAAAGATGTCAGGGCTTGCGTAAACTGGTCTAGCAAGATAATGCACTCCACACACTCAATAATCAGACAAAAAGGTCAATACACACTCAAATATGCTATTGATAGTAAGAGGGAGTAAGGGTCTCAAAGTTGGCAAAGTGTTTTCTATTTGAAAATTAAAAAGAACCTTAGCCTTTTTACACCAGGAAAATTTGGCAGTCTCAACCAACGTCGCCTAGTGCATTTGATAGATCACAAACTTGAGCTAAAGCTCGCCGAAGAGGCCTAAACGAATACTAAACATGAAAGTTGATTCAGTGCACTCGATGGAGTCTACTTAGTGTACTTCAACAGATCACCATTTGGAGCTCAGGTCGCCTAAGTTTACAGTACACTTTCTTACATTTTCCAACTGAGAAGGCGGACAAGAATGAGTTCACAAAATGCCTTTGACGGATCTCCATTATGGTTTTGGCATCGCCTATTGTTTTCTTTGCAACACTTTGACTTCTTTTCATCCTACACTCACAACGCACGTTATCGAAAGCAATAAAATAAAAGTAAAGACTTGGGTTGCCTCCCATGAAGTGCCTTATTTAACGTCGTGGCATGACATAATTCTCACTTCCACAACATTCATTTTTTCCTCGGATTGAGATGGGTGGAGATCTAGCACATCTGAGTTTTCAATTGTTTAATAGGCACCAAATGAGAGGTAACTATTTGATATAAGGTGGAGAAGTGATTTTTCAATTCCTTCAACGTCTTGTCGGATCCTTTAGCCTTGTTGAACATCCTTGTGAGCATTTCCTCGGTTCGATTTCCCTCAGGACGAGCTAGTTCTTTTATTCGTCGATGATCATGGAGAGGAACATATCTATCTTTTTCAGTCTCCCTATCCCTCCAATTTCCACCTCTCCAATCATTCCAACCACTATCTCGCTCCTTATTCCAACCTTGCTTCCCACCTTGTCTTTGGTATTTTAGGTGAGAAGCCCCCATTTGATTTCCCATATATTGAACTTCCTCATTATATAATGCCTCAAACATGGAATCTTCTCGGCATTGCACACTATTTGTTCAAACTGCATTCACTTATTTATGTCCACCTCCCATGACATGTTTAGACAACAAATCCAGTTGGGTCATCACTTTGGCAATGTTTTTATATCGTTCCCAGTCCTTCTCAATTTGTTCCTTGCTCCTGCAAAATTGTTGAATAGGCACCTGGTCCTCTCTAGTATGTCATGCTCAGTTAACCTTTGTCATATCATCTAACAACAATGTTGCCACTTCATACGATTGTCTAATTAATCATCCTTGGACCAACTGATCAGCCACACCTTTATTGACTGAATCAATGCTGCAATAGAAGTATTGCAGTAGCAAATTATCTGGAACACTATGTGTTGGACATTGCAAGAGTAATTTCTTAAATTGCAACCATGTCTTAGGTAGAGGTTCCCCTCTAATTCTTTTGAAATTTTGGATATGGATGCAAAGTTTATCCATCTTCAAGGGGAAAAAAATCTTTTCACGAAAGTTTCGGTCAACTCATCCCAAGAAGTGATAAAATCATTTGGCAATTCTGCCAACCATCTTGTAGCTTCACCCGTCAAGGAGAATGGGAACAACCTCAATTTCACAAACTCTTGTGAGATGTTTTTCAACACAAACGGCCCACATACTTCCATAAAATTCCAAAGGTTTCAATGGGGATCCTCATGAGCTAAACCCCCAAACATTCCTCTTAAGTGAGGCAATTGTAGCATGGTTCTGTTAAAATGAAAAGCTACATCCTGGCTGTGGGAGGTATCCGGATGGATCCCGTTGTTTGAATGATGTTCACATGCATATAATTCAAATCACCCATGTTTTCATTTTGCCCGTACTGACTATCGTTGTCACTACCGTGGTAACTCATGTTCTAGACCTGCAAATTAGAAAACTAAAATACCAAGCAATAATCTACTACAACTAAACAATTTTACAAACTAATTTCTCAAATGGAATTTCTAGCCATCATTCCCCGGCAATAGCGCAATTTTTGATAGCACTCAAATTACTCTTCAAGATGAATTAAAAGAGTAAGCAGTCATAGTCAATAAAAATACCTAATGAAGAGTCGGGGTCGAATGCCACAGAGAATGATACAGGGCTAGAAACTCTATCAGGAAATTTAGATTGCAAATTCATTCATTTGCAGCAATAAAACAAGTGGGTGGATCATTCCACAAAATTTGATAAAAAAGATTTGGTTATCAAAAGTTGCAATTAAACAAAGATTTTAGATATTTAAATAAGTAACAAGTAATCAAGTGGTGCGGGGATTGAAAATCGATATCACATAGGGGTATTTGTGTTTCTCTAATGTGATGAGCATTCATGGAAAGGCTGGGACATCTTCAATGACACTAATCTTCTGTTGATCTTAAAGAATCATATTATAGAATCTGCTTTCGATCTCAGATATGTGCTATAAATAACCCAATACCTAACAATGTTTTTCTTTTGATGCAGCAATAGGCCAAATAGATCCGACCCATAGCCTCTATTTTCAAGAAAGTTACAGACATCAAACCTAAATTACAAGTATCAGACTAATTACCCAATCCAAAAAATATCTTTCGAGCATCAATCAAAGTTCGGAAGTAGGAATTAAGTTTGCAACCTTAGGTCATAAGTTAACCCCATGAAAATTAGCCCAAATCTATATATGAAAAACTGCAAAATAGAGCATAACACAATACCCACTACATTAAATCAAAAAACCACCCCATAATTGCACCCCAAGATCTTGGGGTTTTAGCAACCCATCACAAAAAGTAAGAAATTATACCTTAAATGAAAGCAGCCATGGGTAGCATGAAATTAAGCAATTACAAACAAACCCACTTTGAATTCAACTTCAATTTAGCAATTTCAAGAGCAAAAGTTGAAAAACCCTAAAAAACTAGAAAGTGTTCTTCGTAAGGTAAAGTGTTTTTCCCCTAACTATTATTCTGAACTCTGAATTTTTTGAACTCCTCTGGCATTTTTTTCATTTGGGCTATTTATAGTTTCCGAAAAATGACAAGTAGGAGACGTTAGTCAGGTTCGCCAATCACATTAGGCGGATCGCCAATTGCTCTTCAACTCTCCTTTCTCTTGCTTTAAGCTTGAGGTGTTTGAACCTCAGTCAACGACCTCGTTCGATTTTGCCTTTCACATTTAGTGTATCACCGAGTACCACCTTTCTTTACCTTTCAAGCTTTCGATTTTTCTCCTTGCACTATCACCTCCGGTGATGGTCAATGTGTTCACCTTTCTCATATGGTGTGTCGCTTTTATGCTTGCAGTTCGTCGACCTGTCTCACTTAATTTAAGTACTGTGCATTTTCATTTCGTGCAAGGTCATACCCAATAGGTGATCCGACCTTCTTGTTTGGCGATCAACAATGTGGAGTTTACACTTCTTTTTACACATTTTCAAACATTCACTCTTTCCTCATTCATTAACCTTCATAGCTATAAATAATAAGAATATCATTAGAATATAACATAATTCGGCATTGAGGACACTAATTGCTGAGCTAAGTACGCCTCAAATAATTTTAAATCTACAACTTATCATTTAGATAAAAATACTTTGTCTTATAATTCATAATTCAAAGTCTGTTGTTAGTGTGATTTTGGTATGTCATTATGAGATGCATGAAAATATTGTTAGTTTGTGGGCAAATTATGTTAATTAATTTAATTGACTTGTTTGATTTTATTTTTTTCATTTTTGGATTATATACTAATCCTTATTATTTTCTTCCCTCACATGAATTTTTTTATTTCGAGTCCCACAGACTCTGCTCACACATTATTGATCGAATCAACCATGGTTATCTTGAGAAAGAGAAGCTGAAACAGGGCAATAGAAGGAAAAATATTTTATCTAAGTGGTATACATCAAATGTATACATTGTATACAACGGCTAAATTGGTCAAAACCCCAAATTTCTTAAAAGTAGCACCTCACAAAAAAAATAGGATGAAGCCCATTGACTATCATAAATCAATTTTGCTAGCTTTAGTATAGGGATGAAAATGGGTTAAAAGGCCCAATCTACACAGCCATTTTGTTAGCTCTTTAGGACAGATGTTGGGAAAAGCCCCAAAAACATTCAGCAGGAGTTTTGCCCAAAAAATTAGCCCAGGCAGACAGATTTTAATTTTTGGCCCAATACGCCTTTTATTCGGCATTTGATAGTTTAGATACTTATTTCTCATTGTATATTTGCTCTAATTTAAGTGTAACTTTAGTTTTTTTAGTTTAGTTTAATTAAATCCTTTAACGATAAACCTTTTTGTTGTGTTAATTAAATCTTTAAGTAACTTATCTTACTTAGTCGCTTGATAAAAATATTTCTTTTCAAAATCTATTTCAAGTGTAGGTTAATTTCTTTTAGAATAATTTTAAATATCTTTATAAACTTTAAGTATTTCTCAAAATAAGTTAGTCAAATATTTTCAAGTCGTAGGATAACAACATGTTAGCGTATATTTCAAGTGCCTTAAAAACCTTATTGGAGTGTAGATAAGAACCTCGTACTCTATTCTTTAAATTTTTAGGCTTAATTTGGTAAAGTATTTTAAAAAGGTTCTTCTTAATATTTTCAAAAAATTAAGTGGCGACTCCTTTTAAAAACTGATTTTTCTCTTATTCTTGATTCAATTTTAAAAAAACAAGTTTTTTCTTAACACAAAATAGAGGCCACTCAGTCCGCTCCTTCTGTGGAGCCGTCAAGTACACCCAAGCCCTCTTCTATGCCATCTACTTGAACTGTTGCTACATCTTCCCCTACTCCTATATCCCGACCCCCCTTGACCCCTACAATGATATACCCAATGGGAAATCTTGCCCGGTATATAGATGTGATGGCAGCAAGGTAGGAGAAGGATATGCCAAAGGTGATTTACCAGGCTATTGAGGCTTTTTTGGCTCCCAAAAGAGATAGGTTGACTAGGTGTGAGGCCACTCTAGTGTCACATGGTGAGAGGTTAGATAATCTCACGGCTAGGATCGAGGCTAGACAAGAGATTGAGGGTAGTTCAAATGAGTTGACTTCCATTTGGGCTGAGGTTACCACTCTTCGGATTGATGTGCACCGGCTGAGGGTAAGGTTCCCTTGCCCGATGCTCCCTAGTCTATGCCTTTCTCCATTGGTAGTGTGGAAATGCCTACTAGTGTGGCTGGGCAGCCAAATGTGGGTGTTAGTGCTATTGATGTTGCTAATAATTCTTATGGCCTTGAGGATGAGGTTGATTATGATTTGGCCAAGGAGATAGATGAGGAGGAGATAAGAAGAGAGGATGAGCAGAGGATTTCCATGACATTGACAGAGTTGTAGGATATTAAATAGACGATGGTACATGCTACATTTGAGAGATCCCGTGAGGAGACCTCCATAATTTGCATCAGTGGAGACTCTTTAGACGCCATCATTTGTCACATTGATGTGTAGGGCACTAATGCCCTAGTTGAGACTAGTATGCTGCCACTTGTTGTTATCTTGCTGGGCAATAATGTCCCGGATGATGCCATCCCCTCTGAGATTCTAGATCTGAGCACTCACATGCATAGCCTATCAGGGGACTTTTCTCTCTCCTCTCGTACTTACTTGAGGACACTGCTGTTTTTATATTTTTGGGGTGAGGGAAATTGTGCTAATATTCCCTTTTTTTATTATATTTTGTTATTTTTCATTTAGTTTTGGATATTTGTAGGATTTTGTTATTTTTGTTTTATGGCGGAATGACTTAGGAGACCCCTGTACTTGACTCCGTTAGTAAGTTGGACCATCCTACTTATAAATTTGCCAACTGAACCCCTAAACTCATCAACACACAATATTTTAAACTCCTTTGACCATTGACCGAACTTATGTGGCATTGATAATGCTGAGTTAGAAAAATACGTAATCACACACGTTTAATAGCCACTAAATAAGGTATTTTACATTTAAAAATATTTAAATAATAATAATAATCAATTTTAAAAAATTTTAAAAAAACCTATCTTCCTCAACAATCCCTCTCCCACCCCATCCCCAACTTCCACCCTCTCTCCTCAGTCTCCGGCCCTCTCTCTCCCTTCTTTTTCTTCTTCTTTGAATTTCCCTTCCACACCCACTCTCCTCCTTCTCCTCCTCTCCATTCTCTTCTTCATCCACTTCCTCCTCAACCTACACTTCTCTTTCACTGCAAATCAGCGGCCCACCCTAATCACTTCGATATGTCCCACTCCTAACCCTTTTAAAATTTAGTTTTTTAGTCTTAGAGTATTGAGATTATTATTTGTGTTATTAGGCTTCAAAGAAGAGGTTTAAGTATGGATTAACATGAAGGATGATGGTGGATATTGAAAAATTTAAAACTCTATTGATAAGTTAGAGAAGGCTTGAAAAACAACAAATGGATCTTCTAAATTTGTGAATTTAATTCGAAATTGTGATTGGAGTTAGTTAGATTTGTGTTGGTGAACTTCTATTTAAATTTTCAAGTTAAATGGGGAAGAATTTCATCTATTTGAGATGAATTTAGTGTTCAATTTGTAAGTAAAAATGAAGAACATGCTTATTTGGAAATTTTTAGAAATTACAATAATGGCTTAGCTGAATTTTTTTAATTTTTAGCATGTAATTTCTTACGTGTCATTAAAAAATGACGTGGAATTCCACTTGTAATTCACGCACACTAGTCAAATGAAAAAAGGGTTTAAAATGTTATGTTCTAATGAGTTTAAGCGTTCAGTTGGCAAATTGATAAGTAGGAGGGTCCAACTTACAAACGAAACCAAGTACAGGGGTCTCCCAGGTCATTCCTCCTTGTTTTATTATAGTAGTTTGATGGTTTAGCTTATTTTTTCTCTCTATATTCATTTTCCCCATTAGTTGGAAGTCTTTTAATTGCTTGAGTTTTCATTGATAATGTTCGAGAATCAATTGTATTCAATATCGAAGTCTTGGATAGTACTCATGATGAGAATTATGTTTAGTGTTGGTATTGCAAGAACAAATTAGTGTGATTGCATTTTTGAATGATTTTTTTGA
This sequence comes from Solanum appendiculatum, assembly GCA_018342035.1. Classification (NCBI taxonomy): domain Eukaryota; kingdom Viridiplantae; phylum Streptophyta; class Magnoliopsida; order Solanales; family Solanaceae; genus Solanum; species Solanum appendiculatum. The sequence goes on along the minus strand of JAGDQO010001340.1, from coordinate 170,944 downwards.
ATCTTCTGTTGACAAGCTACAATTTTATATGATCCTTGCAATGAACATCACACGTAAGCTTTTGATCTTGTCGGGGTATTCTAAATGATTGTGTTTGAAGTGCCTTGTGTAGTGAGGTTTTACTTGAAATCATGCTTGTTGAATCCTAGAATTTACCTTGTTAGTCAAATTTTCTAGCTTTGGTGAATGCAAGAAGTTATCTTGTGCACATATTTTGAGAGAAAACAAAATGCCCATACCTTTTATGACACCCTTGTGAGGGTGTGCAACCATTTGAGCCTAAACCATTTGTTGGCAAGCTTGTTGAGACCTCCTGAGCTAAATTGTCCCTAACCTTTCACCCATAAATCTTTTTCAAAGCATTGGTTTTTTTGAATAGCGAACTTAGGCCAAAAGCCTATGTTGGGATGTTAAAATGAAGGAGGAAAGAAAGCCAAGTGGAAGAAAAAGAAAGACAAAAGGAGACTAAACTTTGAAGTATCTAACAAAAACAAGGATCCGTTTCTTATTAAAAAAATAGAAAATTGTTATGAAAAAAAATAGAAAGTGTGGTTATAATTGCTTAAATTCATCACATCCATGGCTGCTATTATGCTAGGTATAATTTCTTTACTTTTTTTTATGTGTGGCTAAAACACCAACTCTAGGGGTGTAATTACGGGGTTGGGTGTTTATTTAATGTAGTGGGTATTTTGTTTTGCTCTGTATTATTGTTGTTCATTCAAGGATTTTTACTAATTGGCATGGATATAATTCATGGGTTAAGGTTGTAAACTTAATCCTAGTTTCGATCTTTGATTGATGTTTGAAAGAGATTCATTAGAATGGGTAACTAGTCAATGCATGAAATTTAGGTTTGATGTCTATGATTTGCATGAAAGAGAAATTATGGGTCGGATCTATTTGCCTAAATCTAGTTGAAAGAGATATTTCATAAGATAATGAGTTTATTTGTGATTCACATAGATGAGATCGAAAGGAGATTATAGGAGATTGAAAAATAATAGTTTCATTGTTGATGACCCAGCCTATCCATGATTGTCTAGCACTATTGAGCAAAACAATTACCCCTATGTGACATCAATTCAAATCCCTCTACCCCTAGATTGCTTTTTAATTGTTTGAATCTCTAAAGTTTTAGATTAGTTGTGACTCTTGGTACAAAATCCCTTTTTAGTAGATTTGGTGGAATCATCAACCCTTTTGTTCTTATTTTCTACAAATGAATTGACTTACAATCTCAATTACTTGATAGAATTTCTTGTACTCTATCACTCCTTGTGGGATTCGACCCCAACACTTAATTGGGTATTTTTTTGACAATGACGACTTAATCTTTTATAAGTTTTTGAGGATAATTTGAGCGCTATCAAGAATTCATCAGATAAATCTAGGCTTGGCTTCCTTCTTTGCCATAAAATCCCGAGGGCTGCGTTATCTTTGTGCACTACAACTTTGGTACCCAACAAATATGCCCTAAATTATTAAAACCCCATACACAACGACAAGGATTTCTTTCTCTGTTACTGTATAGTTCCTTTGAGCACAATTTAGTGTATTGCTAGCGTAATAAATGGGGTGGAAAATTTTATTCTTGTTCTGCCCAAGAATAGCGCCAAGCACTATCCCACTTGCATCACACATCATTTAAAACAGAAGACTCCAATCGGGTGAAATAATAATAGGGGCTTAGATGAGTTTATCTTCCAAACTCACAAATTCATTCGTGTAATTTTCATCAATATCAAATACACTTTGTTTTTCAAGCAAACAACCAAAGGGAAAGCCACCTTGGATAAATCTTTTATGAATCTCCTGTAGAATCTGGCATGACCTAGGAAGTTTTTTACACCTTTCACTGAAATCAAAGGAGGCAACTTAGAAATAACCTCGATCATAGCTTGTTAAACCTCAATCCTTTTTCTGGAAATCTTAGGCCCAAGTAATATTCTTTCTTTCGCCATGAAGTGGCGCTTTTCCTAATTGAGAACCAAATTTGATGCAACACATCATTGCAATACTTTTCCCAAATGGTTCAAGCATTCTTTAAAAGAGTCTCCAACAATGGACAAATCATCCATAACAACATCCATAGATTCCTCCACAATATCAAAAAAATATAGACAAAATGCACCTTCGAAAAGTGGCCGGTGCATTACACAACCCAAAGGGAATTCGCTTGAAAGCAACTGTCCCATAAGGACAAGTAAATATGGTCTTTTCGTGATCATCAAGTGCTATAGATATCTGATTGTTGACCGAATAACTATCTAAGAAGCAATACAACCCTTTTCTTGAAAGTGGATCAAGCATTTGGTTGATTAAGGGCATAGGGAAATGGACTTTTTCGGTCCACAAATTTATCTTTGGATAATCCATGCACACTCTCCACCCATTAACTGGTTTAGTAGCCACAAACTCATCCTTTTCTTTTTGAACTACTATTATTCCTCCTTTTTTAGGGACACATTGAATCAGACATACACATTGGCTATTCGCAATAGGAAAGATCACATCCACATCCATTTATTTTATGGTTTCTTTCTTCACTACTTCTGGCATTGGAGGATTTAACCTCCGTTGGTGCTCTATGCTTTGCTTACGACCCTTAGCGAAATGAATTTTACGAGTACAAACACCCGGAGAGATCCCCACTATATCTGCAATACACCAACCCAATGCTCTAATGTGATTTTTCAAAAACTATGATCAATGTATCAATTATCCATTGTTATAAGTCATTTGCAATTATTATTGGCAATGTATTTTCAGTGCCCAAGAAGATACATCGAGGATGTTGAGAAAGCACTTTCAACTCCAAATTTGGGGGTTCCATTATGGATGGCTTTGCTAGTGGCGCTTCTCGATTAGACAAATCAATGTCTAGCTTCTTTGTATTAGATGTGGAAGACCCCATACAAACAAGGGCATAACCCACCTCATCATATTCACTTATCTATTCTTTATCATAATTAAGGAATAACACAACCAATGATTCTCCACTATAAGTCGCTTCACTGATACTTGCCACGGCTTCATCAATTTTTGTGTAGGTGAGAGACCACATGCATGCCACTTGGGTACTTCATGGACATGAAAATGTTGAAGTTGACTTCTTCATTTACCTGGAATTTCAACTCTCCCCCTCAACATCAACTAAAGCTTTTCCGGTAACCAAGAATGGCCTACCAAGTATAATAAGGACTTTAACATCAATTTCACAAACCAATACCACGAGGTCAGCTAGGAATACAAACTTATCTACCTTTACAAGGACGTCGTACACCATCCCAATTGACTTTTTTATTGACAGGTCATCTATCAATAGCCTCATATTAGTAGGTTCTGGTTCTTCGAGCCCAAGTTTGTTGAATACCTTGAAAGTCATAAAAATTATGCTTGCCCCAAGTTCATATAAAGCCTTGCAAATTGATGCATTCCAATGCTGCGGGGAAGGTTAAAACCTCAGATAATCCTTTTTCATGATTGCATTGTTGGTCATGTGGCACTAAAGGTTTAGGGATTTAAATGGTTTCACATTCTATTAACCGCTTCTTTGTGACTACCTCCTTTATAAACTTTACATAACTAGGCATTTCAAGCAATGCATCCACCAAAGGGATATTGATCGACAAATCCTTGACTATCCCCAAGAACTTTTGAAACTTTGACCTATTGCCTTTCTTCCTCAATCGTTGAGGAAAAGGAGAAGTTATTTTGATTGGGATTTTAGTTGTTTGAGATATCACATTAACATCTCTATCATTTACTTTTGGATCATTTTCAACATAATCCATTGAAGGTTCATTTTCTTGATTGGGTGGCTTATTATCGGCAGCCACATGATTGTCACAAAGTTTGTCAATCAATGACTCATTGTGTAGCACCTTACCACTTCTAGTTCCTATGGCCAATACTTGGGTATCAATATTTGAATAAACATTCACATGATGAGGCAATACTTCATTCAAACTTGAATACACAATAGAAGAAAGTTGGCCCATTTTCTCTACATATTTTTTAGTTGATGACTAATGAGAAGTGACCGTATATGTCAGCGATGAGACATCACTCCTCATCTCATGCAATATCATATCGGATCCCTCCACCTCATCAAGAATCTTGGCTAGAACCACTTTTGTCCAAGCACTCAATGGGTTGGTTTGTTGTCTCTTTGTTTTGTTTAAGTTGTGAAGTGACACGTACCTTCCTTTCTCACATTCACTTCCTTTACAAGTTTCACCTTGATCATACCAATCAACATCTTCCCAACATCCATCATTACTTTTGTTCAAAACTTGATTTTCGTTTAGCCTTGGATAGCTTAAACAAAAATCCCATGTTCAGCCGGTTCTTGATTGAATATCCTCATTATATGTGCTCCCAACCACAAAATTCCCATAACTCAGCCTCGACTCATTTTAACTACATTTATAGATTTAGTATCATTTCCCATAACATATGTTGACAACACAAAAAGTTGAACCACAATTTTAGCTATGTCATCATAACGTTCTCGGTTTTTCTCCTCTTTCTCTTTTGTTAAACCGAACTATGGAGGAGACACTTGATCTTCAATAGTGTGCCAAGCTCGATTAATTTTTTTCATTTCATCGAGTAGCCTTGAAGCCACAATGAATGGTTGTTGCACTATTCCCTCTTGAATGAATTGGTCAGCCAACCCTTTGTTCACATTGTCAAGATTTTGATAAAAATAATGCAACAATAACTTATCCAGATAATGACCTCCAGGACATTTCTATATTTATGCCTCCTACCCGTCGTTTAAAACTTCCTTGTAGCAACCCTAAGTCATTTTTGACTTGCTGGGACTGACAGTTCGGTCACCTAGTTGTTCGTTTAGTTTTTGTGCAAGTTTTCATATTTTGGAACCTTAAAAACTTGAACGGTTGACTTTAGTCAAAAGTTTTGAAAGACGGTCTCAGAATGCAATTCTGACAATTTTCATCAAAACGACCTTGTATGGAAGTTTTGATGGTTTCATTGAGTCTAGATTGTTGAATTCGATGGGGTAGCATATTTCATTTGCGTGCACGGGTTCCAAATGAATCCAAGACACAACGTTCGAGAATTCAGAGTTTCATCAAATCAGCTGAATTACTGATGTCTGGTGCAGGCTTTTAGCGACCAGATATCTGACTTTTAGCGACTAGAATATTTTTAGCGACATGTTTTGGGTATTTATACCCTAAAATTTCAGCTTAGCCCTTATTCTTGCAAATGAGATTTCTTGAGCTTGGGAGCTTCGATTTAAGTGATTCTCAGACTTGGGTGATCGTTGAAAGCATGGCTACAGGGTGAAATGAACGAGAGCTGCTGAAGGACCTTCGTTTGAGGTGAATTTTCGAGATTGAGCTGCTTCCCCATCTTTCTTTGTTTCTTCCCTTGTTGATTTTTTTTGCATGTGTTGTTGTGGGCTATTTTACGTCTCAGATTCTGTTAATCCTTGGAACGTAAGTTTGATGCATAGTTTAGGACCTCTTGACGGGGTCAATTCCAAAAATTTTGGCACGGGTCCCACTATTCTTCTTTGACTCTAAAAATTGGTCTGACTCTGTTTTGGGTAATTTTGGTGTCTAGATGACTGTATTGATGTCGTGATCCAACTTTTGATAGTGTGACTGCATTCAGAGGCCGTTTGGAAGGGAAAAGCTCTGACCTTGTCATTTGTAGCATGCGCGATCGGCCGACAGGTAGGATACAACTTCCTTTCTAAGTAGATTCAACATGAATGTGTGAATTCATGATGATGAGTTTGAATTAGGGGTGGGTAACTAGGTATTTCTTCTTTTCGTGCTAGAGACCATGATTGAGGGTTGATTACTACTGTTTCGAGGGTAGTACCATGCTGGTTGAGGGTTGTATCTGTGTTGTAGCATGCTATGTGATCTACTTGTTTTACTACGTGGTTTTGGAGCATGTTTTGGCCTTAGTATACGATATTCTAGTGTTTCCTTAGACCCATGCACCTTGTGACTATGGTATGTCTCTTACGTTGTTTTGGATGGACTAGGTCCTTGTAGATTTGAATAGCAGACTTGGGTCAGATAGAACGAGCTTTAGTTTAGGCATTTGCATAGCGTGTTGGCCCTTTTTGTCTTCTATCACTAGTTATGCGTCTTCTATGCGTTATAGGAATTTATGTGCTTTCTCGAGATTGGAATGCTTCCAGGTTGGAGCCTTTTTTTATATCATTGAGGATGGACGTCTCCACGGTGGCTTGAAGCCTACTTGAGATCCCCTTCGGAGTTAATATGGCCCCCCACACTCTTGCTCGCTGGGCGGTTGATGCCCCTGGGAGTGGGTTGGATGGCTTGCAGTCGGGATATCTGAGATTCTCTATGGAGTTTACACGCCCCCGCCCAATTACTAGCTGGGCGGTTGACGCCCCTGGGAATTGATTGTATTGATGGGCTGGCCTGTATTGGTTTTAACTCTTACAAGTTAGGCTGAAAGTTGACTAGGTGTGTTGATTGCCACTCTTGCTAGCTAGGCTGAGAGTTGACTGGTTCTTAGTTACTTGGGTTTGGAGCTTGGCTGATGTTCTTTGATTTGGATAAGGGTTACTATTCTTTCTTGTAGACTTAGCTATTTAGTATACCAGTCGCCCTTATGGGGTTTGTTTGAGTTTTTGTTTAAGCTTGCACATGAGTATACTTTTTGGGCTTATGGAGTCCAGTTAGGTTTAGTTTAATTGTACTTTGATTTACTTTTGTGTATACTCGTGTGCCTTCTTTCTTTCCCACTTTGATCTTTGTTCGTGTCTAGATTATATCTTTTCTTATTGTTATTACCTTTCTTGCTCAGTCAGCCTATGATGCCTACTAAGTACCTTGTTTTGGTACTTATGCTGCACTATGCATCTTTTTCGCAATGCAGGTCCTAGTACTAGCTAGGAGCGGTGATCATTCGTGGCATGTTTTATAGCTTCTAGATATCAGAGACGAGGGTGAGCACTTGGCATTCTGGATCAACCTGTCTCCTTCTATATTTATGTTAGCTTGTCTTTTGCCCTTGATATGGGTTGTTGTGGTCCACTTTTGGGATTTGTATTTATCTCGTTAGACACCTTTATACTCATGACTTCCATGTTCTGGAGGGTTCCTTTGTATTTTGCTTTTGGTTTGCTTTTTATTTTTTTCTTTGCTTATTGTTAGCATTATTTTCTATTTAGTTCTATCCTTATACTCACTTCTTCTTGTTCTGGATATGGGTTGGCCTACCTATTGGTGGGTTTTAGTAGGTGCCATCATGACTTGGGAAGTTGGGTCATGACACTGGAATGCCATGATTTTGACACTATAGAATTAACCTTTGAAAATGCAGCCATGTTTCATGAATTGGTTCACCATTTATTCACTTGAAATTTTTGATGCCATCTCTAAATTTAAACATTCTTGAAGGAGGAAGAAATCTTTCATAGAATGCCTCTGTTATCTCCCTCAATGTAGTTTTGAAATCTCACGGTAGTTCAGACAACCACTTTGTTGCTTCTCCAATTAAGGAGAAAGGAAACAACCTCAACCGTATGGACTCTTGTATGATTATTTCAATAGTGAAAGACCCACAAATATTCACAAACTTTTGGATATTGTCATGGGGGTCTTCATGAGCATGACCTCCAAACATTTCTCACATTTAGGGCTGCAGCAACATTGACTCAATTATGGTGAATGTAGCATTTCCCGAAGTAGGGAGTAACCGAATTGCTCTAAAACACTAGATGACATTGAGATTTATGTCATCCATATCTCCAATATCATTGTTTTGTCGATAGTGACTAGCATTGTCACTACCATCTGCACTCATCTTTATATCGTCAAATGGGACACAACAACGACACCAAGTGTAAATGTATTCTACTACAAACAAACAAATCCGCAAATTAACATAAAAAATAGCTGCCACTCCTTGGCAATGGTGCCATTATTGAATGAACTACAGAAAAAAGAGCAATACACTAGACACATTAAATTAAATTAGCACGCAACTCCATAATCACACCCCTAGAATTTGGGTTTTAGCCAAGCATCATAAAAGAGAAAGAAATTATACCAATTATGTTATCATCCATTAAAGTGTTGATAATCAATAATAATTTTCAATGCTCACTTTGAATCGAACTCTTTGTGGTCAATTACAATATTTTTCAAAACCCTAAAACAAAGAGTAAAGTAGAAAAAGTCTATTTCTACATATGAAAAAGTTAGAATGCATAAAAAAATATTTCAAATGATACAATTTCTCTCTCCTTTGGGCTTTTTATAATTTTTATAAAAAATAGTCCAAAATTTCATGTGTGACCTGATGGGTGACATTAGTCGAGCTCACCTTTATGATTCAGCGGATCAATGTTATGTACACCAGCTCACCCTTTCTTGGCTTCAGGCTTCTGGTGTTTGAACCTCAGTCAGTGAACTCGATTGAGTCAACCTTTAACTTTTGGCGAATCGCTAATTACCACCTTGTTCACCCATTCAGCCCTCTTTTTGACTCAGGGTCTTTCACTTTCGGCGATGGAATTGTGTTCCCCTTTTAGATAATGTTTAGGCACAATTGGCGATTCGCCCACTATATTTGGCGATCTACAGCCTGGGGTTTTCACTCTATTTTAGTGTTTTTGGCCTCTTTTTGTGTGTTTTCATCCTTGCCATTTCCTTTGGCATTCATAGCATCTAAATATCAAAACATCATCAGATAAGGACAGAAATAGGCAATGAGGACACTATTTTTTGTACTAAAAGGCCCCGAATGAGTCAAAATCTCAGGCTCATCAATTATCTTGAACTCTGAAACACTTAACAATAAATCACCAAACAATGCTTGAGTAGATAAACTATCCCTAGCTCATATAATTGAATGAGAAACTACTTAGATTATCCTATCCCACGCTCAAACCCATACAATAATTTCTTGAACTCCTCAGTATTGAATCTTACACAACTATATTTTGTTTTCTTCGAGATAAAACTGTGTTAGAAGGTCAACCAATGATTGCAATGACTGATTTTAGATCAAAGCATCAAGAAAATAATAGATCCATGTCATATAATCAAGTTTAGAACCAATAAATCAATACCCATTTAGTTTTACACCAACATCTCACACAAAAACACTAGCTAAAGTTTTAGCTGCTCATAAAAGATGTAATAGAGAAAATTTACATGCAAAAAATGTCTATTTCAAGCTTATTTGATTACCAAAATCTTAAATGCATGCTTAGAATGATGAAAATATGTGTTTCTTCCTTCAAAAGAAAGAAAAGATCTTAGGTTATTTATATCACTTCTAAATGCTGTGAATTCTCAAATATTTGTCTCCATTCACTATTCCCAATTGGGAAGAAGATAAAGGTACATAATTACACAAATCACTTTATTCTTGGAACCTTCTAAAGGAAGCACTTTATTCTTTGAATATGGTACTGACCTTTCAACTTCCACTTCTTAACTTGGACTATACCAACATAACATTGATTCATAGTTGTACGGCGCCAATTGCATTGATGAGTCATCCTTCAATTCTTTAAGAAACACCTATGTTGGGATTGGTGGCAAATTGATCTAGAATTGTATCACGCCAGTGAGTCATCACTACTTAAGCAGTTTTGCTCACTTCAAGCTAGTGAGATGCAACCTATCCAGTGCGTGATGTATGTTCCTTCGCTGGTGTGGTTCAATGACTTTAAGATTCAAATCCATCAAACTTGACTTTTCCATAGAATGCCTACATACAAGAGAAGTAGGGCCTAAAAACCTTTCAATTAGCATAAAATTAGAATAATAATTCATGAATTTGAGTTTATTGAGTTTGTAAAATACAAACTCATCAAACCCTTAAATTTAAACTATTGCTTGTCCTAAAGCAAAGCACTGACTAAGCATATGACTTAAGATCAACCACAGCTAAGGTAATATTTGCATAATTACACACTAGACTCAAAACAACAAAAGCAAGAGACTCTATATATATATAAACACATTCGGTCCACCACCATGAAGGATAAAAAAAAATTCTTTAAAAAACCCTTTTATTCAAAGAACAAAACATGGACAATTTTTCCTTCAACCACAATCAGAAAGCATCTCAAATAAATGGCCTCAACCTTCAAGGTTTTCCTAAAGATTTTTGCAAGAATTTATCACATTTATGCAGCTAAATTTAAATCAAGACATCACTATTTAAATAAAGGATGTAGTTTCACCAACACAAGAGAGAATCCCACACACATGTATGGATATCAATTCAAGGGATTATACATCATGGAAAAATGCTCACTCTAAAAAAGAAGTTCTAGTATACTAACATTGAACCATAGGCTTGCCCTACATGTAGATCACCACTATTGTAGATTGACAAGGCTTAAAATCCCCAAGGACATCTAGGTTTAACATAGGGTTGGGAAAAAAAAGAATGGTATCATTTGGTCAAGTAACTATGATGCCTCCCTATTACTTTCACTTCTCAATTTAGCATACAACGCACATTTTTGATGTGCTTCCACCCTTATTTCTCCCTTTTTCATGTTGTTCACTTATTTATAAAATCAATTCTTCTCTTCAATTTAAGGCATGTGCATACTATGAGATATGAGCTAGGACCAGTATTTTTGTTGTTTTCCTTCTTAAAATGATTTAATCCATGAACTCAGTTCACCACATTTCACTTTGAAGCTTATGGTGTTCTATGATTTTTGGCTCATTCCTCTTTTTTCTATTCATGCACAAACCGCCAAACTTAGGTTTTTTCCTACATCACGACTGATTAGATTTTCTTCTCCCAAACTTACACTTTTAGCCTACATGACAAATAATTAGAATCTAGGGAAACATAAGCTTGAAAAAATAAATGATTATAATTGGTAAATGTATGAAACATGGTGGACAAAAAGTTTTTGTTCAAGCTCAATGGGGCTTACTAAGGTTACATCAATGAATGAAAAAATTGGGGTAGAGTGGCTAACAAAAAGGGCCTAGGTTCATCTTTCATGCAAACTAATCTAGAATTTTTCCATGATATACATTTTTGGGCAAGTTCTAGAACACATGCATATACAAGATTGAATCAAAGCCTCTTCGCACAAAGCATCACAACCCATCAAATTCACAAGCTAGTTGATGAGTGGGTGATTTTCACTCATTTGTAGCTCTTTCCTTATGATTTTGTAGCACTCAAGTAGAGAAAGAGGCTAATTATCCCTTGAATATGGTTGTTTCAGGTATATTTTTCTTGGCAAGGAGTTTTTATTGAAAATAATTGATATTGAGGCAAAATGGAGCTAAAACCAAAGAATTTGGAGCTGGCAGCAAACTGTTCTCCATGAACGTGGTCAACTGACAGGCAAACACGGAGATTCAGTCATCCATGAACCGTGAACACGGGCAACATTTCGGTGATTGCAAAGTACAAGTCAGCTAAGATACGCAAATGCGGCGACACCTCTGTGAATGCGGAGAAGGATATGTGCCAGGAGTCTTGAAGATTTTGGATACTCACCTTTTTTACCCCAATTCACTTTATACACTGAGGCACAACCATTTAGGGCAACCAACTAAGACACACTAAAGCGAAAAGAGAGAACCATAAAATAAGATATTTTGGGCATAGCTTTGAGAGCAAGTTTCCACAACAACCACCATTAGAGTGAAGATTGAATGCTTCATTTGTAACTATTTTTCACCCTTTCTTCAACTCTTTGCTTTGTAATGCTTAAATCCTAGGTGTAGTTTTTATTTGGTGATTTGGATACTGTGTTAGTGATAAACAGTATTTGAGTTGTTAATCTTTACCTTGTGCTTTTGTAATTAGTTGTATACTTTCTCATATATGAAATGAGTCTTTGATTATCCAATGAATTTCATGCTTTAATTGCTTTCCAATGGAATTTATCACTCCTAGGACTTGCCCATTTACTTTGATTGAGCTTGTGAAAGTCAATTGATGTTGGGAAACGTTGATTGGTACATTATTTGAGGAGTAGCAACTCATATACCGGATAATAGCTAGAAATAGTTATTTCGTGCAATGCCTATAATTGGATTAATTGTGTTGTCACTTGACTAGGTTCGAGAGAACTAGTTGAGAAGTATTTGCCTATATTTGAGAGAATTAGATGTATGATTTAGATTCCAAGGCATATATAATTTTATCCATGACTAATTGAGATTGTATGAAGCTAGTATGCAATGGACCATTTACGTGTTGATTGACTTCCCATTCCCAAATCCCATTGTTATCCTTTGCTTGAAAAGGCTTTGGCCCTTATTCTCCTCTATCCCCTATGCTAAATTGTTATTTGATATCTTCATAAAATAATTGTATCTTCTATTTCGGGTTCAACTTAGTAGCTTCTAATTCTTTATTCCTTCAATAGCCTACACATTGTTCCCTATGGGATCGACCCCAATTCACTGTTGGGTTTATACTTGTTAGCAACCGCCTACACTTCGAATCATCAGAGGTGTAGTTGAGCTTTATCAAAAATGGCACCGCTACCGGGGAACAATTTGGCGTATTGAATTGATTTAGAATTTATAGTTTACTAGTTTCTATCAAAATTGTGAATATTTGATTTTGTTTTGTTTTTGTTTGGTTCTATGGCTTCTAGTGAAGAAAGAATGGTTGGTGACTGCAAGCCCTATGTTGATGACCCATGGCCTTATTGTGGAGGACTTCATGCTGGGAATAATTATATTGATGTCTCTTTAGAGGAAGAGATGTGTGAAGATATGGGTGTTATGAGTCATATTTGGCTCTTGTACTTCTCTCAATTACTTGCAAAGGGTTTGAGGATAAGAGATCTAATGTTCCAAATGAGGGATGAATTCCACAACTTGCACCTAACTCCGTGCCCTGAAATGATCCAACTTGAGTTTGAAATTGCTACTTTGAAGACCAATGCGAGATCAAGAATTGGAGAATGTAATGCTCCTTTTCAAATGGTCAAAACTAATGCGTTGAAGTTGGAGTCTCAAGAAAAAGGGGTTGTGATTAACATGGATGAAATTTTGGGTATTTGCAACAAAGCCAAGCCAATAAAACTCCAAGATGCCAATATCAAGGAAGTGATGTTAGAGTTGCAAGAAATAGTCAAAAAGATCATATATGGCAACTCTAGTTCATTTGAAAGTGATGGTGTCATTCACTTGAGGGCCAAGGATTATGAAGTTCGATGTTCGAATGGCCTATTGTCCCTATCACTATTGCCCAATGCTCCTCCATGAAAAAATAATGTGAAGTTGGGCAAGAAATTCAAATCTTCAAAGTGGAGAGATCGATTGAACTTTTTGATGCTCTCATTTTGTCCCCATGCTCTTCGAAGAGAAAGTGCTTTAAAATTGGGGGGAAGGTTCGTTGCCTTGAAGTGGAAACACAAAGGGTAATGTACCCGATGTCGCGCCGCGCATTTAATTGTGCGCTTCATGGGAGGTAACCCATCGGTATCCTAAAATTTTAATTCTTAGTTAATTTTGAGTTTTCTTTAATTTTTAGGATAGGTTAGAATTTATTTTTTGACTAATTCTCATGATTACAAAGTATTCAAAACTATTTTTGAACAGCTTTGGAAGCGAAAATTCAATTGGGATTGAAGTTTGGGGTTGAATTACCTTCAAAATGAGATGTGGAACACTTTTTGGGCGCTGAAGATCGCAAAAATGCATTGGGTGTGTCACAGAATTGCTCAAGCCATCACCAAAAATTCTAGAGAGCTGCTAGTTGTTCAGGCATCAAGTGTTCTCCTTGAACGCGGAGGTCAAAGTCACAGGACACTCCGCGAACGTGTCCTTCTCACCGCGAATGCAGAGGTCTAAGTGATCACCTGGGCGTGAATGCACCAATCTGTCCATGAACACGGAGGGTCGATGTATATTAATAGGCAGAACTGTAAAGCGGAATTCAGTTTTCAAAACAAAAACATCATCTATTTCTTCTTCGGTTACAAAGAATCATTCATTCCATCAAAACCTCCCTTTTCTAAATTCCTTCCAAGTTTATCACTTTGTGGTTGGAATCGACTTTCAAGGTATGTTGTTTACCCCTCACTTTATTTCTTTTTTTTTTAATTAACTATAGAAATAAAAATTGTGCTTTAGTGTCCTTTGATTTGTGATTGAATCTTTGTGCTTGATTTGTGCATAAATGTGGGGTTATGGGGTATATTTGGTTTAGATTGTGTTGTGATTGTTTGTAATTGAGTTTTGGGGAATAATTAGGTGCAAAATTCTAAGAAAAATTGTCGAAAACTTGGTGCCCTCAAGCAATTTGATGAAATGCCCCAATGAGTCTAATTATTTTAGGAAGAAAACAACTCCATGAACGCGGGCCTAGTGCCACGAACACGGAGGAAGCTATTTCCTTGTGCTCCATTAACACGGTCAGTCGACATGAGAATGCGGACGTCTGAAGTGTGCTGAGCCGCGAACGTGGCTGTCTCTCCACGAACACGGAGAAGAAACTGCTTCTGTCCCAAAATAGTAGCTACGCATGGCGTAGCTCGGGACTTCTTTTAAACATTTCATTAGCCTAAATACTTCCTAATACATTGTTTTAAGTGTCTATCATAGTTTTAACATGTTGGCCTCTTTTATAGGTACTTTGAGCTTAAAATGCCTTCCATCAATATCTCCCATGAACCCAAAATTACACTGGAAATTGAAAAAGAGGATTATTTTGATGAAAGTAGATTCCTATCATCCAAATGTGCCCGGAAATATGATGAATACATGGATCGAGCCGTGGTTAAGGAAAAAGGCATTTGCTTGGAGAAACTTGAGAGTGGGATGCCGGACTTCTATGGCCAGTTCGTATCTAGCAAATGGATCTGTTTTGCTGCAGAGCCTATCAAGGCTAACCACCCAGTAGTGGTGGAGTTCTATGCTAATGCTCTGGAAACTAATTTTTGAGAAGCCGTGGTGACCATCGTTCGAGCTGTGCAAGTAAATTTCAGCTCGATAGTGATTAATTCATTATACGGTCTCTCAGATGCTGATAACAGGGTGTACTTGGACCATTACAAAGTGTTGGGTAATCAATGGCTCATGGACAAGTTACATGAAGGAGAACCTCTTGAGTGGTTTGAGTCCAAGAGGGGGTTTGAGTCAAGTGATGTCACTACCGAGGCCAAATCTTGGCTCCCTATTATATGTACTCGGATCATCCTTTCCACTCATTATACCAAGGTCACTTTGGACAGAGCATTTGTGAATGAAACTATTTTTGATGGGTTGGAGGTTAATGTGAGACAGCTTATTGTTGACAACATATTTGAGTTGGCACAAGGGAGGGCCAAGAGCATCATCTTTCCTTCATTGATTACTTAGTTGTGCTATAGTTCTGGGGTATTAAAGCACCCTACTACTGAGGAGAAGAAATCGGGAAAAGTGATTCACCCATAGAAAAAAAAGGGTGGTCAGAGTAGCAGGAACAAGAAGAGGAAGATTGATGATTTAGACCATCAGTTTGGCCAGTTCATCGAGCCTGATTCTGAGGCCGGTGCCTCAACTTCTATAGGATCCCTACAGTTTGGACCTTCCATTATGCGGCGTCTCTTCCCAGATTGATGGAGTTGATGCTCAGATTAGGGAGTTGGTTGCTGGCCTTCGTTCTGGCTCATCTAGAGCCACCACTTCAGAGGGAGTCCCTCCACCCACTATTCCTTTTGTATCTATTGCACAGAAGGTGTTGTCTGACTGACTTGAGTAGATGAGTCACGGGCAAGGGAATATTGAGCAGCGCCAGAGGACATTCAGGGAGCACGAGAAGAAGAAGAGCAAGTTCTTGAGCAAGATGATGGGCAAGCTTAGGAGCTTATGTGGTAGTGGTGCTTCTGATGATGAGGATTTAACTTTTCCTTCCGACTCGAGTTCAAAGTGTTGCACAAGGAGTCCCTCGTATTCTCTTTTTTGATATTTGTACTGTGAGGACACAGTTTCATTTTCAGTTGTGGGTGCCTCCCTTGTGATCATTTGTTTCGTACTTCTTTATTTTTTATGCTTATGTTGGGATTGCTATTTTTTTATGTGAATGATGTCCCCTTGTCGGGCTTTTGATTTTATTGTGATGGATTATTCATTTTTGTTTTATTCACTTTTATTTTTTTAATATCTTCTTTATTTTATTTTATTATTGTGAGGGTATTGTTGATTGGTGATATTGTTGATTGGCGATGCCCTATGATGGATAGAGTGACGACTTTTTTAAGGATAAATCGTCGGTTGGTTGTGTTGTGAAGTCTAAGTTGACATATGTGTGTGGTGAAGTCTGAGTAATCATTTCTGGTTAAGTTTGAGTAGCCGCCCCGAATAGATATATGAGTTTTCCCAATGATGGTTTGGTTGACAGCCTTCTTAAGGGCAAAATTGTCATCTTTTTTGGAGGTTGTGGCTTGTTTCGTACTAAGAATATAGTCTTGCAGGTGAAAAATGTGTTTTTGAACATACCCCTCCATTTTTGAAAATTGAGCATGTTTTGAATGATTCTGTGACAACTCTTGTGACTCTTTTTGTGGTTTGAATGTTCGATGCCACTTGTATGTTGAAAAGGTAATAAGATTTTGAACCATCTTGACTTATTGGAATGCCATGTGTGGTGAGTTGTTGAATAATGCCTTGTGTTCACTTGTGCCACCTAGAACTTGCCTGGTTGGTCTTGAAATATTGGTCTTAATTGAGTTTGGTTGGAAAAATGATCTTAGTCTTTCTTTGATTGTTCTTGAAGTCCACTTGGCCAGAAAATCCCACCTTTGCACTTAATATATCCTTACTTGTCCCCTTTGAGCCTAATTCCTTTTTATTGGCAATCTTATTACAAGCCTTATCCATTTTGAAAATATATGTCTCTCTTGAACCCTTTCACTCCTTGAACTTGATGTTGTGAAAGTTGAGGCTAAAAGCCTTAGTTGGGGGTGTTATGGGAAACTCATAGAAGGGATGCCTTTCACATAAAAGCTTGATATAGAAAAAAAGAATGATGAATGGAGGAAAAACTATTGAAGAAAGAAAAAGAAAGAAAGTGAATAAATGAGTCTTCAATCCTCCAAAAGTTGAAAATGGTTGCATGTGGGGCATTTAAAATGAAAATGAGAAAAGCGAAAATGTGAAACGTGTATTGGTTTGGAAAGTGAAGAAAATGCGGAAAAGTTGGAAAATGATGAGTTGTTGAGTAGAGCTCAAGGAGGGTGCAGTCACTTATACCCAAATGATTTCCTAACCTTTCCTAAGACTATATTACATGCTTAACAAAGCCCTTTATGATTTCTAACCAAATGAAGTTGAGACAATGTTGATTGAAAATATGGGCAAGCCTATGGTGTGGCATTTGTGTTCATAAGATGTGTTCTATTGTGAGTGTGAGTGTTTGTGCTTTTGTCCCACTTTTGTAAATACTTTGTGAGTGTTTTGGGGCATTTGTTTTCTTGTGAGGGCATGTAAGTTGATTAAGTGGTGATTTTGAAAGTTTCTAATTGAATGAAGTGAGCATGTAAAAGAGCTAAAGAGTTGAGTCACTTCTTGAGTTTGAGTTGTTGTCACTTAATGATTCTTGGTTCTTGATAAATGTACCATGAGAATGAGGGGTTTCTTTTGTGAAAAGTTCGCATGAGGAATATTTGTTAGTACCACCAAAGTCATGATCATGATCCTTAGTTGGAATGAAAGTGTGATGTGCTTAACTTGATTGCCTCTTGTGGTTTTGATTTTGTTTTTCTTGAGGACAAGAATAGTTTCTAAGTTGGGGGTGTTGATGTGTGGGTGGTTTTCACTCATTTGAAGCTCTTTTCTTATGATTTTGTAGCAGTTAAGTAGAGATAGAGGCTTATTATCCCTTGAATATGGTTGTTTCATGTATATTTTTGTTGGCAAGGAGTTTGGATGAAAAACAATGGAAATTGAGGCAAAATGGAGAAAAAAATGAAGACTTTGGAGCTGGCAGTAAAGTGTTCTCCACAAACGTGGTTATCTGATCCGCGAACGAGGAACTTTAGTCATCCATGAACCGTGAACGCGGGCAACTCTTCTACGAACCCAGAGTACAAGTCTGCTGGGACCCACGAACCCTGTGACACCTCCACGAACGTGGAGAAGGATATGTGTCAAGCGTCTTGGCAGTTTTTGAAACTCAACTTTTTTTATTCTAATTCATTATATACACTGAGGCATAGGCATTTAGGGCAACCAACTAAGATACACTGAAGAGAAAAGGGATAACAACAAAATAAGATATTTTGGGCATAGCTTTGAGAGCTAGTTTCCACAACAACCACCATTAGAGTGAAGATTGAATGCTTGATTTGTAACTATTTTTCACCCTTTCTTCAACTCTTTGCTTTGTAATGCTTAAATCCTAGGTGTAGTTGTTATTTGGTGATTTTGATACTGTGTTAGTGATAAACAATATTTGAGTTGTTAATCTTTACCTTGTGCTTTTTTAATTTGTTGTATACTTTCTCATATATGAAATGAGTCTTTGATTATCCAATGAATTTCATGCTTTAATTGCTTTCCAATGGAATTTATCACTCCTAGGACTTGCCCATTTACTTTGATTGAGCTTGTGAAAGTCAATTGATGTTGGGAAACGTTGATTGGTACATTATTTGAGGAGTAGCAACTCATATACCGGATAATAGCTAGAAATAGTTATTTCGTGCAATGCCTATAATTGGATTAATTGTGTTGTCACTTGACTAGGTTCGAGAGAACTAGTTGAGAAGTATTTGCCTATATTTGAGAGAATTAGATGTATGATTTAGATTCCAAGGCATATATAATTTTACCCATGACTAATTGAAATTGTATGAAGCTAGTATGCAATGGACCATATAGGTGTTGATTGACTTCCCATTCCCAAATCCAATTGGTATCCTTGCTTGAAAAGGCTTTGGCCCTTATTCTCTTGTATCCCCTATCCTAAATTGTTATTTGATATCTTCATATTATAATTGTATCTTCTATTTCGGGTTCAAATTAGTAGCTTCTAATTCTTTATTCCTCCAATAGCCTACACATTGTTCCCTATGGGATCGACCCCAACTCACTGTTGGGTTTATACTTGTTAGCGACCGCCTACACTTCGAATCATTAGAGGTGTAGTTGAGCGTTATCACTAGTCGCAAAATCAATTAAACCGAAAGACTTCTTAAAATCTACAATAGAAAGAATTTTACTCCCGCTTGTAAATCATAAAGCCACATAATGAATTTACGAGCCATGACAAGAGAGTGCTTCCAAATCACTCTTTTCCATTTTGAAAACATTTTAACCTTTCTGTTCCAATGAACAAACTTTTTGTGGTCCCTATTGTAAGAGGTGTTACACAAGTCTTAATTTAAAACAAAAATTTGGCATTTTCACTTAAGAAAATTGCATATTGATCTATGATAGGAAAACTTCAACCTGATTCGACACAAAAGGACTGAAGGAAAATAAAAATATAAAGAAAAATTTTGTTCCTTTAGAAAAAATTGTGTCATAAAGAAATCTGTTAGATCTATTTCAATTAACTACTAGTTACAAAGGCTATTTAGTATCATGTGCTCATACATTCATTGAGAGAACAAGGCCTAAGGAAGGAACTTAGTGCAATTACTAAGCATGGGTAGTAAATCAATAGAAAATGTAAGACCAACCCAGCAAATATCAATCAAAATAAAACAGATGCTCAACAAGGTATGGTTCATCACTACAAACATGTCTAACATGGACCTTTTAAATCGATTGTCACCAATTTAGTAGGACATAAATATAAAAATTATCCATGATCTTTGCATTAAAGTCACACCATGATGTGAACAGCTACAATGGCCACATGAGCACCCTAACAAAAATTTAGCATTGTTCCCAAATCTGTCACATTATAGTCAAAAGGGGATAGCACTCCATAAATGATTCTTCCTCATCATTTTTATCACCTGCATCATCAACGTAATCATTGTGCTTCTCGAAAAGTGCACTAGACTCTGCTCCATCACCTTATGCGTTAAGTGACCTCAAGAATGTTCCTATGGCTAGCTGAATATTTGCCACTTCCTTATCAACCTCTTCGTCCAAAATACCTATATATCTCATGAATAGAACTATTGATCCAATAGAATTCTTTGGATCTTCTATTGCTTCACCCGACATAGACAAATAAGCTTCCTTCATAGGAGCATTTCTTTTTAGATCTCTTATTCCAGTCCTTAGTTTGTTAATTGCTCCCTCTATGCATCCACCCGCTATGATAGGTTGTCATTATTATTTACTAATCACCTAATCGCTTTTTCAATTATAGGTACAAATATTTTAGGCAAATAGCATACAAGCCTTTTAAGCTGACAACCATTGGAGTAAGTAATTTCCATTAGTGTGTGGTACGCGCTTTGATTTGGTGGAGGCTACAATGATGATCCTCCTGAGTAGTTTCCTCTCTCAACAAGTCATGACTCGATTCTTCTAGAGTTGGTGCATCTTGCGTCTCATGAAAAGAAGATGTGACAATAGCAATTTTAACTTTTTTAATCTTTAGCACATCATCATCTTTCTTGCAATCTACATTAATCACCCTGATAGCAAGGGATGCAAAATCAAAATGAAAGTACTGTGCATGTTAACTATCATGGCCTGAGACTACCCTCTAGTGATAACACGGTGCTCAGAATCACAAGTTTCTCAAAGCTAACCCTAGATATTTGCATAGTCATGACAAACTAAATATGAACATGTAGAAAATGAAAATGATTGAGCGGAAGCATAATAAGAGAATATTGGTTCAATATATTTTTGAATAAAGTTTTGTATACAACAAATGTAATATGAAAAGGAATCAGAAATAGAATAAACAGAATATAACAACTCTAACTGATTGTCTATGAAGCCTCTACCTATACTGATTCTAGTTAGCGGGACATGACCCCTACTTACCTTAATCAATACATGTTAATAGAAATAATATACTAGAACTACAAATTGGCGTAAGTGCTCAAAATAAGAGAACTCATCACCTTCTGACTATAAGTTGTGATCAAACTGACTAGAATCTTGATAATAAGAACTTGAATCTACATCACATGAAAAGTATAGGCAGAAGAGGCTTGTGAATCAATACTTTATATGTACTAAGTATGAGATATATGCATGATGCACATCATTAATCTGAGTTACTAAACTGAATATGAAACTAAAATAACTGAATGTAAGGTCAAAGAACTATTCTAAAATTGATAACATATGCTTAAATCACAGTCTTTGAGGAAGTCATAAAAACCTCTGAAGAAAACATAGTTCATTTGTGGGTTATTAGCTTTAACTGATAATAGACCATGTGAGTTATAACATGAAATATGATGTAACTCTCTCCCCGAAAAGAGAGAGTCTACATATCAATGTAGAACTTCATATCATATTATTAAAGCTATGTGGATCCACTAACTAAGTCACTTAAGAAAATCCTACGGAGGCATGTAGTTTGAGACAAAAGATTGCTACAAGAGACTACCTATTTGAGTCTCCACCTCAATATCCTCTAGGTGCTTAGTAAAATCCTTATGGAATAGACAAAATCATAATTATATCATAGTCAAAATACTTGGAAGAGCAACAATTATGACTACCAATCAAATCATAAGTTCATATTAGAATAACTCGTTTAAAACCCATGATTCCATAACATCATTCATCAAGATACTTACCTATCCAAGCATCTAAATTATTATTCCTTTCGAATGTGAGAAAACTTTTACAAATCATTGACACTTTATCAAAAAAGTATCCTTTAATAATAATTCATCACTTTCCTAAAACATACATAGATTCATAATCATAATTCATGAATTCATAAGAATGGTTTATATTCATAAAATATGTATAGACATGGGTTCATGTGAAATTAATTAAAATCATGTAAATAAATTAAATAATGCATAATAAGATTGGATATAAGTAATTGAATCACAATAAATTGATCCTATGGAGAATAGAATAAACCCTAGATTTTGGGAGAAATCAATTTGAAGTAAAATACACTTTCTTTGAATACGTCTTCTAAAATCATACACTTTAAATTAAAGATAATAAATAATACTTTCTTGAAATACTTCTTGGGAATAATGTACTTAAAACTAAGTATACTTTCTTGAACTCTTTCTTGAAAGACTTCTTTAAAATATTGAACGTACTTTATTTGTTAAATTAATGCATATGAAATACTACGAGAAGGTTTTTAAATAACTTTGATTTGAAAGAGATCCATGTAGTATAATAAGTATGAAACCATAACTCAATAATCATTAAAAACATAAAGTACCATAAGTTTGATGATAAAAATAAAAAATGAATGATAGGTGATAAAGGGAATTCAAAATCATAGAATCTTAAGTAAAACCCTAGGTTTGATCTTATAAATATATATACTAGGAGTAGGGCATTAGGAAGAACAAAGTTTCTCACTTTGATAATCTTACATACCTTAAATGCTCCATGAATCTTGAAGAAGAACCCTAATTGGAAGAATACTGATCAAGAAATCTTTTCTTGAGATTCTTGAATTAGTTTGTTGAAAATCCTATGGCCAAGGGTTAAGAATACTATTAATGATTCATGATTATAAGAAGTAATTTGAATTGGGAAGATAGAAATATTTGGATAAGAATTTACTTTGAAGAAAAATCTTTAAAATGATTTTAGAGAACATTGCTTGAAGAGGAATCTTGAAAAATATTTAAAAGAATCTTTCTTAGAAGTCTTATACTTTGATTTTCCTTAGAATTTAGTCTTAGGGTTCAGAGAGGAGAAGGATGAATTAAATGATGGAAATATGATTGTTTAGGGAATTACAGAAGTTGAGAAAACCTATCACATCCCAAAGTACACCCTAGACGTGACATGGCGCATAGGACCCCAAGAGGCCCTGCACAAGCCACCTGACATACATAAACACAAAATAATAGATGAAAGTAAGAGATCTCATAAAAAGTAAAGAGTTTGACGTAAGCAGAAATACGTCAAAGTCTAGACAAGCCATCTATCATGTCAAGAGTGGTCGGGATGTAGCCTGTACACCACGTGCAATGTCTGAAACTAAAGCATAAGAAAAAAAGAAATGCGTCATTGTCCTCAAAATATACTAACCAAGCCTTCACAATCTTTAAGTTCTCACTAGCCACGAATGGAGGGATGGGAGTCATCACGCCCTACATTAGTGAAACAATATAGGACTAAGTATGCATTAGTACATGGAATGTACTATGTATGAGGGGAATTCAATAAGACATGAGCCATGATCATAAGGGGACATAATCGAAACATTCTATGCATGACCAAGCTAAAACATGGTAAAAAGTTTTAAAGAGGAATCATAATCATCAACATGGTCAATGCATCTTTAAATCATAAGGAAAGCTTCATAAAACCTTTGAAAGTAACTTAGTTCATTTTGTGGGATATTAGCTTTACCGACAATAGATCATGTAAGCTATAACATGGTATCCGATGTAACTCCCACATCGAGAAGGGAGATTCTACTTTCCAAGGTAGAACTCCGTAACATATCATATGTTATATGTTGATCCACTAGCTAGGCCCTTTAAGGCAAACCTATGCACGTAGTTTGGAACTAGAGGTTGCTAATAGAGACTACCCTATTTGAGCCTCCACCTCAAAGTTCTCTCGGTGCTAAGTTAAATTCAGATGGAATAGTCATATTCCTACATATCATTATACATGGAAATGTATAATTAAGTTACTAGTCAAAGCTTAAATCATCATAGAGTAGCTCCATAAGTCTTTCAATCAAGTCTAAGTGAAAAAATCTTTCACCAAGCCATGATCCCTTAATATGTGAGGAAACTCCTTTCACAATTCATTGATGCCCGTCTTAAGGCAACCTAGATCATAAATCATTCTATTTTCACAAATCATGCTTAAGTTCGTAGAAAATATCATCATAGATTCATAACTTTTCTTCAAATTCATACAAATTTGGGTTCATAGTAAAAATTAGGATCAATGCATGGATTCACATGGAATTGCTTGTAAAACATGTAATTAAGTAAAAAATAATTAGAATATACTTGAAATCTATCAATAGAAATCAATACAAATAGAACCCATGAGGAATTGAATGTAACCCTAATCAATTGAATTGAAAATTGAGGAATCTTTGGGGAATCAATGGGTGAATGGAACCCAGTGATGATCTCCCTACATACCTTGGTTGAAGCCCTAAGCAATGGAGAAAATGGAGACTTGAACAGGAAGAAATCCTAACTTCTTCTTTCTTGATCTAGAGAAGATTTTTTAAGAGAATTTTAAAGTTTGATTAAATGGGAGAGTTGGGGAAGTTTCTAATGGTGACTGGCAGTTATAGGACTTAGAATTAGGGCCAAAAAATGTAGCATAGATATATAATGCATAGGAAAAAACCCAAATTCCCCTTTAAAAAATTAACTATTGGACTCACCTACGGTTCGGACAAATAGTCTGTAGGTCATCCTACGATCCATCATTTAAAACTTTAGAACAAAATTTTGAAACCAAAATATCAAATCATCTCCCACGAAACCTCTCTACGGTCCGTCGATCATTATACGATCCGTAGACCCCATCCATAGAACTCAACTTTAACTCCTGAATTTTTCTGAGTCTGGGACCTTCATACGGAACTCTCCTATGGTCTGTAGAACCATTGACGACCCGCCAAACCCTTCCATAGGACCGAGGTCCTAAATCAATTCTCTGAATTAACTCTACAGTTTCCATCTACGGCCCGTCAACTAGTGTACGGTTCATCCTATCAAGTCGTCGATCATACTTCAGAAGCATAATTTTCCCAAACTTAACTCCAAGTCTACGACTCCATTCCTACAGCCCGTAAGACCACCTATGGTCCGTAGGTCAGACCCGTAATCCCTGTTGTAGTCCAAAATTTCAGCATTTTTCCTTTCTTTCTGACTTTCCAATATTTGGGGTATTACAATATCTCCTCATTTGGAACATTCGTCCTCGAATGGGACATAAGTCATCATGAATATAGTTGGAGGGAAACTAACAGCCCAGCATGAATGCAATTTCATCAAAGTGCACAAAACAAGGAGAATCACTTAAAGATAAATCATAACATAAAAATTATGTTTTCATGAGCATGCATGCATTTGGAAAACATGAGAATGAATAAAATGCATGAATTGGAAGGACTGAATCTTGAGGGGCTAATACCTCAAGATAGAGTAGGAGCGGAGGGAAAAAGATGAGGATACCGGGACATTATATCGACTTCGGCCCCTCAACTAACTGATTCCTCCAAAGAACCTTCACGGAAGAAACTTCTTTGTTTCTCAACTTCCAAAACTGCCGGTAAAAATCTCAACTAGAACCTCTTCGTAAGAAGATTCTCTTTAACTTCCAAACTTTCCAACGACACTATGGATGTCAGATCTCTCACACACTTCTTCAATAAGGATACATTGAATAGAGGATGTATCGATTCTAAATCATTTGACAACTAAAGGTCTTAAGCAACCTTGCCAATACGCCCCAAAATCTTATATGGGCACACATTACGGGGACTAAGCTCCTCTTTCTTTCCAAACCTCATTACACCCTTCATGGGTGAAACTTACAAGTAGACCTAATCATTTACCTAAAATTCTAGATCTCTTCTTCTAAAGTCACATAGGATTTTTGTCAGCTTTAAGCCATTTTAACCTTTCTCTAATAAGCCAAACTTTCTCCATAGCCTCATGTACAAATTGAGGACCTATCAAGGCAACCTCACCAACTTCAAACAAACCTATAGGAGATCTACATCTACTATCATAAAGAGCCTAAAATGCAGCCATGCCAATACGTGAATGATAGCTATTATTATAACAAAACTTTATTAAAGGCAAATGATCATCCCAATTACCCTTGAAGTCAATCACACAAGCTCTCAACATATCCTCTAACGTCGAATTGTACCGCTCAACTTTTCCATCAGTTTGGGGATGAGAAGCCGTGCTAAGTTTCACCTGAGTACCAACACCTTTCTGAAAGGACTTCTAAAACTGAGATGTAATCTGAGTACCTCAATTGGAGATAATGGAAAAGGGCACCCCATGCAGCCTTACCATCTCTCTCGTATAAAGCTTTGCATAATCCTCTGAGGAGAAAGAAGTTTTAGTGGGAAGAAAGTGGGTAGACTTCGTCATTTGATTCACAAAAACCCAAATCAAATCAAATTGTTGCCGAGTGCGAGGTAAGCCCGTAAAAAAGTCCATATTCAGATCTTTCCACTTCCATGTAGGAATACTAATGTCTTGAGCAAAACCACCCGATTTTTTATGTTCAACGTTCACTTGTTAACAATTAGGAAACTTACCAGAAATTCTGTGATATCCTTCTCCATCCCATTCAACCAATAGACCTCCCGCAAGTCATGGTACATCTTGGTGGCTCCCGGGTGAATGGAATATCGAGAACTATGGGCTTCTGATAGAATCTGCTCCTTCAATGTTTCAACATTGGGAACACACAAACAACCTTATTATCGAAGGACACCATCTCCCCCTTGGGAGAAAGCCTCCATACACTTTTTAAGTACCGCTTCGTTCAACTCAGTCAAGATGAGATCCTGATCTTTCTTAGATTTTACATTCGAAACAAAGGATGATTCTAAGCCATTCTGAACAATAACACCTACTTCATTAGAATCAACCAATCGAACACCTAATCGGGCCAATCCATGAAAATTTCGAACCAACTCCCTCTTATCATTCTCAACATAAGCAACACTAACCATAGAAAACCGGCTAAGTGTATCTTCCACCACATTTGCCTTTCCAAGGTAAAAGAGGACACTCACATTGTAATCCTTCAACAACTCAAGCCACCTTCTTTGGTGAAGATTAAAATACCTTTGAGTGAACACATATTTAAAACTCTTGTGGTTCGTGAAGACATCAACATGAACACCATAAAAGTAATATCTCCAAATCTTTAGAGCAAAAACCATTGCTGGTAACTCTAAATCGTGAGTCGGATAATTCTTTTCATGCACTTTCAATGGCTTTGATGCATAAACATTGACATTCCCATGTTGCATCAAAACACAACAAAGACAAACCCGTGAGCATCACAATACACCACAGACCCATTGGATCAGTCTAATAAAGTCAACACCACAACAGAGGTAAGCCTATCGTTCAATTCTTGGAAACTCCTTTCACACGCTTCAGACCAGTGTTGTGAATGGAGAGGTAATTAAAGAAAACCCTTCCACATACGTTCTATAATAATCAGCCAAACACAAGAGACTCCGTATGTTCGAAGGGGATCGAGGTCTTGGCCAATTATTAACCACATTCATCTTCTGAAGATCCACCTCAATACCATTACCGGAAAAAACATTACCAAGAAAAGCAATAGATCTCAACCAAAACTCACATTTACTAAACTTTGCCAAGAGTTGTTGGACCTTAAGGACTTGCAACACAATCCTCAAATGATTGGTGTGCTCCTCTTCACTCCTTGAAGAAATCAAAATACCATCGATGAACATAATCACAAATATATCAAGGTATTGTCTAAACATCCTACTCATCAAATCCATAAATACGGCCGGAGCATTGGTCAAGCCAAACAACATTACAGAGAACTTATAGTAACCATTTCGGGTTCAGAAAGCCATCTTTGGAATGTCATCTTCCTTCACCCTCAATTGCTGATTACTCGATCGAAGGTCAATATTAGAGAAGTAACTCGCTCCTTGGAGTTGATCAAATAAATCATCTATCCTTGCAAGAGGATACTTACTATTAGTGGTAACCTTGCTCAATTGCCAATAGGCAATACACATATGATGTGAACCGTCTTTCTTTCTTTCGAACAAGACTGGAGCACCCCCATGGAGAGATACTCGGTCGAATGAAACCCATATCCAACAAATCTTTCAATTTCTCCTTTAATTCCTTAAGTTCTGCCAGAGCCATACGATAAGGTGAAATATGTATAGGTTGTGTATCTGGGAGTAGTTCAATACCGAAATCTATTTCCCTTTCGGGAGGAACACGGGGAAGATCATAAGGAAACACTTAAAAAACTCATTAACGATGAGGACTAACTCAAAGATAGGGGTTTCAAATCCGTATCCCTAACCCAAATAAGATGGTATATGCAACCTTTATAAATCATCCTTTGAGCCTTAAGACAAGAAACAAACTGACCCTTAGCCATAGAATTTCCCCCTTTCAACTCTAGGATGAGCTCATTTGGAAATTGAAACTGGACCACTCGAGTTCTACAATCAATAGAAGCATAACAAGAATGGAGTCAATCCATACTAAAAATAACATCAAAGTCTACCATATCAAGCTCTAAAATATCAACATGAGTGACTCTATGGGATAAACAGACGGGACAACTTCTATAGACTCTCTTAGAAAAAATAGAATCACCAACGGGGGTAAAGACATGAAAGGGATTAGATAGAATTTTGGGATTAACATCAAACCTCGTGGCCACTTAAGGGGTGATAAAGGAGAACGCAGCACCTGGGTCAAGTAAAGCATAAACATCTAGATTGAAGACTTTTAACATACCGATCACCACATCTAGAGAACTCTCACGATCCTGACTAGTCTGAAGAGCATAAAGTTTGTTTTGCTCTTGAGCACCTGAACCGAAACAACTAGGTGGAGCTTGCTTACCATTCTTACCCTTAGTAGCTTGCAATGGACAATACTTCTCCTTGTGACCACTTTTACCACAACAAAAGCAACCATCCGTACTGGCTAGATATCTTCCCGAGTGACTCTTACCACACTTTGGGCAGGTGGGAGTACAAGACCCATTGCCACCACCTCCTTGAGGCTTAGGGTTAGACACTCTATATTTGTTGAAATTAGGAGTCGGGGCATTAGAAGAACCCTGATCGAAAAACAATTGCCGGAATTGAGAATGATCATATCCGCCGTACTTAGAATGTGAAAAGCCACCATCACTGGTCTTAGCCCTCTTTCCCACCCTAGACCTTTCCTTAAGCATTTCTTTCTCAATTTTTTGAGCATGAACCATTAGGCGAGAAATTTCCATCTCATTGATAAGCATAGAGGTACGGCATTCCTTGACCACTATCTTGGACACTCTCGAAACAAACTTACTTATCCTTGCCCTAGGATCAGCAACCATAGTAGGAGCATATCTAGAAAATTATGTGACTTTCAAAGAATACTTGTTCACACTCATCCTTCCTTAATGAAGGTTAATGAATTTAAGAACCTTTTCCTCCCTCATTTCAAAGGGAAAGAACCTATCAAGGAAAGCAACCTTAAACTTTTCCCAATCATGAGGACCTGCATTGACCACCCTCTCTTCCTTCCATTGGTTTATCTAAACTCGAGCAACACCTTTAAGTTGATAGGCGGCCAATTATGCCTTTTCCACCTGTGTCACACCCATGATCATCAAACCTTGTATACCTCATCGATAAATTCTTGAGGATCCTTCTCAACCTTGGAACCATGAAACTACGAAGGATTAATCCTAGTGAAGTCCCTCACTCTAGTTACCGCCATACGCTCCTTTAGGTTCACGATGACCATAGCCTACCTATTGGCTTGACCCGTCATTGCTTGGGCCAACACTTGAAAAGCAGCCCTAAACTTCGCATTAACAACCAAAGGGTTGACCAAAACTTGAGGAGCTTCTCATTTCACATTCTCTCCCGCATTGCTTCTAGCCTATGCCCTTTGAGTGGCCATATCCTTAAAAGCGTTGAATAGGGATTAGGAGAGAGACATATAGAGTTACACTTTATCGCATGACATTAGAGTGATGAAAGAAGTAAATTTCCTTAAAGGCTTTGTAGCCTCCTATTCATAAATGTGGCCACTTCACATTAATGAACAAGACTCTACTCCACGCGACTTGTCAAACTTTTTAGGACATTTTTCTAAAACCTTGTGCTGTGAATACCAAGTTTATCACACCTTAAAGTACATCCTAAACATGTCATGGTGTATAGGACCCGGAGAGGCCCTACACAAGCCACTTCAAATACATAACCACAACATAATAGAGAAAAGTAAGAGATGTCATTAGAAGTAAATAGTTTGACATAAGCGAAAATACATCAAAGCCTAGAAAATCCATCTATCATATCAAGAGTGGTCAGGACATAACCCGTACACCACGTACTATGTCTGAAACTAAAACATAAGAAAACAAGAAATGTGACATTGTCCTCGAAGATTGAGGACTCACTAAGCGTTCACAATCTTTAAGTGTTCACTAGCCATGAACAGAGGGATGTGAGTCGTTACACCCTACATTAGTGAAACAATATAGGCACAAGTATGCATTACTACATGGAATGTACTATGTATGAGGGGAGTGTAATAAAACATCAGACATGATCATAAGGAGACATAATCGAAATATGCTATGCATGACCAAGCTAAAACATGGAAAAAAGCTTTAAAAAGGAATCATAATCATGAACATGGTCAATGCATCTTAAAATCATAAGGAAAGCTTCATAACACCTTTGAGAGTAACTTAGTTCATTTTGTGGGATATTAGCTTTAACCGACAATAGACCATGTGAGCTATAACAAGGAACCCGATGTAACTCCCACATCGAGAAGTGAGAGTCAAATTCCCAAGGTAGAACTCCGTATCATATCATATGCTATATGTTGATCAACTAGCTAGGCCATTAAAGGTAAACCTATGGGGGCACGTAGTTTAGAACTAGAGATCGCTACTAGAGACTACCCTATTTGAGCCTCCACCCCAAAGTTCTCACAGTGCGAAGTTAAATCCCAATGGAATAGTGATATACATGAACATATCATTATACATGTGAAGGCACAATTAAGTTACTAGTCAAAGCTTAAATCACCATAGAGTAGCTCCTTAAGTCTTTGAATCAAGTCTAAGTGAGAAATCCTTTAACCAAGCCATGATCCCTTAATATGTGAGAAAAACCCTTTCACAATTCACTGATGCCCGTCATAAGGCTACCTAGTTCATAAATCATTCTTCTTTCATAAATTATGCATAATTTTATTGAAAACATCATCATAGATTCATTGCTTTGCCTCAAATTCATACAAATTAGGGTTCGTAGTTAAAATCATGATCAATGCATGGGTTTAGATGTAATTTCTTGAAAAACATG
Source organism: Solanum appendiculatum (assembly GCA_018342035.1). NCBI lineage: Eukaryota > Viridiplantae > Streptophyta > Magnoliopsida > Solanales > Solanaceae > Solanum > Solanum appendiculatum. Next base: position 139,792 of record JAGDQO010001340.1, on the reverse strand, counting down.
TAATTAAGTAAAAATAAGCATAATATACTTGAAATCTATAAATTGAAATCCACACCAATAGAACCCATGAGAAATTGAATGAAACCCTAATCAACTAAATTGAAATTTGAAGAATCTTTAGTGACTCCATGGGTAAATGGAACTCATTCATAATCTTCTTACATACCTTGGTTGAAGCCCTAAGCAATGGAGAAAAAGGATACTTGAACTTGAAGAAACCCTAACTTCTTCTTCCTTGATCTAGTGAGAAGAATTTTGGACAGAATTTTTGAGTTTGATTGAATGAGGGAGTTGGGGAAATTTCTAAAGGTCAAGGGTAGTTATAGGGCTTAGAATTACGGCAAAAATGATGTAGCATATATATTTAATGCATAGGAAAATACCTAAATACCCTTTTAAAAAATAACATCTGGACTGCCTACGGTCCGTCCTGTCAAATCGTAGAACCAACTTCAGAAACCCATTGTCCAATAATTTCCCTCGAGATCTCTCTACGATCCGTTGATCATTATACGATCCGTAGACCCCATCTGTAGAACTCAACTTTCACTCCTGAATTTTTCTAATTTTTGGACCTTCATAAAGAACCCTTCTGCGGTGCGTAGAACCAATGACGACTCGTCGAACCTGTCTGTAGGACTGAGGTACTATATAAACTGTCAAAAACAACCCTATGGTTGCCATCTACAGCCCGTCAAACAATGTATGGTTCATCCTATCAAGTCGTAGATCAGACTTCACAAACATAATTTTCCAAATCATAACTCCAAGTCTACGTCTTAATTCCTATGGCACGTAGGTCAGACCGTAGTCCCTGCTGTAATAAAAAATTTCGGCATTTTCCCTTCGTTTCTAACTTTCCAACTTCCGGGGTATTATGTTTTATTGTTTTCCTAGTGGTTTAAGAACAAGGAAATTACCTTTTTACAACTTTTCCGTCTGTCAAAATGGAACGGAACAACACTGCATCATTTAGTAAAATGATCATAACTCTATATTATGAACTCGAAATGATGCAAACTTTATGGCGTTGGAAAGAAGATTAGTAGAACTTTGATTTGATAGGTTATGGGTCACCTACCTCTCAATATTCTAAGAGATTTTAAAGTTTTCTAAAGTAAAATCTTAAATGCAAACTCAACTGATAAGGAAACTTTCAACTCAACTTTGAATTAGATGATTATTATTACCTTAATTCATCACCAAATATCCTCCCACACTAAATAATTGCCTTTAATACCTATGTACAATTAAGAATCATTCGGTACAACCCTATACACCTATGAAGAATGGTTCGGCTCTTAGCTTAGAGAGTTTTGTGGTGTTACATTAACACACACATTTTTGTTGACTACGACTTGGAAAGGCATAAAGAGTGCTTTTTGTCGTGAATTTCATCGTATTTTAACCATATCTATATCTCCAAAGGTGATATGGAAACCCATCATTAAACAAGAAATGTTTATAAGAGTTTCATTATAGATCCTTTAGTCCTTTTTGGAGGGCATGATCCTAGCACACACAAATTCAAGCCAAAGTTTTGGTTCAAACTTCATTTCATGGTGAGAGCTCTCATCTTGCAAAGACACCCATACTTGTTGGTCAAGAGCGATAGTGTTAGCCATCCATTGACGTTTGCTTTCCTTTGTGGTGATTTTCTTCGTATAAATAGACACTTACCCTCTTTTCTCATCCCAAAAGAAAGAGTTGATTTTGATTAATGTTATGTCTACTCCACACCCGTCACAAGAACCTTAGGAAGGTTTTGAAACATTTTCACAACCCATAAAGGCCCATTGACTTTTTCCATGCTTTATATGAGGCATAAATGTAACAACCCAATTTCTCAAGCCATGATGGAACCTACTATAACCCACCAATAGGTAACCCAACCAATAACCCAGAATAACAACTAATGGGTGAAAGGGTACAAACAACAAGAAGAAATATTTTAAAAGCAATAACATAAGAAAAAAGAAAGGAACCCAAAAGATATATATACAATAGTAAAGAACCCTTGTAGAACCTGGAGCTCACGAGTACAGAACTGCTAAATAGAGAGAACACGTCTCAAAAGTGGACCCAAAATTCAAAGGCTTGTTGCAAAATGCAAAAGACTAGCAAACAAAATACAGATAGAAACATGTAAAGTTCACTACGCCATGTGTTCACCGTAGCCTCTGAATCTTCCAACTTTAAGCATGATAACTGCGCTGAATACAGGTGATTGGACCCTGCATCTAGAAAAACATGCAAAGTGTAGCATAAGTACCAAAAACACATCATAGGCAGACTGAGAAAGAAAACTAAAGGCAATATGAAGTTCTAGAATTTAAATACACAGAGGTCAAGGAACGGAATACTTAAAGGAATGAACACTAGTGTACTAACAATAGAAATTATGTAAGTACAACTACCTAAACCTAACTGGACCCCCATAAACCCAAAAGCTACACTTGTGCACATGTTTAAATAATAACATGAATGGACTCCCATAAGCCTGACAAGAGTACATAACAACTAAGGACTAAACTGAGAAACTGAAGATATTACAAAAATTGCCAAAACCTTCCACGGACTATAACCGTGGTAAAGGTGTCCAAGAATACAAAGAAATCACCGTGCCAGAAGTTTAATCGGATCAAGCCGATTTACAATAGAGTCACCCAATCTGAACTTTAATCAGAGCAATGGGGATGTTAGATAGAATCTACAAGTCAAAACTTGAATTATATCAATGGGGATATCAGATAAAATCTCCCAATCAAAACTTAGCAAAACTTGATTCAGATCAAAGGGATGATAAAAGCAGGGATTGAACAAGGCTAAAAAAAGCACACATTGGATCAAAACGAGAGTAATAATAAGGTATACAGAATCAAATCATAGAAAATGAACTCCAATGACTCCATGATTCCATTACCAAATCAATACCGTTCAAATACATAGCACAAGACTAGATCACATAAGACTAATAAGGAACATACCGGCATAGTATCAAAACACAGAAAAATTGAGTGAATAGCGTAAATTAGAAGAGGCAGAGCACACTCATAAGCAACATCACCAACAGTTTCAAAAATCACAAAATTCCCAATAGACCAAGGGCTAAGCTTGCCCTGCCTCCTGAATCTCACCATGCCCTTCCTGAGTGACACACAAAAGAATACCTTGTAAGTAACCACAAACCTCAATAAAAGACGCCTATGATCGGCGTAACTGTGGTTCTTACCCTTAGTTGTACTGAGCCTATGTTGAATCATATGCACATGCTCTAAGTCATCTTGAATAAAATTGGTACCAAGCAGCCTAGGCTCGGAACACTCAAACCAAAAAACTGGAGAGTGACAATGCCTATCATACAAGGCCTCAAATAGGGCCATTTCAATACAAAAGAGATTGTTGTTGTTGTACGTAAACTCCACCGAAGGCAAGAACTTTTCCCAATGATCTCCAAAGTCAAAAACACACACCCAATGTATATCCTCAAGAAACTGAATAGTACGCTCCAACTAGCCATCGATCTGAGGGGTAAAAAGTTGTTCTAAGGTCAGCATGAGTACCAAACTCTTCTTGAAAGGTCCTCTGAAATCTAGAAGTGAACTGAGAACCCCGGTGTGAGATGATAGATACATGCACATAATAAAGATGAACTATAGAGACAAGCCAACCTCGCGATGCTGAACAAAGAATGAATGGGAAGGAAGTGTGCCGACAGGTCAATCAATCCATAATGGCCCAAATGTTTTCAACACCTCTTGAAGTCTTAGGCAAAACTAAAACAAAGTCCATAGAGATACGCTCTCATTTGCACTCCGTAATGGGAAATTTCTGAAACTCATGACCTGGACTCAAATGCTTGGTCTTCATCTGCAAGTAGAAAAGGCAATAGGAAACATAGTGAACAATATCTCTCCTCATGCAACTCCACCACTAGTGCTGCCTCAACTATTGATACATCTTCGCTGTGCCAGGATGGATAGAATATATTTGGAAGCACAGGCCCAACGAAGGATCTACTAAATGAAATCCCCAACTCTTGGAACACAGATATCGCTCGCAAACCCCAAAACCCCATCGGAATCTAACATAGCCTTAATAATATCACCTCCCAACAATCGATCACGAAGGGCAACCAAGGTCTTATCCTCAAGATGGCAACCATGAATCTGCTCCAACAAAGAAGACTGAACTCATACATAGGCCAATAGCAACCTAGAATCAAAAAGATCCAATTGAATTATCCTTCTAGTTAGAGGCTGAATCTCAAAATTCAAAGGTTGCTCAACAGTACATAGGAAGGCTACACTGCCCATACTCACCAGCTTTCGACTTAAGGTGTCCACTACCACATTTGCCTTGCCTAGATGGTATAGAATAGAGAGGTTGTAGTCCTTTAGGAGCTCAATCCAGTGGTGCTGCCTTAAATTAACGTCTCCCTGGCTCATAATGTCCTAAAGACTCATGTGGAATGTTTATATCTCACATCAAACTCCATATAGGTAGTTCCTCTAAATTATAAGGAAAAAACTACTGCTGCCAACTTTATGTCATGAGTGGGATAGTTGCGCTCATGCATCTTAAGCTAACTCGATGCATAAGCTATCACTCGGCCCTACTTCATCAATAAACAATCAAAACCAATGCAAGATACATCATAATATACCGTGACACCATTTTCCTCAATGAGAAGAGTCAATATATGAGTGATAGTAAGCCACTCCTTGAGATTACGAAAGCTCAACTCGCATTCCTCAGACCCTCAAATGGAAGATCAAGGCAAGTCAACTGGGTAAAAGGTACCACAATGGTGGAGAAGCCCTTCACAAACCTTCTGTAGTACCCCACTAGTCCGATGAAGCTCAAAACATTAGTAAAGAGGCTGGCCTGGCCCAATCACTAATAGCCTCAATGTTTCGTGGAACTACCATACTACTATCCTTGGATACCACGTTCCCCAAGGATGCTACAGACTCAAGCAAAAACTCACCCTTCGAGGACTTGGCATAAAGCCCCTAATCTCTCAAAATATAGAGCACAATCCTCAAATGTTGTACATGCTCTCACCGACTCAATGAAAATAAAAAGTTTCACCTATTCACACAACGATGAAAGAATAAAGGTATTTCTTTAACACATGCTTCATCAAGTAACTGAAGGCAGATGGGGCGTTACCCAACCCAATTGACATCACTTAAAACTCATAATGTCCATAACGAGTCCTTAATATGGTCTTAGGGATGTCCAATGCCTGCATCGTCTCCTAATGTTATTTGAATGTAAAATTAATATTAGAAAACACTGCGACACCCTAAAACTTGTCAAATAGATCATCAATAAAAGGCATGGGGAAACTTTTATTCACTGTCACCTTATTTTGCTGTATGTAATTAATCACATATGCATGGATCCGTCCTCTTTCGTTTAAAATAGGAAGGGACACCCCAAGGCATTAAACTAGGCTTAATGAATATCTTAAAGTAGTTGAATACTGAGATCCTTGAGCTCTGCGTGGGTTTTTTGATAAGGAGAAATATAAATAGGATAAGTTCTCGGCTATAGGTCAATAACAAAATAAATACCACACTCTGGGTAGGCAACGTAGGTCAGTAGGAAACACCTAAACAAACTCACAAACAATCAGAATCGACTCAACCAAAGGAACCTCCTTATTCACATCCCGCACATATGCCAAATATGATAGACAACCACAAGCCACAAATCTCTGGGTCCTAATATAAGAGATAACATCAACCAGTTTGCGACTACAAGAGCCCTTCCACACCACCAGGGGAGTAAAAGACATGTCTAAGGTAACAGTATTAGAAAAGCAATCCAAGACCGCATGGTAAGGGAATAATAAGTCCATGCCCAGAATCACATCTAAGTCTAACATATCAAGAAATATTCGGACATCCAAGGTATAACGCCCCTGGATAGTAACCAAACAAAATTGAAATACATGATCCACAAATAAACACTCACACATCGAGGTCAAAATATGCAACATCGCTGGCAAAGCTTTGAACTCATACTCATGTGAAGAATAATACACATATACATAGGAAAAAGTAGAGACTGGATAAATAAACCGAGGTGGGCTGATGGAATAAAATAATTGTACTTCTGATAATATCATCTCATGACTCAAACTTCACCCTTTTTGGAGCTACTACAGATGGGACTTACAGCCTCTACACTAAGCATCAACCCTACCAGCTGACGTGTATCTTCAGGGATGACCCTAGAAGCAAACTCTCTGGTCCTTACCTTAAGCACCGCCTATATATGGAGCTTCCACTGTTGCAACTTGCCTTGTTGGGTATGGAGAAGGTGTACCCATCCCATGCTAGGGAAACTCTTCGGAAAAATGATCAAACTCCCCACTTTTATAGCAACCCTGTGAAGATTGGCCCGCAACATAGTAGTTGCCACCATGACTTGAAGCACCTAACTAAGAACTCCTTCGTTTGTGACCCATGTTGGCATCACCTTAACTATATATTGGTCAACCTTTAATGCTTGAACTGAGGACTAACCAGGTAGGCTGGACTGACCCTACTAAATCTGTAGGTGAGGCATATCATCGAAGTCCCTAGGGCTATTACGGGACACATTGTAGCTATCCTCATGCAAAGCCTTCTAATCACAGCCCCTATTAGCCTCATGATGGTGTTGTTCTATAGTATGGGCATGGTCAACTACATCTAGAAAGGATCGTCTTGTTGAAACTAGAGCCTAGGTATCAATTAGACTCAAATATCTAACAAAGCATTGAACTCTCTCCTCCTTAGTAGGTAAAATCATAGTAACATAGAAGGAGAGAACGTGAAAATTGATCTCATTTTTAGACATGATCATGGAGCCCTACTTAATTCTTGATAACATATCTCAAAGTCTATCTCAGGCGCTCTTGATGATAAAACTTGCAAAGAAGGCCTCTGAGAACTCAATACCAGTGACCCATGGAGACCCCACCGGTCTAGTCTCTAGATAGGAAGGCAATTAGTGCCTCGCTGGCCTATCAACATGAGAAGTAGTGAAGTCGGCTCCAATCGGCTACACAAAGAAAAAAGTGTATAGCCGCTCATAGAAACTATAAAGAAACATATGGGCATCCTCTCCCATCGCCCCATATAACCTTAGAGGTGCTAATCTAAATAACACTACGAGCTTCTTTTGGTCCTCTAGCAACATATCTCTTGATGCAATGATGAGATGGGCAGCTCGAGGTAGCACCTAAACCTTAGATGTAATGCTGGCTGACCATGTGTTGCTGGTGCAACAATAGTTGGGGCCTGCTGCATACCCCAAGGACTATTAGTATTTGAGTAATGACTTCCTAAATATCAGGAGCCATAGTTGGGTGAGTTTGTGGGGACTGGCCCCGACCCCACTAGCTGAAGAGGAACATGAGTTTCCTAAGCCTCTATGTAGTCCTCTCCATGTCACAGGTAGGTGCTACAGCCTAGCATGCTGGTGCGGTTGTCCTCTACCCCTCACAAGGGCTCTATATGAAGGCTCAGGTTGATCAGCCCAGTTGCCAAATGGCTTTGAACCAGCCATCCCTCAAAAGAATGAAACATGTCGGATTCTATGAAACTAAAAAGACACACTGCAAGAAAGTGATACAAAATAGAGAACATTCCTAACGACACACTATACAATCCTAATGGTAGGATATAGATGTCTCCGCACCAATCCACAAGACTCTACAAGAAATTAGCTTTGTATAATTGAGACTAGTGAACCTACAGCTCGGATTCCAACTTATCATTATCCAATTTCTTTAGTCTTGATGGCACCTACTATAACTTATTAGTAGTTAAGACAACCATAACCCATAGTAGAAATTATTGGGTATAAGGGTAGAAATATGCGAAAGCAACAATTTAAAAGTAATAACAGGAGGAAAACATAAGCAAACCATAAGATATATATCAAATAGTGAGGATCCCTTCCAAAACATTGAAGTCCGAAGTACAGAGCTACTAAATACAAAGTGCAATTCCCAAAAGTTGATCCAAAATACAAAAGGCTTTTCTTAAAATGCAAAAGATTAACCAACAAAATATTAATGGAAACAGGTAGAGTCCAGAATGTCATGTGTTCACCCTCGCCTCTGTATCTAACAACTGTAAGGTCTATATCAGCACTAAGAACTGGTGCTCGAACATGCATCATGAAAATGATGCAGAATGTAGCATGAGTACCAAAACAACAAGTACTCAACAGGCATCATAGATAAATTGAACAAAAAAGTTTATGATGTTAGTAGAATAGTTTAATTTAATTGAACCTCCATAAGCCCAGCTGGTACATTCATGCGCAAGTTTAAGTAAAAACTCCAAATTACTCCCATAAGACCGATAGGTACTATTTACATTCCTACTTTTGCAAATAAGGCAAAACGTTGTGATAATTTAAAAAATAATCAATTAATTCAATTATATTAAGTTTAAAAGAATTTAGTGTCTGAGTCAGGGCAGAGGTGGGTTTCAGCCAGGAGCATCAGGTCATGGTGGTCGATGTCCAGCAGTTAGCAGGCCTTCTCAGGGCTGCTTCACTTGTGGGGAGCTTGGTCATTGGGCCAGGGAGTGCTCGACTTCTAGATCAGCTCTACTAGCCCCTGAGGCAGCGAGACCGGGTTCGGCAGTAGCACCTCCAGCTAGAGGAGGGGGTCTGCAGCAGGGTTCTCGGGGAGGTCCTCAGGGAGGCAGGATAGGGGGTTGAGTGGATGTGCGGGGTAGAGGTGCCCAGGGCCATTTCTATGCAGCTCCGGCTAGAGAAAAGGCCGAGGAATCCGATGATGTGATCACAGGTACGGTTCTGTTATGCCATCAGTCCACTTCAGCCTTATTTGATCGTGGTTCTACCTATTCATATGTGTCTGATTACTTTGTGCCTCCATTGGGAGTGAGTCATGAGCCCTTATCGGTTCCATTGCGTGATTTGACCTCAGTAGGGGATTCCTTAGTAGTGGATTAGGTTTGCAGTTCTTGTGTGGTGACTATTCTAGGGCAGGACACTTTAGTTTATCTTATTGTGATTTGTATGGTAGATTTTGATGTGATTCTAGGCGTGGATTGACTATCTCCTCACCGGGCTGTCTTGGACTTGTATGCCAAGACTTTGACTTTAGCCATTCCTCATATCCCGCCGGTGGTGTGGCAGGGTTCTTGTAGTCGCACACCAGTTGGGGTGATTTCTTATTGTCGGGCCCAGAGGCTGGTGGACAGTGGATGTTTTGCTTACTTCTCATATGTTAGATATGTGAGTAGGGAGGGCCCTACAGTTGATACAATGCCTATTGTCCGAGAGTTCGCAGATGTGTTTCCTACCAACCTTCCTGGCATACCCACAGATCGGGACATTGACTTTGGCATAGACTTGGAGCCGGGTACTCGTCCCATTTCTATCCCACTGTACCGCATGGCACCTGCAGAGTTCAGGGAACTCAGTGATCAGCTTCAGGATCTCTTCAGTAGGGGGTTCGTCAGACCTAGTGTATCGCCTTGAGGTTCCCCAGTCCTGTTTGTGAAGAAGAACGATGGCACCATGCGGATGTGTATCGATTACAGGCAGTTGAATAAGGTGACGATGAAGAACTGTTATCCTATGCCTCGTATTGATGATCTATTCGACAAACTTCAGGGGCTATCGTGTTTTCTAAGATCGACTTGAGATCATGTTACCATTAGGTGAGGATTAAAGCAGCGGACATCCCTAAGACAACATTTAAGACTCGCTATGGCCATTATGAGTTGCTGGTTATGTCTTTTGGGTTTACCAATGCCCCTGCCGTCTTTATGGGCTTGATGACTCGGGTGTTCAGGCAATATGTGGATTTCTTCGTGATAGTCTTCATTGATAACATCTTAGTGTACTCACGGACCCATCATGAGCATGAGCAGCATTTGACGATAGTGCTCCAGACTTTGAGAGATCATCAGCTTTATGCCAAAGTCTCCAAGTGCGAGTTTTGGCTTGACTCTATAGCATTTTTCGGGCACATGGTGTCCAAGGATGGCATTATGATGGATCTGACAAATATTGAGGCTATTTGTGGTTGGGCTAGGCCCACCTCTATGAATGAGATTCGGAGCTTCGTCAGATTGGCTGGGTACTACAGACGCTTTGTTGAGGGTCTCCACTTTAGTGGCGCTTTTGACACCGTTAACTCGCCCGGATGTTCCTTTTGTGTGGTCGGAGGAGTGTGAGAGGAGCGTTCTGAGACTCAAGGAGTTGCTTACCACCGCTCCTATATTGACTCTTCCAGTTGAGGGTGAGGGCTTCACGGTCTATTGTGACGCATATGACATTGGTTTGGGTTGTGTTCTGATGCAGCAGGGCCGGGTCATTGCTTATGCGTTGAGGTAGCTTAAGTTGCATGAGCGCAACTACCCCACTAATGACTTGGAGTTAGCGGCGGTAGTTTTCGCGCTTAAGATCTGGAGGCATTACCTATATGGAGTTCATTATGAGATATACACTGATCACAGGGGCCTTTAGTACATCATGACTTAGGGGGATCTTAATTCGAGGCAGCGCCATTGGATAGATCTCCTGAAGGACTATCATCTCTCTATTCTCTACCGTCTGGGCTAGGTGAATGTAGTAGCGGATGCCTTGATTTGGAACGTAGTGAGTATGGGTAGTCTAACCTTCCTTTTTGTTTCGGAGCGACCCTTGGCTTTTGACATTCAGTCCTTAGCCAGTCAGATGGTAAGGCTTGATGTTTCATATTTCGGCCGGTGTTAGCTTATGTGGGGGTTCAGTCCTCTCTACTTGATCAGATCTGTAGCCTTTAGGTTAAGGATGAGTCTTTGGCAGCACTGAGAGATAGGGTTTTGGCGGTGATGACGGGCAGGCTACCTTACATCCAGATGGGGTTTTGCAGTTTGATAGCCGTTTGTGTGTTCTGAGAGTTTGAGACTTGATCCAGCTGATCGTTAGCGAGGCCCATGATTCTAGATATTCTATTCATCCGGGCACGGCAAAGATGTATTGTGATTTGAGACAGCATTACTCGTGGAATGGTATGAGGAGGGACATCTCAGACTATGCGTCCCGTTGTTTGTGTTGCCAGCAGATGAAGGCTGAGCATATGAGGCCAGATGAAGAGTTGCAGAGGTTACCCATTCCTAAGTGGAAGTGGGAGCGTATCACCATGGACTTTGTTGTGGGATTGCCACGGACTCCTAGGGGTGTTGATAGTGTCTGGGTCATCGTGGATTGATTGACCAAGTAAGCACAATTCATCCCTGTTCATACATCCTACCATGCTGAGAGGTTAGCCCGTATCTACATTCGGGAGGTAGTTCGTCTTCATGGTGTGCCTATTTCTATAATCTCAGACTGGGGCCCACTGTTCACTTCCAGCATTTAGAGAGCATTTCAGGAGGAGTTGGGCATATGTGTGGATCTTAGCACAACATTTCACCCGCACACTGATGGCCAGTCAGAGCGCACTATTCAGGTTCTTAAGGATATGTTGCGGACCTGTGGTATAGATTTTTGGGGTCAGTGGGACAATTTCTTGCCCTTGGATGAGTTTGCGTACAACAACAGCTACCATTCCTGCATTCAGATGGCCCCATTTTTAGGCCTTACGTTGTAGGCGTTGTCGCACTCTGGTTGGTTGGTTTGTGTCTACGGAACCTAGGCTGCACGACATAGGTTTATTTCAGGAGCCCTAAGAGCATGTGAGGTTGATTCAGGATGGCTCAGAGTAGACAGCGGAGCTATGATGACTGCAGGCGTCGACTATTGAGTTTTGCCGTGGGTGATAGAGTATTCCTTGGAGTATCGCCCATGAAGGACGTGATGAGATTTGGGAGGCGGGGCAAGCTTAGCCCTAGGTATATCGAACCTTTTGAGATTTTGAGAGCAGTTGGCGAGGTAGCTTATGAGTTGGCTTTACCTCCAGCATTCTCAGCCGGTCATCCAGTATTTCATATTTCGATGTTGCGTCGATATATTCCATATGAGTTTCATGTGCTCCAGTTTGATGCGATTGAGTTGGATGATTGCTTGGCTTATACAGAAGAGCCAGTTGTTATTTTTGCTCGATATGTGAGCAGCTGAGGTCGAAATTCATTCATGTGGTTAAGGTCCATTGGAAGCACCATCCAGTTGAAGAAGCTACCTAGGAGATCGAGCGGGAAATGCGAGAGCAGTTCCCCAGCTTATTTGAGCCCTCAAGTATTTCTTGATCCTTACTTTCGCGAACGAAAGTCCTTGTAGTAGTTGATATTGTAATGACCCTCCAGGTCATTTCTGTGTTAATGCCTTCTTTCTGTAGTGACCCCAAGTAATTTATGACTTGTTGGCACTGACTATTCGGTCACCTGGATGTTCGTTTAGGTTTTATGCCTGTTTTTATGGTTTGGAGCGTTTGAACCTTAAAAAGTTGATTTCAGTCATAACTTCAAGTAAACGACCTCAGATGAGAATTGTGACAATTCCATCAGCTCCGGAGCGGCCAAATTAGGCTAAGAGCATGGTTTGGCCAAGGCCCAGGGGTTTTTGGTGTGATTTTGGGGCTAGTTAGCTCTTTAGTCTTTAAAATTGTGTTTAAGGTTGACTTCAATCAACATTCTTGGAGAACGTTCTCGGATGGAAATTTTGATAGTGCAGTTAGTTTCGAAATGCCAATTTTGGTCTAGAACGACCCTTTGAGAATTATCGGGAGCTTCCGATCTAATTTTGAGACCTTTGGTAGACGTTGGCTAAAATGGCTCATTGGGTGTGGGACCCACTTTTTGTCGAAACGACCTCGTATGGAAATTTTATCTGTGCCACTGAGTCTGAAATGTCGAATTCGAGGGGGTAGCATATTTCGTTTGCATGCACGGAGTTCCGAATGAATTCTGAGATTCCCGTCGAAGTTTTGGAATTCTCCAAAATTTAGCTGGTTCACAGCTGTTAGTGCAAACACCGTTGTTCTCCGCGTTCGCGGGATAGGATTCGCGTTCGCGGGATAGGCTCCGCATTCGCGGACGGATGAAGGTGTCTACTCCTCATTCGCGGCCAGTGGCCACGTTCGCGGAGTTCTGTGTGTATGGGAGCAACTTGTACTCCGCGTTCGTGGAGGCTTGGCCGCGTTCGCGGAGAAGAAGGATCTGCTTGTGTCTATTTAATAAAGTCGAAGCTCCCATTTTGGAGAGCTTCAAGCCTTCATAAAAATCTCCTCAGTGGTTGGTTTTTTGAGATTCGAAGTCCCAGGCGCTCGGATTCTAGTTGGCTTTGTGGGGTTTAGGTTGGGGTTCATTGGGTGTTCCTCATTTTCCGTGAAATCGAGGGTAAGTTCTTTTTTGGCCTATTTTGTTTAGTTTAGTGATTTGTTATTACGGGCTGTTATGAGCTGATCCAACCCCTAATTGGCGATCCATTTTGGGATTCATGTTTGGGGAAGGATTTGGGACCTTTTCACGGAGTAAATTCTGGAAAATCTAGAGCGGGTCACACTTTGCCCGATTTGACTCCAAAATTTGTATGTCTCCGAATTTGTTGATTTTAGTGTCTAAACGACCGTGTTGACGCCGCGATTCTATTTTTGATAGCGTGGCAGCAGTCTGAGGCTGTTCGAAAGGGGAAATCTTCCGATGAGTGACTTATAACACTTGTGATCGACTTTTTGTTAGGTTACGGCTTCCCTTCCTTCAAGATTGAGCTTTAATGTGTAGTTACTGGTTGATATTTTTGAATCTAGGGTCGTTGGCTAGGTTTGTTTCCCTTATTCCCCGATTCTTTAGTTTGGAGTTGATTATTGGGTTGTTATGAGGTAGTATCATGCTATAGGTTGTGTTGTTGACTTGATTGGTTTGATCTTTGTATTGTGGGTTATTAGTTAGTGGTTATCTGATGTTGCATGGGTCTTTTCACTCCGTGATTGGTTGATTGTTGTGATTCTTCCTTAGAATAGGTTGTTATATTGTTGACATAGTCCCATGTACCTGGTTGACTTGAGTTTGTATTCGACGTCGATTCGGATGAACTAGATCCTTTTTGACTGGTATAGCAGACTAGAGTCTGACAGTATGAGCCTTAGTATAAGCGTTCTCATGGATTCTTTCTCCCTTATCTCTGCAATTCTTGGGATGCTGCCGGAAGATGTAATCGTTACGCCGATTGTCGGTTTAATTGTGTTAGGTTGTGAGCCTTCAGTTGATATACCTGTGAGGGCGGCGGACCGTGATGTTTAGTGTTGCGTGGTATGGTTGATATTGACTTTTTCCGGTTATGTGTTGAGGATATGAGGGGAATGGAAGGCGATCCACGAGTTATGGGTTATTTGAGGTCCTCTGCGGAGTAGACATAAATGGTACACTCGTCTGGCTAGGTCAATGCCCCCGGAGTGGTCGATGGTACACTCGTCTGGCTGGGTGAATTCCCCCAGAGTGTTAGATGGTACACTCATCTAACTGGGTCAATGCCCCCGGAGTGGTAGATGGCACACTCATCTGGCTGGGTCAATGCCCCCGGAGTGGTAGATGGCACACTCGTCTGGCTGGGTGAATGCCCCCGGAGTGTTTGATGGCTCACTTGGCTGGTATGGGCTGGGCCAAGGGCGATGCCCCGAGAGTGATAGCCTCTTTGGACAGTTGGATACCGGGTTATTTAGAGGGGTCGGCGTACCCCTACCTATTTTCCAGTACTCGACTTGCTGGGATCATGTCCCCGCTGTAGCTTGATAGATTTGTGTATTGCTTTGGGAAGTCAGACTTGTGGTCGGTTGAGTATTGGTCATTTGTTCAGTGCGGACTTCAGTTCCTTGATCCTGTAGTTCTAGCTTTTCAGTGTACCTATCCGGCTTATGGAGGTCCGTTTGGGTTCTTACTTAAACTTGGGCACGAGAGTGTTCAGCGGGTCTTATGGGGGGCCCAGCTTGGTTTAGCATAGCTATCCTCAGTTTACATTCCATTTTCTCTGTTTCCATTCTGTTGACCTCTGTTGTTGTTGATTCTATCTTGTTTGCCTATTTTTACCTTTCTTGCTCAGTCGGCGTGTGATGCTTAATGGGTACCTGTTATTTTGGAAATCATGCTACACTCTGTATCTATTTTCGTGATGTAGGTCCGAGCACCAGTTATCAGCGTTGAGATCGGGCCTGCAGCTATCAGTTCAGGAGACTAGGGTGAGCACATGGCGTTCTGGGATTACTTGTCTCCTTCTGTATATATGTATTTTAGCTTGTCTTTTGTTTTCGAGACAGTTGTTTCTGTGGTCCACTTTTGGGACTTGTACTCTTGTTAGTGGTCCTGTATATGTGACTTCCAGGCTTTGGGAGGTGTGTCATATATATTTTGTTTGGTTTCGTTTCAGCCTTCGTTTATGTGTTTTTATGGTATGCTTCCGCTTGGTTTAGAATTAGTTTCAACTCTTAATCCCATTACTGCTAAGTTCTGGGATGAAGTTTGGCTTGCCTACTGGTGGGATGGTAGGCACCATTATGACTTGAGGAATCGGGTCGTGACAAATAGAGACTTGAATGGAACCCTAGCTCTTTTTCTTCTTCCTTAGAGAGAGAAATATTTGAGGGGATGAACTTGATCAACTTTAGGAAATTTAGAAGAATGAATTGAATTGGGTTATTTGGGGCTCTACAATCATTAGATATGGCTTAGGGTAGAAAGCAAAACAACGTAGTTTGGGTACAAAATACTTTGAAAAAAGACCACAATGACCCTAACTTAAAAACTGACGAGGTGACAGTCTAGAGGGGCTTCACGATCAATCTAAGGCATGATGAGCCGTATAGCCGGTCGTGAAGATTTACCTTCCTGAGAGAGCTCCACTAAAATGAGCCTAACGTTTTTACTCCAAACTTCCATTGAAGACAACATAATAGCATTGGAAAGAGGGCGCAAAGACCATTAATTTGATAGGTTATGGGACACGAAATTCAATTTGTACTGAGAGATATGATCTTTTAAAGTTGGCCCAAAACTCCAAACCTGACAAGTCCCTTTCATGGACGACTTCACGGATCGTGTGAAGCCTCATGGACAATCTAGGCTTCCTTGGTCCTTCACAGTGGCCTTGGGGTGGCACCTCACTATCTGGGTGACTTGTACGGACCCCTAGATGGACCATCCAATTCACCATGAGCTGTCTAAGGCATCGTCTAGGTGACTCTTGCCTAGGGGTAGTTTTGAATGGCCTCACGATGCCCTTAATAGGTTGTGGATCCCAAGACGGGCTGTCTAAGGTGTCGTGAAGGGTCCATGGACCATCTTGGGTTCATGGACCTGTACGTTTGCCTTTTTTAGCCATTTCTTGAAATCCAATGTGTTACAATGTCGAAACCAAGAAGGGCTGCCTATGTATCTAACAAAGATGAGAATCGGGTTCACGTAGTTCGTGAAGAAATGACATAAATTTTATTTTTTAAATTTGAAAGAATGAATACCTAACCCAAGAAGGGCTGCCTACATATCTCACTGAGATGAGAATTAGGTTCGCGTAGTTCGTAAATATATGACATAAAGTAATGCACACAATATTTTAATTTTTAAATTTGAAAGAATGAAAATCGAACCCAAGAAGGCTTTCCTAGGTATCTCACCAAGATGAGAATGAGGTTCGCATAGTTCTTTCTGATATGACTTTTAAAATATACACACACCATTTTTTTTAAACTTCAAAAATATATGCTGAACCCAAGAAGGGCTACCGACGTATCTCACCGAAATGAGAATCATGTTCGCGCAGTTCGTTCAGATATGATTTTTAAAATATGCACACAACATTTTTTTAGAAATTTAAAAGAATGTATACCGAACCCAAGAAGGGTTGTTGTCACGACCTAAAGTACCCCCTAGATGTGAAATGACGTATAGGACCCCGAGAGGCACTACACAAGACACTTAGTATACACCATACAAGATAATAGAGTTAAGAGATCAAAAGACAGTGTTATATTAGAAAGAGTTGACAAAGCATAGCGGAAGTCTAACATAGTCTCAAAGCCATCTAATACATGGTAAGAACTGTGATTGGGATGTACCCCATACATCACATACAAAATCCGAAATGAAAAGACATAAAAGCAATAAAGGAATCCTCGGTCCTTGGAACATGAGGACTCACAAATCTTCAAAGCTCACAATGGAATCACTAGTCACGAGTATGCGGAATAGAAGCACCGGATCCTATCTTAGTGAAACAATGTAGGCGAGAGTATGCATTAGTACATGGAATGTACCAAGTATGATAGCAATGCACAAGAGTTATAAATCATGTAAAAAGGGGACCTTCTATGACATGCAATGACAAAGCAAATTCATGAAATAACTTGTTAGAAAATATAAGCATAATCATGGTCAATGCAAAGTCATGAAATACCTTGTTAGAAAAAAACCACATTGACCTCTATCACCTTTGGATATTCGAAATTTCTTAGGTTTGGCTAGTTATTATAGAAGATTTGTTGAAGGGTTTTCTCTAACTGCCTCTCCATTGACGGCATTGACCCAAAAGAAAGTTTAGTTCATATGGTCCGAAGCCTGTGAAAAGAGTTTTCAAGAATTGAAGGATAGACTTACCTCCGTTCCGGTATTGACTTTACCGAAAGGGTCAGATGGGTTTGTGGTTTCTTGTGATGCTTGAACTGTTTGATTAGGATGTGTTCTTATGTAAAATGAGAAAGTTATTGCTTATGCTTTACGGCAACGTAAAATTCATGAAAAGAACTATCCTACCCATGATTTAGAACTAGCGACAGTAGTGTTTGCTTTGAAGATTTGGAGTCATTACTTATATGGGGTGCATGTAGACGTTTTAACCGACCACAAAATTTGCAATATGTGTTCAAGCAAAAGGATTTAAATATTCGCCAAATGAGGTGCCTTGAGTTGCTAAAGGATTACGACATGAGCGTCCTTTATCACACCAGTAAGGCGAATGTGGTGGCGCATGCCCTTAGTCGGCGATCTACGGGCAGTATTGCTCATGTTAAGGGTGATAAGAAGGATTTGGTTCATGACGTGCATAGGTTGGCTCGATCTGGTGTTAGGTTGGTTGATTCTACTGAAGGTGGTGTAATGGTTCATAATTGCTCCGAATCATCTTTTGTGTCAGATGTAAAGGCAAAGCAAGGTCTTGACCCGATCTTGATGGAATTGAAGGATGTGGGGCTTAAAAATTATGTTGAGGCTTTCTTCCAAGGGGGAGATTGTGTGCTTCAATATGAAGGTCATTTGTGTGTTCCCAATGTCGATAATTTGAGGGAGACAGTTTAATCGGAAGCCCATAGTTCTCAATATTCCATTCACCCGAGAGACACCAAGATGTACCATGACTTGTGGGAGGTCTATTGGTGGAATGGGATGAAGAAGGTTATTGCAAAGTTTGTGGTTAAGTGTCCGAATTGTAAACAGGTGAAAGTTTAGCATCAGAAACTGGTAGGTTAGTCCCAAGACATTAGTTTTCCTACTTGAAAGTGAGAAGATTTGAAAATGTACTGTATTGTTGGTTTACCCGACACTTGGCGACAACATGACTCGATTTGGGTTATTGTCGATCGAATGATGAAATCAACTTATTTCATTCCCATCAAGGATTCTTACTCGGTGCAAGACTATACTAAGTTATACCTAAGGGAGATGGTTAGGTTCCATAGGGTGCCCCTATCCATTATATCTTATTGTGGTACACAATTCACTTTTCAATTTTTTAAATCTTTCCAAAAAGGCCTTGGTAGTCATGTTAAGCTTAGATCGACCCTTCATCCTCAAACCGATGGGCAAGCGGAGCATACTATTAAAACTTTAGAAGATATATTGAAAGGTTGTGTGATTGATTTCAAGGGTAATTTTTATGATCATTTGCCTTTGATTGAGTTTCTTACAATAATAGCTATCACTCGAATATTGGTATGGCTCTATTTGCGGCTCTTTATGGTAGGAGGTGTAGATCTCCTATAGGTTGGTTTGAAGTTGGTGAAGTTGCTTTGATAGGTCCTGAGTTGGTACATGAAGCTATGGAGAAATTTTAGCTTATTAAAGAAAGGTTGAAAATGGCTCAAAGTCGACAAAAGTCCTATGCTTATGTTAGAAGAAAATATTTTGAATTCGATGCTAATGAGTGAGTCTACTTGAAAATTTCACCCATGAAAGATGTAATGAGGTTTGGAAAGAAA
The DNA here is from genome assembly GCA_018342035.1 of Solanum appendiculatum. Lineage (NCBI taxonomy): Eukaryota > Viridiplantae > Streptophyta > Magnoliopsida > Solanales > Solanaceae > Solanum > Solanum appendiculatum. The sequence continues at coordinate 120,648 of JAGDQO010001340.1, read as the reverse complement.
GGGAAGTTTAGTCCCCGTTATGTGGGCCAGTATTAGATTTTTGAGGCGTATTGGTAAAGTTACTTATGAATTTGATTTGCCTAATGATTTAGCATCAATTCATTCAATTTTTTATGTCTCCGTATTGAAGAAATGTGTTGGTGATCCGACATCTATAGTACCGTTGGAGAGTCTTGGTGTAAAATAGAGTCTTTCTTATGAAGTGGTTCCAGTTGAGATGATGGACCGGCAAGTTCAGAATTTGAGAAATAAAGATGTTGTTCCGTAAAGGTTCTTTGGAGGAATCAGTTGGTTGAGGGTGCTACTTGGGAGGCCGAGGCCGATATGATTTCCCATTATCCTCACCTCTTTCGCTCTAATTCTACTCTAGCTTAAGATATTTATTTCCTCATGGTTCACTCTTTTGGTCTCATGTGTCTTAGATAATCCCATTATTCCTCATTTATGCATGTTCATGAAAAGCTTAATTTTTGAGAAAATGATTTAACTTGATTGAATTCATGTTATGTGCATTTGAGTATGAGTTACATATAAAACTTATGAAATGATGCTTTGAACATGCTTTAGCTTGGAGTTGATGTTTCCTCCTCGGCTATGAGCGTTTATGTTATTGCATTCATGTTGGATTGTTAGATAAAGTTTCTACCCTCATTATGATGTCTTGAGTTCTATTCGAGGACGAATGTTCTCAAGGGGGAGATATTGTAACACCTCGAACTTGTAAAGAAGAAAAAATTGAGATTTTCTAAACTACATATCGCACCTACGGACCTAGGAGCTCTTACGGGCCGTAGATGGCATCCGTAGGTAGTGGGGAAAATAATTAAATATTTTCAATTAGAAATGTTTAATTAAAACTATGTTTATTTAAAATAATTTTATTAATAATATTTTGAAAGTTTTAATTGTCTATTGTAATTTTAGATAATTATTTAATACGAAGAATAATATGAAAAAAAAAACTTTCATTTTACATATATCTAGGTATTGTCTAAACACCCTATTCATCAAATACATAAATGTGGCCAGAGAATTTGCCAAGCCAAATGACATTACCAAGAACTCGTAGTGACCATATCTAGTCCGAAAGGCCGTCTTAGGAATGTCATCTTCCTTTACTCTCAATTGGCGATAACCCGACAGAAGGTCAATCTTAGAGAAGTAACTCGCTCCTTGAAGTTAATCAAACAAATCATCTATCCTTGGATGAGGATACTTGTTCTTAATGGTAACCTTTTTCGATTGCCAATACTCTAATCACATACGAAGTGAACCATCTTTCTTTCGAACAAACAAGACTGGAGCACCCCATAGAGAGATACTCATTCGGATGGGGCCTTTATCCAACAAATCTTTCAATTGCTCTTTTAGTTCCTTAAGTTAAGCTGGAGACATGCAGTAAGGAGGAATAGAGATAGGTTATGTATCTCGGAGAAGGTCAATACCGAAGTCTATTTTCCTTTCGGGAGGAACACTGGGTAAATCATTGGGAAATACTTTCAAAAACTCCTTAACAACGGGGACGAACTTAAATAAAGGGGTATGTGAATCCATATCCCTAACCCGCACAAAATGGTATATACAACCCTTAAAAATCCTATTTCGAGCTTTAAGACAATAAATAAACCGACTCTTAAGCATTGAATTTCCCCCTTTCCACTCTAGAACGGGTTTACTTTGAAACTTAAACTTGACCACTCAAGTTCTACAATCGATAAAAGCATAACATGAATGCAGCCAATCCACCCCAAATATAACATCGAAATCTAACATATCAAGCTCTACAAGATCAACATGAGTGACTCTTTGGGATAGGGAGACGAAACAATTTCTGTAGACTCTCTTAGCCACGATAGAATCACCAATATGAGTAGATAAGAAGAAGGGTCTATCAACACATCTAGAAGAACATCAAACCTCATAGCCACATATGGCAACACAAAATATAAGGTAGCACCGGGATAAAGCAAAGCATAAACATCAAGATTATAGACATTCAACATACCGATAACCAAATCGGGAGAACCCTCTTGATCATGACGGGTTTGAAGTGCATAGAACCTATTTTGCTTCTGACTCCCACAAGAACCTGATGAAGGATAAGGTTGTGCCCGTCGACGGTTATCTCCTTCATTCTTAGAAATGGAGGGACAATCCCTAATCATATGATCCGTCTTGCCACAATCAAAACATGCATTGGAACCGGCTAGGCATTTACCCTCATTCTTTCTTCCACATTTAGCACAAGTAGACAATGAAGACCCACTACAATTTCCTCCTTGAGGCTTAGGGTTAGACGCCCTTTCCTTGTAAAATTTAGGAGCCAGAGCATTGAAGGAACCTTTACCGAAGAATCTCTATCGGAATTTAGAACGACCATGCCCATGGGGCCTTGAGTGTGAAAAGTCACTATTACTGATCCGAGACCTCTTTGTCTCCCTAGACTTCTCGTTTAGTTTCTCCTCTTCAATTTGTTGAGCATGAACCATTAGACAAGAAATTTCCATATCATTGATAAGCATAGCGATACGACATTCCTTGACCACCATTTCGGACACTCCCGAAACAAACTTACTCATCCTTTCCCTAGGATCAGCAACCATAGTAGGAGCATACATACACAATTGTGTGAATTTCAAAGCATACTCCTTCACATTCATATTTCCTTGACGAAGGTTGATGAACTCAAGAACCTTTACTTCCCTTATCTCAAGGGGAAAGAACCTATCAAGGAAAGCAACCGTAAACTTTTACCAAACAAGAGGACCCGCATCACCCGCCCTTTCACTCTTCCATTGTTCAAACCACACTTGAGCCATAACCTTAAGTTGATATGCGGCCAATTCCACCATTTCCACAACGTGACACCTATGATCATTAGCACCTTGTACACCTCATGAATGAACTCTTGAGGATCTTCCTCAACCTTGGAACCATAAAACTCTGGATGATTCATTCTAGTGAAGTTCCTCACTCTAGTTGCAGTCGTACCCACATTTGGGTCCAGGGGGACCACAACCTCCATATTGGCTTGAGCCATCATGGCTGGGGCCAATACTTGGAAAGCATCTCTAAACTTTGCATTAGTCACTTACTCGACCAAAGGATCAACCGAACTTGAGGAGCTTCTCGTTCTGCATTCTCTCTCGCATTCCTTCTAGCGTATGCCCTTTGAGTAGCCATATCCTGAAAAGCATCAGATATGGATTAGGAGAGAGGGACTTATAGAGTTAAACTCTATCGCACGACTTTAGAATGATGAAAGAAGTGGAGTTTCCTAAACATCTTATAGCCTCTAATTCGTATGTGTGGCGCGCTTCAGACCCATGAACAAGACTCTACTCGACGTAGCATATGAAGCATCCTAGGACACTTGTAAAACCTTGTGCTTTGATAGGGGCGTCAAATGGGCGTGTTGGGTTGAAATTGAAGATATTGAAATGGTTGAAATAGATATTGAGTTGGTACTTGACCCGCCCAAGTTTACTTTGAGCTCAAATGGGTTGGGCTCAAGTGGGCTCAAAATCAAGTTGAGTCTTTACCCGTTCAATTTGACCCACTTCATCTCAATAATTTTAATATATTATTTTTTATGTTTTATAATCACAATTTGAATTTCAACTCAAGAAATTTTTTTAACAAAGTAACAAATGGATAGATAGATCCTAAAAGATATAAAATACATAGTAATTCGTACCTTCAATATAGGAACATACATTATATTAATGCAAAAAAGGGTCTAAAAAAGGGGTTGAAATTGTAGATGAAATTGGGCTCAATTGAGGATTCTCTTAAAATGGGTTAAGGCTTGAATGGGTGGAGATTGAATCCAATTTAAATTATCTTGAGCCCAACCCTTAAAATTTTGGGCGGGTTACATAGTACTGGGCTCATTTTGACGCCTCTATGCTCTGACAATAACGTTTGTCATGACCTAAAGTACCCCCTAGATGTTACATGGTATATAGGATCCCGCGAGGCCCTAAACAAGCTACTTAACATACATCATACAAGATAATAAACTTAAGAGTTCAAAAGACAGCTTTATATTAGAAAGAGTTGACAAAGCGTAGCGAAAGTCTAACATAGTCTCAAAGCCATCTAATACATGGTAAGAAAGGTGATTAGGACTTAACCCATACATCACATAGAAAATCTGAAATTAAAAGACAGGAAAGCAATAAAGGAATCCTCGGTCCTCGGAACATGAGGACTCACCAATCATCAAAGCTCACTGTGTAATCACTAGCCACGAGTATATGGAATAGAAGCATCAGATCCTACATTAGTGAAACAATATAGGAAAGTGTATGCGTTAGTACATGAAATGTACCAGTATGATAGCAATGCACAAGAGTTATTAAATAATGTAAAAAGGGGACCTTATATGACATGCAATGACTAAGTAAATTCATGAAATAACTTGTTAGAAAATATAAGTATAATCATGGCCAATGCAAACTAAACATATTTAAATCATATTTGAAATAACTTTAAAAATTAACCTTAGTTCATTATTGTGGGAAGTTAGCTTTAACCGACATAGACCATGTGAGCTATAACATGGAATTCAATGTCTATCCCACACCGAAAGAGATTTCCCTACTCTGCAAGGTAAGAACCATAAACTTCTAGCATAAGTGGATCCACTAGCTAAAGTCTATCTAAGAAAAACCTATAGTGGCACATAGTTTATGGCACACGGGTAATCGCCACTTATCCACTCAGTGCTAAGCATAATTCCCACAGATTAGTCACAATTCTTAACTTGTCTTATTATTAGAAGACATGGGTATTCTCCGCTTGTATTATTATTAAGGGACATGGGTAATCGTTGCTTGTCTTATCAATCATTGAAGAAACATAAAATAGCCAATCCAAGCTAGAGTTCATTAGAATAGCTCTTAGTTCTTGATTCAAAGTTTAGCTGAGAAAACCTTTCAACACTCTGAATCCTTTAAGTGAGAAAATCCTTTCACAATCATATTTTAAGTAGTATGTATGAAAATCCTTTCGCAACAACAACAAAAATGCTTCACTCTCAAAGCAACTTTAAATCATCATCAATTTCATAAATGAACATGCATATCTTGATAAAATTCATCCTTTGATCATTCATAACTTCATCATGGAATCATAGCTTAGAAATCATAAATCATGCATGGGTTCATATAATTTCATCTTAAATTAATTTAATTATCTCAATTTATGCATAAAAAGACATAACCCAATCAATTAAATCTTAATTGAAAAGAACCCATAAGATAGAATTAAACTCTAATTTCAATTGATGATTCTAACTTGTAAAAATTGGAGAATTTAGGAACCCTATGGAGGAAAGGACTTCATAGGTGAAAGCCATCATAACTTGGAGTTCAAAGGCCACAATCAATGGAGAATTCGGAGTCTTGATTTGAATCCCTAGTCTTCTTCTTCAAACATTACAGAGAGAAATATTTGAGGAAAAACTTTGGAGGGATTTTGAGAAATTTTAAGAGTGACTTAGAGTAGGCAGATTTTAGGATTAGAAGGCTTATATAGGGTCTTGGATTAGGACTAAACCAACTTAGTTCAGGTATAAATTATTTATGGAAAAGACCAAAAAGCGCTTAAAAATAAATGCCAGACCGTGACCTACGGTTGGGACCTACAGTCCGTAGGTCCAACTATGGACCATCCTGGTCAACCATAGAAAGATTCAGAAACTAATAATTTGGACCTTGAATCGACGAAACACATGTATGGTTCGTAGGTCCATAAATGGCAACTGTAGATCCCAACATAATGATTTAAAAATTAAACTAAGTCTAGGAGAGACCTACGAGACCTATCTACGACTAATACATGGAATGACGATCCATCCAGGTGAACAGTCAAAGAGGTTCAGAAACTTGACTTTTGAAATTATTTTCCCCACTACCTACGGATGCCATCTACGGCCCGTAGGAGCTCCTACGGTCCGTAGGTGGGATCCCTAGACACAAACACTAGTTTTAGAAAATCTGAAATATTTTCTTCTTTTCAAATCCGAGGTGTTACAGCTGCCTACCTATCACACTGAGATGAGAATCAGGTTTGTGTAGTTCATCAAGATATGTCTTAGGAAATACGCACAGTTTTTTCTTTTTTAAAATTTTTAAAGAATGTATACCGAATCCAAGATGGACTGCTACGTATCTCATCGAGACAAGAATAAGGTATGTGTAGTTCGTGAAGATATGCCTTTGGAAATATGCACAAAATATTATTTTTATTTTAACTCTTCTTTTGAAATTCAAAAAAATGTATATCAAACCCAAGAAGGGCTGCCTACATATCTCACCGAGATGAGAATCAGGTACACGCAATTCGTGAAGATATGTCTTTGGAAATATGTACAAAATATTTATTTTTTTAATTTTTTTCTTAAAATTTGAAAGAATGTATACCGAACCCATGAAGGGCTTCCTACGTATATCACCGAGAGGAGAATCAGCTACGCGTAGTTCGTTCAAATATTTCATAAAATTATTTTAAAATTTAGACAAACTTTAAGTGTTGCTCGTAAGTCTAGTGTTGGCGACATATTTTGTTAGAGAGTGTCTTCTGACTATTTGTTCCGCCATTTTTTGTGTCCTCTAAACTGTGGTAATCACTTGTTGTATTCTTTCTTGAATGTCTTTTGGAACTGTGTACTCTTTCGACTATTAAAAAAACCATGCATCATTATAACCATCTCCGACTACTGTCGGGGATGGGTTTCTTGCAAAAATATGATAAATGTGTGAAAGCGGGGCCATAGTTAAAAAACAAAAAATAAAATTGAGGAGTGCAACTTCATAGTCTAAGATTCCCCTGATTTGGCTTTTTGACGGGTTATTAATGTCTTGTGAAATTCAATGACTCAATTTTTGTGAGTTCTCTTTTCCCTTGCCGCTTCGAACGAGCAATAAGCTTCAAGGTGTCAAAGAAAAATGACTCGAAAAGTAAAAGTGACTTGGCATTGACTTGATATTTATGCCTATAAAGCTCTTGAAATTTTTTAGAAAAAGAATGAACTAGCATACAATATATTAATATAAAACAAATATATCACAAAACACACAAACAATGAATGCATGCCTTATACAAATGTGCCTTGAGTGTTGAGTCATCTCGGGCTAATGCGCTAATTTCAATGTTTTGGCTTCGCTCTACACTAGTTGAATATGAGTGCTCTTTGAAAAGGGACTTAGTTGGACAAACTTCAGGGTGAAGATAATACACGGCATTGGATGATCACAAATCAACTACCCGTTTACTACTAAAAAAAATATGATGTTTTTATGAAGGAACGGCCGTGAATAACCATGTAACCATCCTTTTCCTAATGCATTATATGTACCATTTGGTGGAAATCATGCCATGAAATGCAATAACAATATACAGACAATTAAATAAATGATGAATGAATAACAAGTACATACAAATAATCAACAAATGTTACAAGATGCAAGGAATAACATGATAAAAGAAAGATGTCCTCTCAATTTTTAAAAATGAACCCATAATGGTTAGAACCTCTATATTCCCAGCGGAGTCGCCATTCTGGTTACGTCCCTACTTTTTCAAATAAGGCGAAACATTGTGGTAACACAAAAAAAAATCAATTAATTCAATTATATTAAATTTAAAAGAATTTTCAGAAATTGTTTTTTTAGGAGTCGCCACCTAATTTTAGAAAAACTAGGAAATCAATTAATTAACTAAAAATTGTCTATGAAACCAATAAATTCTAGGGAAGGGTTCAAGTAATTCTGAAGGAAAGGTATTAGACATCCTTCAGAATCCACAATTGTGGGTCTCAACTGAATTCATTTTTTCAAATTGAGGAGATAAGAATAATATACAAGTTTAATAAACATTAAATATAAACAAATAATAAAGTAAAACGATAATATAAGAGACGGCCAAGTGTTTCCCTAACGTCAATATATACAAAATAATGAATATAATATTTCAACTTTATTCGAATGTCTTCATTCAAAAGCACTTCTGGGTACCTGTAAACACACTCAATAAAAGTGTTAGTAATGAATTAATATGAATCAAATAAAATGAAAGAAATAATAACTAAAATAGAAAATTCATCTAATAGATATAGGAGGCCTTGGAAATCAATGGTGATTTCTTCATCGGCCAGTTCTAACATACAACATATATAAACTTAAACTAAATTTCCGTCTTTAATAATGGGAAGGCCTCTTAAACCAACAGAAAGATTTTTCATTGGCCAATTGAACATTCTTAAAACACAAAATCTTATGAAACTACTATAAGATAATATATATATAAGAAAATCTAAATAATAACAATATAACTTTCTGGAAAACATAAGTGGATGTAATAAGTACATCAAAACTAGCCATGTATTTAACAAAAGTAAAGCAGTAAGATATGTTAAAGATGGAATCTTTTAGATTGTCATTAAGCAAGATTAACACTGAAAAATACTAAAACACAGTGGCCAAAAGACCAATAAGAACACAGACCAAGAGTGGGTGGAAACTAATAGACTAATAGAACAACATAATATCAAGAGCACAATGAAAAAATAAACAACAACTACAATCATGAAAAATTTAGAGAAAAAAAGTAAATCTGTAGAACATGTTTATGAAATAAAGATGATACTTAAAGTAAATTAAATAAAAATGGAGATAGAACTGAGTTACAGTTGGGGTTTTGTCAGAGTTGGCTTGTTTCTTGTCATTTTTGTCCATTGCCCAAGCATGGAGCTTTGAACTTCACTAAAGGCGGCGGCGTGGTGGAGTTGAAGTGGGTCTTAGAGGTTATGGGTCATCGAGAGACCTCTGGATCACCGGAGCTCATTGACGTTGAGCTAAAACACCTATAAAAAATAGAAAATGAAAAAGGGGAGAGGGAAGGGGGACTAGTTCGCGAAGAGCTCAGAGTTCACCATTAATGGTGGAACTCAAGCAAGCGAAAAGGAGTGAGTTTCATTGTTGTTTTGTTGTTAACTGGTTGTTTTAGGTGAAAAAAGGAGGGGTGGTTTTGGGTTTTGTAGGTTGGTTTTTGGTTGCGTTTCGGTGGCTTCTACTTGAGCTCATGGGTTGTAGTTCGGAGCAACAACAAAGTGAAAAAGAGTAGTGGTTGGGCTGTGTGGTTGTGGTGTTCTGGGTCGGGGTTGTGGGGGTGATTTATTGGTGAGTCTGGTTTGTATCTGGCTCACGATGAAGCTGGTGGTGGAGCTCGTTTGAGGCGGCTATTTTGTGTTTTAGGGTTTTTTTGAGCTGTTGGGTTTTGGGTTTTTTTTTCGAAGTTGGTGGTTGTTCGGAGAGGCAATCGGATTTCATTTTTCGATTGGTTTTGGTTGGAGAAAAATGCTGGCAGAGCTGCTGGTTGCAGCAGAGGTGAATGGTCGGAGAACTAATGATGTTTTATGGTCGTGGTTCATTGTTGATGGGTTGAAGGGAGGTCAGAGCTTCGCCGGATAAGCAGTGTGGTGGTGGATCTTGGACGGGAAAAGGCCGGAGTGGTGGTCGGAGTTTGTTATGTTTTTCAGGTTGTTTCAGAGGTGTGGTTGGGGAGGTGTTTCAGTGGTTGGTCTGGAGAACAGTGGGAATAAAGGTCAACAGATGATTTAATCAAATTGAACAATTACTCACAAAATATTCAACCGAATGTGACAAAAAATAATGTAATCAAAATAAATTGATAAATATCCTAAAATTTTTAGAAATAAGGATAAGTATCGATAAACTTATTTAAAATTATTTTAAAATGTATTTTTAACTATTGAATGAATAAAACATAAAAGTTATAAATTTTGAAAAAATTTAGGCCAAAAGTGGGTATCAACAGGTACACAAAAGATCTAAGGACTAAATAGATAAACTTAAGATATTACGAGAACTGCCACAACCTTCCACGGACTACAACCACAATAAAGGTATCAAAGAATCAAAATGAATCACCCCGTCCGAACATTAATCAAATCAAAGGGGATTTACAATAACGTCACCCAGTCATAACTTTAATCGAATTAAAGGGGACATAAGATAGAATCTCCTAGTTAGAACTTTCATTCGGTCAAAGGGAATATAAGATGAATCTTCCAATCAGAACTTGAATCGGATCAAAGGGATGATACTAGTGGGACTTAACCCAGCTGAAAGAGTTGCTCACGGGAGCCTCAAAATAGGAATAATAATACCGTATACAAATCGAAACATCGAGAATTCACTCCAATGACTGCAAGGATCCTTCACCAAATCAATACTAGTGCAAACCATAGTAGAGTACCGCCTTAGACTCTTCAGGGACCCACACTAGCTCCTACTCCACAAGCCGATGCTAAATCACCAATATGCCCAAAAGAACTCAAATACACACCTATTCAATCGCAAGGATAAAACCATGACATGAAAGGGAAATCTTAGCCGAGTTATCGCCTAACTAAGAATCACATGATCATACCCAAGTGTGCTATATCAGTCTACAGGGAGCTAAGCCACTCGAGTTTAGACCTATCGACTCTAAACTACACAAGTCTACGCCCAACACTAGTCTACGCCTAGAGTAAGGCAAAACCTTGTCAATATATGAAATAAATAAAAATAAAACATACCACAAGCTAAGGATGATCATAGGCAATACAATAACATTCTATCAATCCTTAAAAACCCAAAAATAGCCTAAAACATGATTTCTAGAAAGCTAAGCATGATTAACTAGGTTCCTAATGAAAATTCACACAATTCATCATACATTTACATATTCAAGCTCCATCTAAGCAACGAGAATCCACAGCCTACCTAAATGTAGACCGCACACACTCTAATTTACAATTTAAGAGCTTTTCACTTCCAAATGTCCTCTGAACATTGCCATGAACTCGAAAATGGGATCACAACATTAATATGTTCATTTAGACACTAAAAAGACAATAATTGGAGACAGAATGAAATTGGAGTCAAAATGGGCAGTGTGGGACCTGATAATGCTCAATCTCATGACCCATTGCACATTAATCTCATTTAAACTCATCCATGGGTAAAATCATATATGGCTTGGAATCACAAGTATCCACCTATTTCATTCAAGCATAGGTAAATATTTATAAACTAGTTCTCATGAACCTAGTTAAAGGGATAACCCGATTAATCAAATTATAGGTATTTCATGGATTCGGTATCTCTTGCTATAATCTTATGTAAGAGTTGTTACATCTCAAATTCTGCACCAATAAACTTTTCCCAACCTCAATTGACTCTTTCAAGCTCAATCAAACTAAAGAGGTAAATCCAAGGAGTGATCAAATCCATTAGGAAAGCATGTGATGTATGAAATTAATGAGATAATCAAAATGCCCACTACATAAATGAGAAAATATTCAATCAATTACAAAAGAAAAAGAAATCAACAACCCATCAAATATCTATTTCTAGAACAAAACCCCAATTCATCTATGATCAGTTACACCTACAATTCACGCACTACAAAACAAGGAAATGAAAAAAGGAAAGAAATAGTTACAATTAAGAACTCAATCTTCAATCCAATGGTGAATTGTTAGGAAACTTCCTATCAAAACATAAGCCCAAGCTATGGAGTATTCTTCAAAGTTCCAAGATGCAAAAGATATCAAAGATATTTTCCCATCACCATTGGTGATAATTTGGGGTCCAAATGTGTGAAATTCCTTCATTGCCCCTAAATTGTGCCTCGAAAGTGACTAAAGCAACAAGGTAGTAGCTAAAGAGACCTCCCTAAAACCACATAGATCATTGGTAAAGCAACCTCGGATTTTATTAGCCCCCGCAAGAGCAGCTGAGTGTATTGCAAAGTGACCCTTGACTTCTTTGGACCATTTGCTAAAACGAACCTCGCAGATCGCTAATGAGGCTTTGAGGTGTTGTTTACTATCTGCAAAAGCAACCGTTTGACGCATTTTCAACATCAGAGTGTGGATTTTTCCTTGTAGGTTCTCTATTACCACTCTTTTTTCTCCAAATTACATCAATATATAACTAACTACTTCTAAATAAGAAACAATTAAAATAAACATAAATTCAAGGATAACTAACCTTATTCTCTACTTAATTGACACAAAATCATAAGAGAAAGATTTAAATGAGTTCAAAATCTCCGACTCATCAACACCCCCTACTTAAAAACCTTTTTTATCCTCGAGAAAAATAACCAAGTCCACAAGAGGCAAACAATTTAAGCTCATTCGCCTTCCATTTCAATTAAGACCTATGACCATTACATTGGTTGGTACGTACAACTAGTAAGCAAGCAAGTGATTTTCTATCCAAGCAACTTCCTCGATTTAAAGCACACTTTTAAAAACACCACAAATTTTCAAGAATGATCAAGCATTAAAAGTAATTCTAAAGAAGTACTACCAACCACTAGTCAATCAAACAATATCGCTTGACTGAATTTCAGAATCTATCAACTTCACCTATCCATACTAATTTGCATTTCCTCACAAAAATGAACATCCCAAAACACTTACAGAGTATTTAAAAAAAAGATGAACAAAGGCACAAACACTCACACTCACAAGGAACATAACATCTACAGAAATGCCACGCCATAGGCTTGCCCTTACTTTCGATCATCATCGGCTCAAAAGCAATTGGTTGGAGATCAAAATTGACTTTTATCAACCTTAAAATGTACGCTTAGGGAAGCTAAGGAAATCATTTGGGTAAAACTGACTACACCCTCCTTGGATACTACACAGATCAATTCTTCAACTTGATTCATCACCACTTTTTATCATTTTGCAACCCAATGCATACTTTCTCTTGTTTCACACACAGTGCCCCACATGCAACAATGTCATATCCTGGACAATTAATTTTGTTTGTATCATGCACAAAAATTAGGGGAGGATGCAACTAGCCTCGATATTGACTAAATCGAGAAGCCAATACATAGGGTAACCAAGACACCTATCACAACAATTCGAACGAACAAGGTCACAACTAAAAAATATTGATAAAAATAAGGTCAACTAGGCAATAATACAACTGAGCTAAGAATTTGATGCCAATTGTTTGTTTTTATTAAAGAAATTAAGAAAAAAATAGAGAAAGTCTTTGAGAGAAAAAATGTTGTATTATTGTGAAAGGGAATTATTTTATTAAAAATCTAGAGACTTACATTTATAGATATAATTCCTAACTAAAAATAGAAAAATATGTTACTAACTTATCAGTAAAAACCAAATTGAACTAAACTGTACACACTCATCCACAAAAGCCTCTAACGAGTGACAAACTTATTACTTGGGGCTGGGCCCTGACCTACCAATATAAAAAAAAACAAGGCAAAACTAGAATATGGCTCTAGAAAGAGAGGAGCATACAAACCCTCAGCTGAAGTTGAACTCCTATTGAAACTGACGATCAGAGCCTCTTCTTGCACCTGCAGCACGAATGCAGTGCCCCCAAGCAGAGGGAGGTCAATGTGAATAACATATACTCGTATGTAAGGCTGAAAGCAATAAATGTAAGTATATTAAAGATACTAAACAAGAGTTAGGGATAGAAACAACCTGAGACTCTTGAAGCTGAGATATGATAACGACTTAACATTTATTTGTAAATGCAACCAAATAAGCCCATATACAAATTATACATCCCAAATGGTGAACTGTACAATAATCCTATCATAATAGTAACCCTGCAAACTGAGATATCCATCTTTATGGTGTAATAACTGAGTATGCTTCTGCCCAGCGGACATGCATACTATGGTGGTGTAATGACTGAGTAAACATTTGCTCACAAGACATGCCTATCATGGTGGTGTGGTGAACAATACTTTCAACTATTATTGTATCTGCCTACCAACATTACCCCATAGGTAGTGGAACATAAAGCCATAAACACTATAATCTACTAATCCAACCATGTTCATATCGAGTATATCTAATATTTATAGCAAATATGAATGTTGAATCTAAGAATGCAGCCTCAATAAGCCTCTTTAATACTCGTGAAATGAATCTATGTACATGTAACATATAAAGAATTAAAATAGCATATAAATATGCGTACTCAATATTTAAATAATCGTTAAAAGGTTTAGTTATAATAAGGAATCTTGTAGGCTTATGAATGACGTACTAAATAAATATTTTTTTGTCGTTGTATTGTATATTTGTTAACAAGAGCACGTAAATTTATATTTTTATTTGATCCAATAACCTTTTGTGTCTGTATATACACATATCCTTCCCGTAAGGTGCTTCCTTTACCTGTGCCGATAATTATACAATTAGACTCCTATTATTATATTATCGCTTCAATGATCACTAGTAGTTCTTAATTCTTTGGCCTCGCTCACATGGAAATATGGAACTCGTATACACAACTAATCATTAATGAATACACATATAGGATCAGCTCACATTGCTCACGATGGGTTGCCAAACCGAATTTGCAACTACAAAAGAAACTGTATACATATCGCCATTCGCTTTGCATTCATATATTTTAATATTGAAACTACTATAGACCATATAAGTTTCTTCCCAAGCTTTTAATAGAACCATACCATTACTCAATAGGAAGAAGCTACGTATACTAGTCCTATCAACAACGTAGATTCGTGCTTGAAATAGGAGGATAGTGTGCCTTTATATACCTTAGTTTGAGTCCTTTAATGTACTACAATGGATGAAATATCCTTTGGTCTTACAATACAAAACAAAAGCCAAGGAAAATTCAACTTTAAACACTAAGACAAAACATGCAAGTCTTGTCAACAATTCAACAATAACATGATAGGCGTGTACTCAAGAGATATTCAAATATATTAGTGATCGTAGTATTAAACACTTCATATTACCACCAACAATACAATACACTTATATCACTCCAACACATTAACCAACAGCTACTTGACCACTCCATACACTCCCTCCTCACAAAAAATGTCAATTATCATGGGTTAAACTTTGACTCAAAGCTTCTTATAGCCGTCTCATGAGTCTTACCCGTAGAATACACCTAGAATATGAAGAGCATTACACAAATGAGAAAAGAGAACATAACGATACCTTACATGAAAAAGATACAGTATCTTAAGCTCATATTAACCTAGAAGAAAGGTTGTCTCTTTAATCCAAGGAGAGATTTAATGGACTTCTAGGCTTGGTTGAGAAACAACACTTGATTCTTGGTTGATTTCTCAACTAGGGCTTTTGGAGAGGAGAGGACTTGAAGAACCAGCTAAGAGGAACATCAAAAATAACTTAGGAACTTTCTCTAATGAACTCATCTCTTACATGTCAGATTAATACATTTAGACTAAATTAACATGTGACAGTCACGTGCCCAGTGTGGCCACTTTAGATCTCTACACAATCCATAGTAAAAAAAGCATATCTTTGTACTTAGAATTCATATTGATGAGAGGTTTTGTTCGTAGGAAACTAGACCCAAATATATATAATTTGCTATATTATCGTCCCTTTGACTCTTCATTAATGAGAAATATGCCAATCCCAGTTCGGACAATATATGAGATTATATGATAAAATCAATTGTAAGGTAACCTTAAACTTTTACTATTGTTACAAAGTTTTCTTTGGACTTCAATCTATTTTATAACACTTACGTTGATGCACTATAAGTTATAATCTATATGATCATCCTTTTAAGACCATATTCTTTCAACAACTCATCAACAAACAACGTAAGGCAACAAATATAATTTTTGACGCGTAAGTCATTAGCTTAGTGAGTAGTCCCCTTAAAATATACAGGTACTACATCCTCCCCTCCTTAGAAATATTTGTCCTACAATGAGGGTTTAATTTACTTTATCTATATCTTACTACACTAAATCTAGCCTCAATAGTTTTGCCTCGCTAAGTTCAAACCAACCTACTGGCAATCTATACTTCCGTCCATATAGAGCTTCACAAGGAGTCATTTGAACACCCGTGTGATAGCTTTTATTATAAGAAAACTTAATCAAAGATATATGATCATCCCAACTTCTTTTGAAGTCTAATGCATAAGCATGCAACTTACCTTCAGGTGTCTGAATAATGTGTTAATCCTGCCATTAGTCTTAGGATGGAATGCAGCACTTAGGATCACTTGGTTACCTAGACCTTACTGGAAGGATTTCCAGAAGTTCAAAGTAAATTGTGCACCTCCTTATGAGATAATGGACAATGTAATGCCATGTAGGAAAACTATTTCGCATATATAAAGTTGGGCATTATCTTCTACAACATAAATAGTCTTTACCGGAATGATGAGAGTTTATTTCGTCAACCTATCTACAATCAACCATATGGAGTCATACTTCCCGCTCGACCGAGGTAAACCAGTAGTAAAATCCATATTAATTTCTTCCCATTTACATGCTGAAATTTCAATATTCTTAGTTAGGCCTCAAAACCTTTGGTGCTCAACCTTAACTTGCTCAAAATTAGGATAGTGAGTTACAAAATGTGTAATATCTCTTTTTATGTCGCCCCTCCAGTATAGCATCCTCAGGTTATGATACATCTTCGTGGAGTCCAGATGTATTGAATATAAGGAGTAATGAGCTACTCTTGTAATTTGATCTAGTAACCTACCCATATTTTGAAAACATAGATGTAATATGTTGTCTCTAAGTAATCTGAGAACTTTATCTAGTCCATAGTCAAATAGGCCCTGCTTTTGTTGTAATATGTTGTCTCTAAGAAATACCAACTCTGCATCATCATACTGTCGCTGCTTAACTTCTACTACAAAGGATGATTATGTTATATTCTAAATAATAAAACCTTCACCTTCAATATCAAGCAACTAAATCTTTAAATTAGCCAATGTTTCAAAGCTGTTACAATTTTAATTTTGTCAGCCTTAACGTAACTCAAACTACTAGACATGTGGCTAAAAGCATCTGCCACAACATTTTCTTTACCAGGATTGTATAGAATTCTTACATCACAGTCTTTTAGAAATTCTAACCACCTTCTCTACTTTAAATTCAACTCTTTCTACTAAAACAAGTGCCGAAGACATATGATCTGTAAAGATATCAATGTGTACCCCATACAAGTAGTGACGTCATATCTTCAATGCAAACACAACAACTGCCAATTCTCGATCATGGGTAGGGTAATTATGCTTTTGCTTCCTCAATTGTCTAGAAGCATAGGCCATACACTTTTCTTGTTGCATTAGAAGACAACCCAACCAAACCCAACTCTTGAAGCATCACACTAAATAACATAACCTTGTGTACCCTTAAGAAGGGTCAAGATAGGTGCTGAAGTTTACTTATCCTTTGACTTGTGGAAAATTTTCTCACACACCTCGAACCATTGAACCTGAAATTCTTTGTGTCAACTTCATCAATGGTGAAGAGATGATAGAGAAAATTCCAAAAATCTGTGATGATCACACAAAATCAAAAAGCTACGAATCTCTACAAGATTCAAAGGTGTAGGACAACTTTTTATAACTTCTATTTTCAGGATATCAACCCTTATTACCTTAATCTATAATTGCATTACCAAGAAAAGCTACATATGTTAGCCAAAATTCACATTTAGAAAATGTAGCGTCCAGCCTATGCTCTTTGAGAGTCTTTAGCACAACTCTTTGGTGATTCGCATGCCTGACCTCTGATCATGACTAAATCAAGATGTGGCAAATGAAGATGATCACTAACACATCAAGAAAGCACTAAAATACCCTGCTCATCAGATCCATAAAGGTTGCTAGTGCATTAGTAAGTCGAATTAGCATAACCAGAAACTCAAAATGACCATATCTTGTCCTGAAAGAAGTCTCAGAGGCATCAACTTTCCTAACTCCTAAATAGTGGTATCCTGACCTCAAAATTTTTTTGGAAAAACACCTAGTTCCCTGCATCTTGTCAAATAAATCATCAATCCTGGGGAGCAGATACTTATACTTAGCCGTTACTTTGACTAGCTGTTTACAGTAAATACACATTCATAAAGATTTATCTTTCTTTTGTAAAAAAATATGAGTGCACCCCATATTATATTTTGGGCTGTATGAAACCTTGCTCGAGCAAATCTTTCAATTGCTCATTCAACATTCTTAGCCTTGTTGAATTCATTCTATAAAGAGGTATCGATATAGGCAAGTACATGGGAGTAAATCAATGGAAATAATTTGTTTCCATTTTCGGAGGGACTCTAGGTAGATCTTTAAGGAAAACTCTTGTAAACTCACTTACCACCGGAGTCGATTGAAGAGTCACAGGTTCATTTTTCAAGTCTCTAACTTGTACTAAATGAGAAATACAGCTTGTGGATATCAACTTATGGGCCGTAGGGTATGAATTAAACTTAACTTTAGGCATTGCAACATTACCCCTCCATTATATGAGTGGCTTATCTAGAAATTTAAATCTAACAATTTTTGCTCGATAATAAACATTTGCGTAACATGACATTAACAATTCCATGCCCAGAATAACATCAAAATCAACCATTTAAAGGTCTTTTAGATCAACCAAGGTAGATCTACCACATAGTAACACTACACAGTCTTGATAAACTCTGCTAGCTAATATAGACTCACCAATCATAGTAGAAATGATAAATGCTTTAAATACTAATTGAAGAACTATTTTGAACTGAGTTGAAACTAAGGGAGTAACATAAAATAGGGTAGAACAAGAATAAAATAAAGCATATACTATACGAAAATGAATAATCTGTGTATTTATAACAACATTAGGTGATGCCTCTTTGTCTTGGTGACTACTTAATGCATAAAATCAATTTTTCACATCCCTTGAACAGAATGCCTCTCCGTATCTCCCCTACCACGACTTGAAGAGGATTAAGGACCAAGTCTCAAAGGAGAACTCAAAGTGATAATGCCACTGATGATCCTACTCAGTAAATCATATGACCTCTCACTTTGCTTGAACGGTACTGCATAACATGCCCTAGATGCTCACACTCATAACATATATTCTTCCCCAAATGACATGGTGCGGAATGTGCCTTTCTACACTGAGCTCAATGTGACAATGGTGTTCCTCCCTAATCTTAATGCTATTTCAAATACAAAAGTACTCAACTCTGATCCCTCTTCTGACCCTATAATTGTGACGGAGCACTCTCGACATGTCTAGTTAACTATCAAGATTAGTGAGCCGTAGGGTCCCCTTAAGGTTCTCTATAGAAAGCTATACTCTTAGAACTTTTCTTCTGTTCATTCTCTCTGTGAGTATCCCGTAGCTGCTAAAACAAATCCTCTGCCCTTTAGGAAAAACCATGCATTTGTGCAATATCCATATCAGTCTAAACTAACACTCCTAAGCATTCACATGCCACATGGGACTCTAAACGTGATATAAACTGATACACTCTATCCTCCATCATCTGCACAATGTGGGGAGCATATCTGGCCAAGGTATTAAACCTAAGGTTATAATAATGCATACCTAAAATGCCTTGCTACAAATGTAAGAACTGATCAACTCGAGCCTATTGAAGGTCTAGCGGTAGGTATTGATCTATAAAGGCTTGAGAGGTTCTTTCATTCAACTAGTGGTGCATTAGTTCTCTCTTGGATTTAACCTATGCCTCATACCATAATAGAGCTATATCACATAGACTAAATGCTTCTAACTCTACCCCATCCATAACTATAGCCCACATCAACCTCAATATTCTATAAGTTTGATCAATAAACTCCTAAGGGTCCTCGTTCAGATCAAATCCATTGAAAAGTGGAGAGCTCAAGTTAAAAAACTCATGGGCTATAGAACTCTTAGCCACATGACCTCTAGCCTTTTCCACTTCTTCCAACCGCCATTCCTATCAAATAGATATATGTGTTATCCACTTAATAGCTTCCTCAATACCCTATCCTTTTTGGGCTATAGGAGGAGTGATAGGTGTCAGAGGGTCATAAACTCATTCACCCTCACGTATCTACTAAGGATGGTGGAGCTGGATGCCTACTAATGTACTTATAGCTATATCTAGAGAGGTTTAAATGTTAGGAGCATGAGACTCGCTTTGAACCTCTAATCTATCTCTTTGTTCATCAGGAGGTTGACTAATGCCTTCTCTTGAAGTCATGCCAATCAATTGTGTAGCCATCTACCTTGTCATCGGTATATTTTGAAATAATAGCACAAATTGGCTATCATATAACTTGATGGCTTAACTCTATAACAAAAGTTGTCATTGAAAGATGTGAAAGAACTCCTAAATGTCTTGTAGCCTCATGATTATAAACATGCTGCACAAACTACCCATAAGCATGACTACTACACTTGACTTTATGGATTTCCTATGACATGACCTAGCTCAGATACAAAGTTTACCAAGCCCCAAATCTAGGGGAGGGTGCAACTGGCCTCGATATTGACTAAATTGAGATGCAAGCTATATAACATCTTGATATATAATACTTAGTCAAACCAAGCAACCTGTCAGAACCACCTAGACTGATAAGGTCGCAACTAAATAAAATTTGATAAAAAGGAGGTCAACTAGGCCATAATAAAACTAAGCTGAGTAATGGAAAGCCGACAAGGTCATAAAACCAAACTGAACTAAAATATGCGTATGCGTCTAATAAAACCTCTAAAGAGAATCAAATATAGTGCTCGGGACAGGGCCCCGTCTTACCCATAAAAAAATATAAACACAATAATGTTAAACTATAACATTGCTCTTCAAAGGGAGGAGCATATTAACTCTCAGCTCATGTCAGACTCTTATTGCTACTGTCGATCATAGCCTCTACCACTACCAGCAACACAAATGCAGCATCTCAAAGCTACGGGACTCAATATGAATAATATGTACTGGCATGTACGGATGAAAGCAGTAAACATAAGTACATCAAAGATAGTGAACTAGAATAAGGGATACAAACAACCCGAGACTTCAGAAGCTGAGATATAATAATGACTTAACATTTATTTACAAATTAAACTAACTAAGCACACATACAAATCATACTTCTCTAATGGAGAACTGTATGATAATCCTTTCATAATAATGACTGTGCCAAGCTGAGATATCTATCACGGTTGGGTAATGAGTGAATGCATCTGCCTACTAGACATGCGTGTTATGGTTGTTTAATGACTGAGTAAACATCTGCCCATAAGACATACCTGCCATGATGGTGTGGTAAACTATAGCTACAACTATTAGTGTATCGGCCTACAGACATTACCCATCAGTAGTGTAACATAAAGTCATAACCACTATAATCTATTGAGCCGACCATGTTCAAATTGACTTTATCTAATAATTATATCATATATGCAAGATGACTCAAAGATAGTAGCCTTAATATGCCTCCTCCATACTCATGAGTGAATCTATGTACAAGTGACATATAATGAGTTAAAACAACATAAAAATATGCCTACTCAGTAATTAAATAATCATTAGAAGGTTTAGATGTTATAAAGAATCTAGTAGGCTGATGAATGATGTACTAAATAATTGTTTTTGCCGCCGTAATGTATTTCTTTTAACAAGACTATGTAAATTACTATTTCTATTTTATCCACTAACCCATAGGATCTGTATATATACATATATCTTCCCTATAAGGTGCTTTGTTTACCCGTGCCAACAATAATAAAATTAGACTCATGTTATTAACTTATCGTGTCGATGATCACCAATAGTTCTTAAATATTTAACCTTACTCACATGGAAACATGGAACGGATATACACATATAATTCTTACTAAAAACATATATAGGAACAACTCTAAGTGCCCGTGATAAGGGGTCTCTAAAATCAATTTGCAATAATGAAAACAATTGTATATATATCGTCATTCGCATCGCATCCATATATTTTAATATTTTAAAAATATAGACCATCTTGTAACACCACAGATTTTGGAAAAGGAAGGGATGCATTTTTTTTTGCTACTGGTTGGATTCTATGGGTCCAGTCTATGGGTCGTAGAAGCTTCTACAAACCGTGGAAGGCATTTGTAGAAAGTGGGTAATGTTTTGGGAAAAATCAAGTTTTTCAAATTGAGTCTATGATTGACCAAGGCGGTCCTTCAAATATTCTACAAGTCGTAGGTAGGTCTCGTAGGAAGTTTGTCAAATTTTAAGATCAAAGTTGAGTTCTACGGTTAGATCTACGGACACTAGAAAATTCTATGGTCCATAGCCAAATCTCATCAAAGTTTGTCAAAATTTAAGGCTTCTGTACTTTTCTATGAATGACCAGTATGGTCCGTAGTAGGTCCAAATCGTAGAAAGGTTTGAACGTTAATTTTTAGGATTCTTGGGTCCTTTCACTGTGTGTTTAATGCCTAAGGTAAGTTGTTTTTACCCCTATTCTAAGCCCTATATAGGTATTTTAAGTCCTAAAATTTCTAAAACATTCTCCTAAATCTGAAATTCCCTCCAAGTTCTTCCGACAAAATGTTCTCTCAAGCTAAGGAAGAAGCTAGGGTTTCAAATAAGGATCTCAAATTCACCATAGTGTTTGGCTTTGATCATCAAGGTATGTTAGTATTAACCAATGAATTCCGTTCCTCCATTGGATCCCCAAAGATTCCAATTCTTAAAGTCAAATTCCATTGATCAAAGTTAGGGTTTTCTCCAATCTTCATGGGTTCTTTTCAATTATGATTTAATTGCCTACTTTCTATCTTCTAATGAATGAATTGAAGTATTTTCATGATTTTGAGTAGAATTCATATGAACCCATGCATGATCCATAATTTTTTACCATGAACACATGTTGAAGTTTCTGAACTATGAATTATGAATTTATGATGATTTGCATGTTTTTATAAAAGTGAAGTTTATGACTTAAGGATGCTTTTAAATGAAAGTATCAATGAAATTGTGAAAGGATTCTCATATATTAATATGATCATAATATTGAAAGGATTTCTCACATAAGCATTCATAAGATTTAAAGGTTATCTCACCTAAGTTGAATAATTATTTAGAGAGCTATCCTAAATCACTTTACCTTGGATTGGTAGCTTAATTATGCCATTCCATGGATGATTAAATTTATTATGATTAATGACTATTCCGTGTGATCTTACTTAGCACAAGAGGATATTGAGATGGAGGCTCTCCCGTGAGTAGAGATCGGGTCTCTAGAAGCAATATCCATGTCCCTAACTTTGTTCCCCGTAGGATGTCTTAGCCAGTGGATCTACATAAGCTAGAAGTTTATGGTCCTTACCTTGGCAAGTAGGACATCTCTTTGCAGTGTGAGATAGACATCGGATTCCATGTTCTAGCTCACATGGTCTATGAAGGTTAATGCTACACTATAATACCCTAGACTCGAAAGGGTGGAAATTTTTTTATTTCTGGGTTGGTGCCAGTAACGACAGAGACCACCTACGGACTGTAGGTTGACTTACGGCCCGTAGGTTTGAACCATGGATGGCAGGTTAGTAATCTAAAAATGTCTAGTTGTAGAACCTCAACGACGGCTTGCTAGGATGGCCCGTCGATCTTGGTAAGAGCCGTAGGTGGGGACCCGTCGTTGAAGGGACTAAGTTAACAGACTGTGAACCTAATGACGGTTGACTAGGACGGACTATGGCTGGACCTACGGATCGTAGATCAAGCCGTTAATAGGGTTCGACTGTTAATTTTAAAAGGGGTCTTCTGGTCTTTTTACCTAATGACTTTTTTTATCAACCAAGGTCGGTTCCTAACTATACAAGTATTTTTAATAAAAAATTTTACCCTTCCAAATCACTTTACAAGTTTCCCCAAACTCTTCTCTCTCACATATTTCTCTCTCTAGAAGTTAGAAGAAGAAGAAGAAGAAGAGGACAAGCTATTAAGTAATTGGGACTCTAAGGTATGATATTATTCATTCATGGAGCCCTTTCCTCCATGAAGTCCCTAAACCTTCAATTTTCAAGTTAGAAAATCCTCCATTGAAACTAGGGTTTTTTTCCTGTCATGGGTTCCTTGCAATGTTGATTTAATTGATTGTTTTATGAACACTGAAGTATAAATTGAGTTGAATTTCATGAATTTAGATGAATCCCCATGAACCCATGCCCTTTTCCCCAATTTTTAAAATTATGAATGTGTTGATGGGTTGAATTGTGAAGACATGGATTTAATGAAGTCTATGTGAACCTATGTATGAATTATGATTTCTAAGCTAAGACTTTTCATGATGAGATTATGAATGACCTAAGGATGGTTTTACGAATGTACGCATGTTCACTCAAAAACTATGATTTTTCCCTATTATGTGGGTTCCTTCAATTATGATAAAATTGCCTTGTTTATGTTTTTCTAAACATTAGTTTGCATTGAATTGCATGATTTAAGAGGAACTCTTATGAACCCATGTAAACTCTATGATTTGTAAGTAATATAAAGATGAAGTTTATGAAATCATGCATGTCTCTTATGAAGCTATTGATGATTAAGAGGTGCTTTGAGATTGAAGCATCAAAGTTTATGATATATTGATGCTATTGTTGAGTTGTGAAAGGAATTCTCATATATTACTCAACTCATGAATGTGAAAGGTTTTCTCACATGTAATGATTCATAACTTGTTGAAAGGCTTGCTCAAATATTTTGAATCGTTGATTAAGGAGCTATTCTAATGAAGGGACAAGAGGCGATCACCCATATTCCCATATGTAGAAAAGAGGCGATCACCCATGTCTACTAATAATGAACTTATGGCTAATGATAGATAAGAGGCGACTACCCATGTCTACTTATGATAATTTAACTATGTCTAATCCGTTGGAATTATGCTTAGCACCGAGTGGACAAGTTGTGATTACCCATGTCCCATAAACTATGTGCTACCATAGGATGATGGTCTATGATAGACACTAGCTAGTGGATCCATGTAAGCTATATGTTAAGTAAAAGGGTCCTACCTTGGCGAGTAGGTTGGCCCTATCGGTGTGGGGTTAGACACCGGATTCCATATTGTTAGCTCACATGGTCTTACATGTTGGTTAATGCTACTCCCCACAATAAAGAGCTAAAGTGCTTTTATGATTCTTCTTAAGTAAAGTGAAGATGTTTAGCTTGCGTTGACCTTAAATGATGACTAATGCTTTTCTGTTCCTTCCATCATGTTTTAACTTGGTCATTGTATGTTTATGAATATGTTCCCTTTTTAGCATGTTTAAATGGTTTTGTGCATTGCTATCATACTTAGTACATTCCTATTACTAACGCATACTTTTTTGCCTACATTGTCTCATAATGTAGGGCTTGGTGACTCTCCATCTATTCATGGCTAGAGCTTAGTAGAAGGTTTTTTGGGAAACTTGGTGAGTCCTCATACATTCGAGGACATAGCCTTGTTGTTCTTCCTTTTTTGTTCCTTTGGTTTGATATTGTATTAGGTTACGTTCGAAATGCTATTTCTCATTCTTATGTTAGATTGCCTTTGAGACATTTGATGTAGACTTCCGCTATTTTCTTAAAAGCCTTGATGTGGAATTCTCTTTTTAACTCTTAAATCTCTATGATCTGGTATGTATGTATGTTAAGTGGCTTGTATGAGGCCTTTCGGGGTCTTATACGTCATGTCACGTTTAGGGGGTACTCTAGGTCGTGAAAAACTTGGTATTCAGATCACAAGGTTTTAGAAAGATCCTAAGATGTCTCATAAGCCACGTCGAGTAGAGTCTTGTTCATGAGTGTGAAGTGCGACACATTTATGAGTGAGAGGTTATAAGATGTTTAGGAAACTCCACTTCTTTCATTACTCTTAAGTCTTGAGATAGAGTGCAACTCTATATATCTCTCTCCTAATCCCTATCCTATGCATTTCAGGATACGGCTATCCGAAGAGCTCATACTAGAAGAAATGCAGGAGAGAATGTGGAACAACAAGCTCCTCCTCAAGTTTCGGCCAACCCTTTGCCTGAGCAAGTGACTAATGCGGAGTTTAGGACTGTTTTTCAAATGTTGGCCCAAGTCATGACGGCTCAAGTCAATAGAGAGGTTGTGGCTCCCGTGAACCCAAATGTGGGTACGACGGCATCAAGGGTGAGGGACTTTACTAGAATGAACCCTCCAGAATTTCATGGTTCTATGGTTGAGGAAGATCCTCAAGAGTTCATTGACGAGGTGTACAAAGTGCTAATGATCATGGATGTCCCGCCGGAGGAAAAGACGGAGTTGGCCACTAGCTCAAGTGTGGTTTGAGCAATGGAAGAGTGAGAGGCGGGATGATGCGGGCCCTCTTGATTTTGAGAAGTTCAAGGTTGCCTTTCTTGATAAGTTCTTTCCCCTTGAGATGAGAGAGGCAAGGATACTTGAGTTCATCAACCTTCATCCAGGAAGTATGAGTGTGAAGGAGTATGCTTTGAAGTTCACCAAAATGTCTCGATATGCTTCTTCTATGGTTGCCAATCCTAGGGCAAGAATTAGTAAGTTCATTTCGGGAGTGTCCGGAATGGTGGTCAAGGAATGTTGTACCGCCATGCTTGGCAATGACATGGATATTTCTCATCTCATTGTTCATGGTCAACAAACAGAAGAGGAGAAACTTAAGCAAAGGTCTAGAGAGGCAAAGAGGGCAAAGACCGGTGACGGTAATTTCTCACATTCAAGGTCCGATGGACATGGTCCGTTCTAGATTTCGGCAAAGATTTTTCGGTCAAGGTTTCTCCAATGCTCCTCCTAAGTCCAACAAGGATAGGGTGTCAAACCATAAGCCTCAAGGAGGGAATGGTGGTGGTTTTTCATCGACTACTTGTGCTAGGTGTGGGAAAAAGAGTTAGGGTAAATGTCTAGCTAGTTCAAATGCATTCTATGGTTGTGGAAAGATGGATCAATGAATAAGGGATTGTCCCTTAGAGACTAAAAATGAAGGGGATAACCATCAACGAACTCAACCTCAAAATCCATCGGGTTCTAGTGGAAATCAGAAGCAAACCCGATTTTATGCGCTTCAAACTAGCCATGAGCAAGAGGGTTCTCCCGATGTGGTTACTGGTATGTTGAAAGTCTTTCACTTTGATGTTTATGCCTTGATTGATCCCGGTACTACCTTGTCTTTTGTGATGCCATATGCGGTGATGAGGTTTGATGTTGTTCCGGATGTGTTAGATCCTTTTCACGTCTCTACTCCGATTGGTGAATCCATTGTGGCTAGGAGAATCTATATAAATTGTCTCGTCTCCTTATCCCATGGAGTCACTCATGTTGATCTTGCAGAGCATGATATGTTAGATTTTTATGTTATTCTTGGGATTGATTGGTTGCACTCTTGTTACGCTTCTCTATATTGTAGGACCCGAGTGGTCAAGTTTCAATTCCCAAATGAGCCTATCCTTGAGTGGAAAGGGGGAAATTCTATGCCTAAAGGTCAATTTGTGTCATGTGTTAAAGCTAGAAATTTGACTTCTATGAGGTGCATATACTATCTTGTTAGGGTGAGGGATGTGGATTCTGAAACCCCTACTCTTGAGTCAGTTCGTTAATGAGTTTTTGGAAGTGTTTCCCGACGATTTACCTGGTATTGCTCCCGAAAAGGAAATAAACTTTGGTATTGACCTTCTCCCAGGTACGCAACCTATCTCTATTCCTCCTTATAGAATGGCTCCAGCGGAACTTAGGGAACTAAAATATCAATTGAAAGACTTGTTGGATAAGGGTTTCGTCCAACCAAGTATTTCTCCATGGGATGCTCTAGTATTTTTTGTAACGAAGAAGGATGGTTCACTTCGTATGTGCATTGACTACCGCCAATTTAACAAGGTTACCATTAAGAATAAGTATCCTCTTCAAAGAATAGATGACTTATTTGATCAACTTCAACGGGCTAGTTACTTCTCTTAGATCTATCTTCCTTCGGGTTATCACCAATTGAGGGTGAAAGAAGAGGATATTCCAAAAATGACTTTCCGGACTAGATATGGCCAATATGAATTCCTAGTGATGTCGTTTGGGTTGACAAATGCTCCGGCCGCGTTTATGGATTTGTTGAATACGGTGTTTAGAAATTATCTTAATATGTTTGTGATTGTGTTCATAGGTGATATCTTGATTTACTCAAGGAGTGAGGGTGAGCATGCCGATCATTTGTGGATTGTATTTCAAGTTCTCAAGAACAAACAATAATTTGTGAAGTTTAGTAAATGTGAGTTTTGGCTAAGGTCCGTGGCTTTTCTTATTCACATTGTCTCCGGTAAGGGTACTGAGGTAGATCCTGTGAAGACGGATGTGGTTAGGAATTGGGCTAGACCTCTATCATCTTCAGATATTCGTAGTTTCTTGGGTTTGGCCGGTAATTATATGAGGTTTGTTGAAGGGTTTTCTTCGATTGTTTCCCCATTGACAACTTGACTCAAAAAAAGGTTGAGCTCATTTGGTTCGAAGCGTGCGAGAAGAGTTATCAGGAATTGAAAGATAGACTTACCTCGGCTCCGATATTGACTTTACCAGAAGGGTCCGATAGTTTTGTGGTTTAATGTGATGCGTCGAGAATTGGGCTAGGGTGTGTTCTTATGCTAAATGGGAAGGCCATCACTTACGCTTCAAGGCAACTTAAGAATCATGAAAAGAACTATCCTACCCATGACTTAGAACTAGCGGCGCTGGTGTTTGCTTTAAAGATATGGCGGCATTATTTGTATGGTGTGCATGTTGATGTCATTACCGACCATAAGAGTTTGCAATATGTGTTTAAGCAAAAAGATTTAAATCTTTTCCAAAGGAGGTGGCTTGAGTTGTTAAAAGACTATAACATGAGTGTCTTCTATCACCTCGGCAAGGTAAACGTGGTGGTGGATGCTCTTAGTCGGTTGTCCATGGGTAGTGTTGCTCATGTTGAGGATGATAAGAAAGAATTGGTTCGTAATGTTCATGGATTGGCCCGATTGGGTGTTCGGTTGGTTAATTCCATTAAAGGTGGTGTCATGGTTCATAATGGTTCCGAATCGTCTTTTGTGCATGATGTGAAGGCTACACAAGATCTTGATCCTAATTTTGTTGAGTTGAAGAAAGCGGTGCTCAAAAAGTCCGTTGAGGCTTTCTCCCAAGAGGGAGATGGTGTGCTTCGATATCAAGGTCGTTTGTGTGTTCCCGATGTAGATGACTATAATACCCCAAAGATTTCGAAGAAATGAAAATGTAATTTTTGAACCTGGTTCCAGTGACTATTGAGGTCACCAACGAAACGTAGGTGGAATGACAGGCCATAGGTGGGAACCATTGTTGGCACTGTGGACTTTCAAGATTTCCAACTTTCTGAACCTTGACCTACGAAGCAACAGGACGGGTCGTCATCCAGTTGACGGTCCGTAGATGGGTTTCGTAGATCCCTTCTAGACTTAGCCAAATTTTCAGTGCCAAATGAAGTCTCTGAATCAATTGACGGAAGGACAGGACGGTCTGTTGATTGATGTACGGACCATAGGTCCTGACCGTAGATTGCCCCTGATAGTTTTTAATTAAGGTCTTTTTGGTCTTTTTTCCCTAAATGTTTAACTATTAATCTAAGTCGGTTATACCCTAACCCAGACCCTATATATATTTTCTAAGCCTAATTTCACTCATTCTAACTCATTCCCAAATTTCTACTCTCTCAAATATTTCTCTCTCTAAGAAAACCCTCTCAACTCTCAAGGAACAAGAAAGCTAAGATCCTCCATTGAAGACCATCAATTTCCATCAATTTATTGTGAGCTTTTTGGAGGTATGATAGTGTTCACCATTTGGAGCCCTTTCCTCCAATGGGTCCTCAACTTTCTTCAAGGTTTTCAAGGTTAAATTTTTCCAATTGAAATAGGGTTTTTGATCAATTCTTATGGGTTCTTCAATTATGATTTCAATTGTTGATTTTATGATTTCTAGTGCACGATCTAGCGTGATAAAGTAATTTAGTGCATGAATTAGCGTGAATTATATGATTTGACGTAAAGATTGAATGAATCCCCATGAACCCATGCTATTTCTCCCCAATTTCCTAATCTATGCTTTGATTGGTGGGTTGAGCTATGCATTGAGTAATTTTATGAAATCTCTATGAAGCTATGCATGAATTATGAATGAATTAAGGATGACTTTATGAAATTTAGTATGTTCAAGTCAGAAGCATGATTTTTTCTCCATTATGTGAGTTCCTTCATGTAATACCCCAACTTTCCAAGGAATTAAAGTGCAGAATTTACCTGTAGGAAGTGACCTACGGAGGCCACTTACGGGCCGTAGTAAAGTTGACGAGTCGTAGGTGAGGAGTCGTCAATGGCTCTGTCAATTTTAGTAATTCTCAGTCTCTAAAGTGTGATCTACGGAGTAGCAGGACAGATCGTGAGTCAGTTGACGGTCCATAGAAAGTAACCGTAGATGTCCCCCAGGCTTGGTTAAATTCTTGAACCTTAGGATGTGATCTACGGTTGAGGTGTACGGTCCGTAGATGGACCTACCAACCGTAGATTGAAATCGTCATTGCAGGGTCCCCAAATACCAACTCTCTCAGTCTTTTGACGGTTCAACAGGACGGTCCATCAATGGATGTACGAATCGTAGGTCCTGACCGTAGATGGGCCCCGACAGTTTTTAATTAAGGGCTTTTTGGCCTTTTCCCTAATTGTTTACTTATTAATCTAAGTCAGTTATATCCTTAATCTAAGACCTTTAAATACTTTCTAAGCCTAATTTCTTTAATTCTAACTCATTCCGAAACTCTCCTCTCAAATATTTCTCTCTCTAAAAGAAATCCTCTCTAGCTCAAGGAAGAAGAAGAAGCTAAGTCCTCTATTGAAGTTCACCCAATTTCCTCCAATTTATAGTTGGCTTTGCTAAGGTATGATGGTATTGACCAATGGAATTGCTTCCTCCATTGGGCCCTCCCTTTTCTTCATGAATTTCAAGGTTCAATTCCTTTCAAGTAACCTAGGGTTTGATAAATTGTTATGGGTTCTTCTCGTATGAGTTCATTTACTGATTTAATGCTTTGTAGTGCACGATCTAGCATGGGTAAAGTAATTTAGTGCACAATTTAGCGTGAATTACATGCCTAATTGTAAAGATTGCATGAACCCCCATGATCCCAAGCGAATTCTCCCAAATTTGATAATCTATGCTTTGATTGTTTGGTTGAGCTATGATTTAATGAAGTTTATGAATTCTCTATGAGATCAAGCATGAATTATGAATGAATTGAGGATAATCTAATGAATTTAGCATGATCAAGTCAAAAGCATGATTTTCCTCTATTATGTGAGATTCTTCAAGTATGGGTAAATTATCCTAATTATCGCTTTCTAAGCATGAGCTTGCATTGAATTGCATGATATGAGTTGAACTTGCATGAACCCATATGAACTCTATGAACTATGAAATATGAGCACGATGAGTTAAGGGTGTTTTGAGAGTAAAGTACCAAAGTTATGATATGATGATGCAATGTTGAGTTGTGTAAGGTTTTCTCACATAATACTCCCAATATGACTTAAAAGAATAAGAGGCGATTACCCATATTCTTAAGGAGCTATTCTAATGACATAAGATTGGACAAGGTCCATGGAAGATGAAACGTCTATAAGCATGATTTTAGCTTGAATTGGTAACCCTAGTTGTACCTTTTCATGTTTAATGATATAATATGTTAATGACTAATCCGTGTGAATTATGCTTAGCACCGAGTTGATATTGAGATGGAAGCCCTCCTGTTATTAGAGGCCGGGTCTTCTAGTGAAAGCCGTCCCGTTAGTAGAGGCCTAGTTTTCTAGATGGAGCTCTCCCGTTAGTTGAGGCCGAGTCTCCTAAAGCAATCTCTATCCCATAAACTATGTTGCCACCATAGGATGTTGTCTTTAAGTAGACATTAGCTAGTGGATCCACATAAGCTAAGAAGTTCATGGTCTTACCTTGGCAAGTAGGGCCCCTCTTTTCGGTATGGGCTAGACACCGGATTCCATGTTGATAGCGCAAATGGTCTTACATGTCGGTTAAGGCTATTCCCAGAAGCTAATGAACAAGTGTTCTCATGATGAAGTAATGAAAAGAAAGAAAGATTATTTAGCTTGCCTTGGCCTTGATATATGCTTTATGTTTCATGTTTCTCATGTTTATCATGATTTTAGCTTTGCCATTGCATGTAATGATTATGTCTCTATCTCTAGCACGATTTGTGTTTATATGCATTGCTATCATACTTAGTACTTAATTGTGCTGACATATACTTTTGCCTACATTAACTTCTTTGGTGTAGGACATAGCGATTCACCTTCTACTCATGGCTAGAGCTTGATTAGAGAGTTGATAGAAGATTTGGTGAGTCCTCATCCATCCGAAGACATAGCCTAGCTCTTATTTCTTTTTTTCATGTATTTCCTTTCAATTTTTTGATTGTATTGGGGTACGTCTCAACTTTACTTTCTATGATAGATTGGCTTTGAGACATGAGATGTGGACTTCCACTATTTCTTTTAAAATCTTTGATATGAAATTCTCTTTCAAATTTTTATTCTCTATTATCTTGTATGTAATGTATGCTAAGGGCTTGTATGAGGCCTCTCGGGGTCTTGTTGGCCATGTCACATCTAGGGGGTACCTTGGGTTGTGACAAACTTGGCATTCAGAGCGCAAGGTTTTAGAATGATTCTAGGATGTCTCATAAGCCGCATCGAGTAGAGTCTTATTCATGGGTGTAAAGCGTGCCACACTTATGAATGAGAGGCTACAAGATGTTTAGGAAACATTACTTCTTTTGTCACTCTTGAGTCGTGCCATAGAGTTTAACTGTATATCTCTCTCCTAATCACATATTCTACGCGTTTCAGGAAATGGTATCTCGGAAGGCCTACGCTACTAGGAATGCAAGAGATAATGAAGGGCAAGGAGCTCCTCCTAAAGCTCCACAAGCTCCAGCCGACCCTTTGGCTGGGCAAGTGACCCCTGCAGAATTTAGGGCTGCTTTCCAAGTTTTAGCCCAAGCCGTTACGACCCAAGCCAATGGAGAAGTGGTGTTTCCCGTGAACCCAAATGTGGGTATGGTGGCGTCGAGGGTGAGAGACTTTACAAGGATGAATCCTCCAGAATTTCATGGCTCTAAGGTGGAAGAGGATCCTCAACAGTTTATTGATGAAGTTTATAAAGTGTTGATGATAATGGATGTGACATCGGAAGAGAAGGCAGAGTTGGCCACTTATCAACATAAAAGTGTTGCCCAAACTTGGTACAATCAATGGAAGAGTGAAAGGGCTCATGATGAAGGTCCCATAGGATGGAAGAGGTTTAAGAGTGCTTTCCTTGATCGATTCTTCCCTCTTGAGAAGAGAGAGGCTAAGGTGCTTGAGTTTATTAATCTTCGTCAAGGGAGTATGAGTGTGAAAGAATATGCATTGAAGTTCACACAATTGGCTAGATATGCTCCGTCCATAATTGCTGACCCAAGGGCAAGAATGAGCAAATTTGTGTCGGGAGTGTCTGATATGTTTATTAAAGAGTGCCGCACTGCCATGCTTGTGCATGACATGGATATTTCTTACCTCATGGTTTATGCCGAATAAATTGAAGAAGAAAAGCTTAAAGGAAGATCTAAAGAGACTAAGTGAGCTAGAAGCGGAGATGGCAACTTTTCTCATGAAAAATCCGATAGACATGGCCGATCAAGTTTTCGACAAAGGTTCTCTAATCAAGGTTTTTCCAAGGCTCCTCCGAGATCCAACATTGATAGGGTACCAAACCCTAAGCCTCAAGGAGGGAACGGTGGTGGATCTTTTTTGCCTAGTTGTACTAGATGTGGGAGGAGGCATGAAGGCAAATGCCTAGCTGGTTCAGATGGTTGCTATACTTTTTAGTAAGGCTGGTCACAAGATGAGAGATTGCCCATCTCTCTTGGCTAAAGAAAAAGAGGGTAAGAAAGCTGCCCCAAGTAGTTCGGGTTCAGGTGCTCCTAAGCAAAACATATTTTATGCACTTCAGGCTCGTCATGAGCAAGAGATCGGGTCACCGGTACGTTGAAAGTTTTCCATTTTGATGTCTATGCCTTCTTAGATACCGGTGTTACATTGTCCTTTGTGACGCCCTATGTGGCCATGTGGTTCGATATTGTAACGGATATGTTGCTAGATCCTATCCTTGTATCTACTACAATAGGAGAGTCTATCTTAGCTAAGAGGGTTTATAGAGGTTGCTCCATTTACATATCCCATAAAATTACTCTTGTCGATCTCATAGAGCTAGATATGTTAGATTTTGATGTCATTCTTGGGATGGATTGGTTGCATGCTTGTTATGCCTCTATTGATTGTAGGACCATAGTGGTCAAGTTTTAGTTCCCTAATGATCCTATCCTAGATCTTAAGGGTAGAAAGATGATTTCTAAGGGTTGCATTTATCATCTAGTTAGGGTGAGGGATGTAGATTTTGAAACCCCTACTCTTGAGTCGGTCCCCATTTCTAGTGAGTTTCTGGAAGTGTTTCCCGATGACTTGCCTGGTATTTCTCCCGAAAGGGAAATAGACTTTGGTATTGACCTTCTCCCAGATACATAACCTATATATATTCCTCCTTATAGAATGGCTCCAGTGGAACTTAAAGTTTAGCAAGTGTGAATTTTTGTAGAGATCCGTGGCTTTTCTTGGTCACATTATTTCCGGTGAGGGTATTGAGGTAGATCCTAAGAAGACCGAAGCGGGCAAGAATTTTCCTTGACCTTTATCACCTTTGTACAATCGTAGTTTCTTGGGTTTAGCCGGTTATTATAGGAGGTTTGTTGAGGGGTTTTCTTCAATTGCTTCTCTGTTGACTGCTTTGAGTCAAAAGAAAGTTAAGTTTATGTGGTCCAAGCCTTGTGAAAGGAGTTTTCAAGAATTGAAAGATAGACTTACTTCAGCCCCGATATTGACTCTACCGAAAGGAACCAATGGTTATGTAGTGTATTGTGATGCCTCAAGGTTTGGGCTAGGGTGTGTTCTTATGAAAAATGGAAAGGTGATTGCCTATGCTTCGAGGCATCTAAAGGTGCATGAGAAGAATTATCCCACTAATGACATAGAGTTGGCAGCAGTGGTGTTTGCTTTCAAAATATTGTGACATTACTTGTATGGAGTACATGTAGATATCTTCACCGATCATAAGAGTCTCAAGTAT
Source organism: Solanum appendiculatum (assembly GCA_018342035.1). Taxonomy (NCBI): domain Eukaryota; kingdom Viridiplantae; phylum Streptophyta; class Magnoliopsida; order Solanales; family Solanaceae; genus Solanum; species Solanum appendiculatum. The sequence goes on along the minus strand of JAGDQO010001340.1, from coordinate 85,577 downwards.
GTGTTTAAGTAGAAAGATTTGAATCTCCGCTAAAGAAGATAACTTGAATTGCTAAAAGATTATGATATGAGTGTTCTCTATCACCCCGGCAAGGCTAATGTGGTGGCGGATGCTCTTAGTAGATTGTCTATGGGCAGTGTTGCGCATATTGAGGATGGCAAGAAAGAGTTGGTTCATGATGTTCATAGTTTAGCCCGATTCGGTGTTCAGTTGATTGATTCCACTAAGGGTTGAGTTACCGTTCACAATGGTTTCGAATCTTCTTTTCTTCATGATGTAAAAGCTAAGCAAGACCTTGATCCTAATTTGGTGGAATTGAAAGAAGCGGTTATCAAGAAGTCCGTAGAGGTTTTTTCCCAAGGGGGAGATGGTGTACTTCGTTACTAAGGTCTCTTATGTGTTCCCGACGTTGATGATTTGAGAGGGCAAATTTTGTCGGAAGCTTATAGTTCTAGATATTCTATCCACCCGGGAGCTACCAAGATGAACAGTGATTTGCAGGAAATCTATTGGTGGAATGGCATGAAGAAAAACATTGCAGAATTTGTGGCTGAGTGTCCTAATTGCCAACAAGTGAAGGTTGAGCACTAGAGACCGGGAGGTTTGACCCAAGACATAGAGATTCCTACTTAGAAGTGGGAAGATGTGAATATGGATTTCGTAGTAGGTTTTCCTCGCACAAGGCGACACTATGATTCGATTTGGGTTGTGGTTGATAGAATGACAAAGTTTGCACATTTCATTCCCGTCAAAACTTCTTTTTCGGCGGAGGATTATGCTAAGTATTACATGAGGGAGATGGTTAGGCTGCATGGAGTTCCTTCATCCATTATCTCCGATCGAGGTGCCCATTTTACTTCTCAATTTAGGAAGTCATTCCAAAAAGGTCTTGGTACTCGTGTTAAGCTTAGCACTGCCTTTCACCCCAAAACCGATGGGCAAGCGAAGCGTACTATTAAGACTTTAGAAGATATGTTGAGAGCTTGTGTTATTGAGTTCAAGGGTACTTGGGATGACCATTTTCCTTTGATTGAGTTTGCTTATAACAATAGCTACCATTCTTGTATTGGTATGGCTCAATTTGAGGCTCTCTATGGTAGGAGGTGTAGATCTCCCATAGGTTGGTTTGAAATTGGGGAAGTTACTTTGATAGGCCCCGAGTTAGTACATGAGGCTATGGAGAAAGTTTGGCTTATTAGAGAAAGGCTGAAAACGGCTCAAAGTCGACAAAAGTCTTATGCCGATGTTGGAAGAAGAGAACTAGAATTTGATGTTGATGATTGGGTTTACTTGAAAATTTCACCTATGAATGGTGTGATGAGATTTGGGAATAAAGGAAAGCTTAGTCCCCGTTATGTAGGCCCCTATCAGATTTTGAGACGTGTTGGTAAGGTCGCTTATGAGCTTGATTTGCCTAATGATTTGGCATCAGTGCATCCGGTTTTCCATGTCTCATTGTTGAAGAAGTGTGTTGGTGATCCGACCTCTATAGTGCCATTAGAGAATCTTTGCATAAAGGATAGTCTTTCTTATGAAGATGTTCCAGTTGAGATTTTAGACAAGCAAGTCCGAAAGTTAAGAAATAAAGAAGTTGCTTCCGTGAAAGTTCTATGGAGGAATTAATTAGTTTAGGGTGCTACTTGGGAGGCCGAGGCCGATATGATGTCCCGATATCCTCATCTCTTTCCTTCCGATCCTACTCTAGCTCGAGGTATCCTGATCCTCATTGTTCATTCTTGTGGTCCCATGTGTCATAGTTGATTTCCAAGATTCCTTGATTATGCATGTTCATGTAGAGTCTTATATGATTATGTGCATTTGAGTATGAGTTGCATAAAGTCTTCATGAATTTAGTGGTTAGCATGCTTTAGCTTGGAGCTGATATTTCATCCTCGGATATGTGCATTTATATGATTGCATGTTAGGTTGGGTTGTTAGTCCGAGTCTATCACCCTTCTCATGATGTGCAGTTCTTATTCGAGGATGAATGTCCCCAAGGGGGAGATAATGTAAAACCCCACCTTTCCAAGGAATGAAAATACAGAATTTACCTGTAGGCATTGACCTACAGAGGCCACTTACGGGCCGTAGTCAGGTTGACGGACCGTAGGTGAGGAGCCGTCAATAGCTCTTTCAATTTCAGTAATTCTCAGTCTCTGAAGTGTGATCTACGAAGTAGCAGGACGGATCGTGAGTCAGTTGACGGTCCATAGAAAGTAACCGTAGATGTACCCTGACTTGGTTAAATTATTTAACCTTAGGCTGTGATCTACGGTTGAGGTGTACGGTCCGTAGATGGACCTACCAACCATAGATTTAAATCATCGTTGCAAGGTGCCTAGATACCAACTCTCTGAATCTTTTGACGGTTTAACAGGACGGTTCGTCAATGGATGTACGGACCGTAGGTCTTTACCGTAGATGGGCCCCGATAAATTTTAATTAAGGGCTTTTTGGTCTTTTCCCTAATTGTTTACCTATTAAGCTAAGTCGGCTATACCCTTAATCTAAGACATTTAAATAGTTTCTAAGCCTAATTTCTTTCATTCTAACTCATTCCTAAACTCTCCTCTCAAATATTTCTCTCTCTAAAAGAAATCCTCTATAGTTCAAGGAAAAAGAAGAAGCTAAGTCCTCCAATGAAGGTCACCCAATTTCCTGCAATTTCTAGTTGGTTTTGCTAAGGTATTATGGTATTGACCAATGGAGTTGTTTCCTCCATTGGGCCATCCCTTTTCTTCATGAATTTCAAGGTTCAATTACCTTCAAGTAAGCTAGGGTTTGATCAATTGTTATAAGTTCTTCTAGTATGAGTTCATTTACTGATTTAATGTTTTGTAGTGCACGATCTAGCTTGGGTAAAGTAATTTAGTGCACGATCTAGCGTGAATTACAAGTCTAATTGTAAAGATTGCATGAACCCCCATGATCCCAAGCTAATTCTCCCAAATTTGATAATCTATGCTTTGATTGTTGGGTTGCGCTATGATTTAATGAAGTTTATGAATTCTCTATGAGATCAAGCATAAATTATGAATGAATTGAGGATAATCTTATGAATTTAGCTTGATCAAGTCAAAATCATGATTTTCCTCTATTATGTGAGTTCCTTCAAATATGGGTAAATTATCCTAGTTACAGCTTTCTAAGCATGAGCTTGCATTGAAATGCATCATATGAGTTGAACTTGCATGAACTCTATGAACTATGAAATATGAGCACGATGAGTTAAGGGTGTTTTGAGAGTAAAGTACCAAAGTTATGATATGATGATGCTATGGTTGAGTTGTGAAAGGTTTTCTCACATAATACTCCAAATATGACTTAAAAGAACAAGAGGCGATTACCCATGTTCTTAAGGAGCTATTATAATGACGTAAGCTTGGACAAGATCCATGGAAGATGAAACGTCTATAAGCATGATTTTAGCTTGAATTAGTAACCCTAGTTGTACCTTTTCATGTTTAATGATATAATATGTTAATGACTAATCCGTGGGAATTATGCTTAGCACCAAGTGGACAATGAGTTGGAAGCCCTCCCGTTAGTAGAGGCCTGGTCTTCTAGTGAAATCTGTCTCATTAGTAGAGGCCGGGTTTTCTAGATGGAGCTCTCCCGTTAGTTGAGGCCGAGTCTCCTAAAGCAATCTCTATCCCATAAACTATGTTGCCACCATAGGATGTTGTCTTTAAGTAGACATTAGCTAGTGGATCCACATAAGCTAAGAAGTTCATGGTCTTACCTTTGCAATTAGGACACCTCTTTTCGGTGTGGGGTAGACACCGGATTCTATGTTGATAGCTCACATGGTCTTACATGTCGGCTAAGGCTATTCCCCACAAGCTAATGAACAAGTGTTCTCATGATGAAGTAAAGAAAAGAAAGAAAGCTTATTTAGCTTGCCTTGGCCTTTATATATGCTTTATGTTTCATGTTTATCATGTTTATCGTTTTTTTAGCTTGGCCATTGCATGTCATGATTATTTCTCTATTTCTAGCACGATTTATGCTTTATACGCATTGCTATCATACTTAGTACTTAATTGTGCTAACGCATGCTTTTTCCTACATTAATTTCTTTGGTGTAGGACGTGGCGATTCACCTTCCACTCGTGGCTAGAGCTTGTTTAGAGAGTTGATAGAAGACTTGGTGTGTCCTCATCCATCCGAGGACATAGCCTAGCTCATATTTCTTTTTTTCATGTATTTCCTTTCAGTTTTTGGATTGTATTGGGTTACGTCCCAACTTTACTTTTTATGATAGATTGGCTTTGAGACATGTGATGTAGATTTCCATTGTTTCTTTTAAAAGCTTTGATATGAAATTCTTTTTCAAACTTTTATTCTCTATTATCTTGTATGTAATGTATGTTAAGGTTTGTATGAGGCCTCTCGGGGTCTTGTACGCCATGTCACAACTAGGGGGTACCTTGGGTCGTGACACTTTAAGTATTGGTACATTGTCTTATTTATGACTTTCTAAGCATGAGCTTCCATTGAATTGCATGATTTAAGTTGAACTTTTATGAACCCATATGAACTCTATGATTCTTAAATTATAAGAATGATGAACTATGTAAAGATGAAGCTTATGAAATTATGCATGTCTCATATGAATTTAATGATCAGTTAAGGGTGCTTTGAGAGTGAAGTACCAAAGTTATGACATGATGATATTGGGTTGAGTTGTGAAAGGGTCTCTCACGTAATGCTCACACCAGGAATTAAAAGAACAAAGAGGCGACGCGATTACCCATGTTCTTAAGGAGCTATTTTAATGACGTAAGCTTGGACTAGTCCATGGAAGATGATACGTCTATAAACATGATTTTAGCTTGGATTGGTAACCCTAGTTGTACCTTTCCATGGATAATGATATGTGTATGATAAATAACTATTCCGTGGGAAATATGCTTAGCACCGAGAGGATATTGAGATGGAAGCTCCCTAGTAGTAGAGGCCGGATTTCTAGTAGCAATCTCCTTATCCCTTACCTATGTGCCCCCATAGGATGTTGGTTTATGATAGGCACTAGCTAGTGGATCCACGTAAGCTACAAGTAAAGTAAAGGGTCCTACCTTGGCAAGTAGGATGGCCCTCTTTCGATGTAGGGTAGACACCGGATTCTATGTTGATAGCTCACATGGCTTATATGTCGGTTAAGGTTGTTTCCCCACAACTAATGAACACAAGTGTTGTTATGATGATCTGAAGTAAAGTAAATTAAGGATGATTTAGCTTCTTTTGGCCATGGTTTATGCTTCATGTTTCTTATGTCTTACCATGTTTTAGCTTGGCCATTGCATGTCATGATAATGTCTCATTCTAGCATGTTTTAATTTTTTTATGTGCATTGCTATCATACTTGGTACTTGATTGTACTAACGCATACTCTTGCCTACATTAACTTCTTTAATGTAGGACTTGGCAATTCACCATCCAGTCATTGCTAGAGCTTAGTAGAAGATTCATAGAAGACTTGGTGAGTCCTCATCCATCCGAGGACACAGCGTAGTTGTTCTTATTTTTATGTTATTTCATTTTTGATGTTGTATTGGGTTACGTCCCAAACTATATTTCTCTATGTTAGATTGGCTTTGAGATAAGAGATGTAGACTTCCGCTATTTTCTTAAAAAGCTTTGATATGAAAAATTCTTTTGAACTCTTAATCTCCATGATCTTGTATGTATGTATGCTAAGTGGCTTGTATGAGCCCTTTCGGGGTCTTGTACACCAATCACGTCTATGGGGTACATTGGGTCATGACAATGACTTAAGAGGACAAATCTTATTAGAAACCCATAGTTTTCGATATTCCATTCACCCGGGAGCTACCAAGATGTACTGTGATTTGCGGGAGATCTATTGGTGGAATGGGATGAAGAAGGATATTGCAAAGTTTTTGGCTAATTGTCCTAATTTTCAACAAGTGAAAGTTGAGCATCAAAAGCCGGGAGGTTTGTCCCAAGATATTAGTATTCCTATTTGGAAGTGGGAAGTTATGAATATGGACTTTATTGTTGGTTTACCACGCACCCGATGACAATATGATTCGATTTTTGTTATTGTAGATCGAATGATGAAATCAGCCCATTTCATTCCCATCAAGGTTTCTTATTCGGCAGAGGATTATGCTAAGTTGTACTTGAGGGAAATGGCTAGGTTGCATTGAGTGCCTTTATCCCTTTTCTCCGATTGTGGTGCACAATTTACCTCTCAATTTTTGAAAGTCTTTTCAAAAGGGTCTTGGTACTCGTGTTAAGCTTAGTACGGCCTTTCATCCTCAAACCGATGGGCAAGCGGAGCGTACTATCCAAACTTTGGAAGATATGTTGAGAGTTTGTGTAATTGATTTCAAGGGTAATTGGGATGATCATTTGCCTTTGATTGAGTTTGCTTATAATAATAACTACCATTCTAGTATTGGCATGGCTCCATTTGAAGCTCTTTATGGAAGGAGGTGTAGATCTCCTATAGGTTGGTTTGAAGTTGGAGAAGTTGGTTTGATAGGTCCCGAATCGGTACATGAGGCTATGGAGAAAGTTAGGCTTATTACAAAAGGGTTGAAAATGGCTCAAAGTTGACAAAAGTCCTATACCGATGTTAGAAGGACAGATTTAGAATTTGATGTTGATGATTGGGTTTACTTCAAAGTTTCACTCATGAAGGGTGTAATGAGATTCGGGAAGAGAGGGAAGCTTAGTCCCTGTTATGTAGGCCCATATCAAATTTTGAGACGTGTTGGTAAGGTTGCTTATGAACTTGATTTTCCTAATGATTTGGCATCGGTGCATCCGGTTTTCCATGTCTCATTATTGATGAAATGTGTTGGTGATCCGACGTCTATAGTGCCATTGGAGAATCTTGGCATAAAGGTTAGTCTTTCCTATAAAGAAGTTCCGGTTGAGATTTCAGACCGGCAAGTCCGGAAGTTAAGAAATAATGAAGTTGCTTCCGTGAAGGTTCTTTGGAGGAATCAATTAATTGAGGATGCTACTTGGGAGGCCGAGGCCCATATGATGTCCCGATATCCTCATCTCTTTCCCTCCTATCCTACTCTAGCTTGAGGTATGTAGTTCCTCATGGCTAATTATTTTGGTTTTATGTGTCTTAGTTATTTCCATGATTCCTTGATTACGCATGTTCATGAAGAGTCTAATTTTGAGAAATTGAGCTAACTTGATTGATTTATCTTTGATTATTTACATTGAGCATGAGTTACAAAAAGTCCTCATGAAATGATGTGTCAAACATGCTTTAGCTTTGAGTTGATGTTTTCCTCCTCGGATATGTGCATTTATGTGATTGCGTTCTAGGTTGGGTTGTTAGCTCTTGTTTCTACCTTCCTCATGATGTCTTGACTCTCATACGAGGACGAATGTTCCAAATGGGGATATAATATAATACCCAAATACGAAAGGGTGGAAATTTTTTGATTTCTAGGTTGGTGCCAGTAACGACGGAGGCCACGTACGGACCGTAGGTTGGAACCGTGGATGACAGGTTAGTAATCTCAAAATGTCTAGTTGCAGAACCTCAACGATGGCTTGCCAGGACGGCCCGTCGATCTTGGTACGAGCTGTAGGTGGGGACCCGTCGTTGCAGTGTCCAAGTTAACAGTCTCTAAACCCAACTACGGTTGACCAGGATGGTCCGTAGTTTGACCTATGGACAATAGGTCGAGCCGTCAATGGGGTCCGACAGTTAATTTTTAAAGGGGTCTTTTGCGTTTTTCACCTAATGACTTATTTATCAACCAAGGTCGGTTCCTAACTACTCCTAACACTATATAAGTCTTTTTAATCAAAAAATTTACCCTTCCAAATCACTTTACAAGTTTCCCCAAAATCTTCTCTCTCTAGAAGTTAGAAGTAGAAGAAGAGGGCAAGCTAGGGTTCAAGAAATCAAGTTTTTCTTCATCAATAGCTTAAGGAATTCGGAGTCTAAGGTTTGGTAGTGTTCATTCATGGAGCCCTTTCCTCCATGAAGTCCCTAAATCTTTAATTTTCAAGTTAGAAAATCATCCATTGATGCTAGGGTTTTCTTCCATGTCATGGGTTCCTTGCAATGTTGATTTAATTGATTGTTTTATGAACTTTGAAGTATAAGTTGAGTTGAATTTCATGAAGTAAGATGAATCCCCATGAACCCATACCCTTTTCCAAAAATTTTAAAATTATGAATGTGTTGATGGGTTAAATTGTGAAGACATGAATTTCATGAAGTCTGTGAACCTATGTATGAATTTTGATTTCTAAGCTAAGAGTTTTCACGATGAGATTATGAATGATCTAAGGATGGTTTTATGAAAGTAAGCATGTTCAATCAAAAACTATGATTTTCCTCTATTATGTGGGTTCCTTCAATTATGATCAAATTGCCTTGTTTATGATTTTCTAAGCTTGAGTTTGCATTGAATTGCATGATTTAAGAGGAACTCTTATGAACCCATGTAAACTCTATGATTTGTAAGTAATGAGCATGATGAACTATGTAAAGATGAAGTTTATGAAATCATGCATGTCTCTTATGAAGCTAATGATGAATTAAGGGTGTTTTGAGATTGAATCATCAAATATTATGATATGTTGATGTTATTGTTGAGTTGTGAAAGGAATATTACTCAACCCGTGAATTTGAAAAGTTTTCACACATGTAATGATTCATAATTTGTTGAAATGCTTGCTCAACTAAATTTTAATCGATGATTAAGGAGGTATTCTAATGATAGGACAAGAGGTGATCACCCATTTTCCCATATGTAGACAAGAGGAGATCATCCATGTGTACTAATAATGAACCTATGACTAATGATAGACAAGAGGCGACTACCCATGTCTACTTATGATAATTGAGCTATGTCTAATTCGTGGGAATTATCCTTAGCACCGAGTGGACAAGTGGTGATTACCCATGTCCCATAAACTATGTGCCTCCATAGGATGATGGTCTATGATAGACACTAGCTAGTGGATCCACGTAAGCCATATGTTAAGTAAAATGGTCTTACCTTGGCATGTAGGATGGCTCTATAGGTGTGGGGTTAGACACCGAATTCCATGTTGTTAGCTCACATGGTCTTACATATCGATTAAGGCTACTCCCCACAATAAAGAACTAAAGTGCTTTTAAGATGCTTCTTAAATAAAGTTAAGATGTTCAACTTGCATTGACCTTAAATGATGACTCATGCTTTTCTACTCCTTCCATCATGTTTTAGCTTGGTCATTGCATGTTTATGAATATGTTCCCTTTTTAGCATATTTAAATGGTTTTGTGCATTGCTATCATACTTAGTACATTCCTCGTACTAACGCATACTTTTTGCCTACATTGTCTCATAATGTAGGGCTTGGCGACTCTCCATCTATTCGTGGCTAGAGCTTAGTAGAAGGTTTTTTGGAAAATTTGGTGAGTTCTCATACATTCGAAGACATAGCCTTGTTGTTCTTACTTTTATGTTCTTTGCTTTGACATTGTATTGGGTTACGTCCCAAATGCTATTTCTCAATCTTATGTTAGATTGGCTTTGATATATTTGATGTAAACTTCTGCTATTTTCTTAAAAGCTTTAATATGGAATTCTTTTTTGAACTCTTAAATCTCTATGATCTTGTATGTATGTATGCTAAGTGGCTTGTATGAGCCTTTTGGGGTCTTGTATGCCATGTCACGTCTAGGAGTTACTCTAGGTCGTGACATAAGCATCCCATAAAAATAAACTAGATTACTTTCGAGTATCTCACAAAGTGTTTTAAATATGTTATGCTTGTATTGACCATTATTATGACTTGTGTTTTCTAACCTTTTATCTGATGATTTATCTTGATCATTGCATGTCATGTAAAGTCCTTTTAGCATGATTTCTTACCTTTTATTCATTGATATCATACTTTGTACATACCATATACTAATGCATACTTTATCCTACATTGTCCCATAATATAGGGTCTGACACTCTTACCTTTCACACTTGTTGCTAGTTGATCTCTCTTGTTGATTTGAATATTGGTGAGTCGTCATGTTTCCGAGGGCCAAGGAACTTTTATAGCTTTTCACTATTTTAGTTTTCTGACATTTTGTATGTAGTGTATGGGTTACGTCCCAACCACTTGTCGCGATGTATTAGATGGCTTGATGAGATTATGTTAGAATTCTACTTTGTCAAACTCCTTTATGATATAAAAATGCTTCTTTTGAAATCTTTATTTCTCTTATATTGTATGATGTATGCAAAGTCTCTTGTGTAGGGCCTTTCGGGTTTCTATACGCCATGTTTCACCTAGGGTATACTTATGGTCATGACAAACTTTATATTCAAAGCACAAGGCTTAGAAAGGCCTTAGGATGTCTCACAAGTCACTCTATTACATCCTAAGTCTCTTGTGTAGGGCCTTTCAGGTTTCTATACGCCATGTTTCACCTAGGGTATACTTTTGGTCGTGACAAACTTTACATTTAGAGCACAAGGTTTAGAAAGGTCCTAGGATGTCTCACAAGCATCATCAAGTAGACTCTTGTTCATGAGTGTAAAGCACACCACATTTATGAATAAGAGGCTATATGATATTTAGGAAATTCCACTTCTTTCATCATTCTAAAGTCGTGTGATAGAGTATAACTCTATATGTCTCTCTCCTAATCCTTATCTGATGCTTTTCAAGATATGGCCCCTCGAAGAGCATACGTTAGAAGAAATATAGATGAGAATGTGGAACAAGATGCTCCTCAAGTTCCGACCAATCCTTTGACTGAGGAAGTGACTAATGTTGTGTTCCAAGCTGCTTTCCAAGTGTTGGCTCAAGCTATGATGGCTCAAGCCAGTAGAGAGGCTTATGCTCCCATGAACTCAAATGTGAGTACGACGGCGGTAAGGATAAGGGACTTCACTACGATGAATCCTCCATAGTTTCATGGTTCTAAGGTCAATGAGGATCCTCAAGAGTTCATTAATAAGGTTTAAAAGATAGTGGGAAATATGGGAGTGACTATTGTGGAGAAGGCGGAGCAGGTCATTTATCAACTTGAGGGTGTTGCTAAATTTTTGTTTAACCAATGGAAGAAAAAGAGGGTGGTTGATATAGGTCCTCCCTATTGGGAGAAGTTTAAGGTTTCTTTACTTAATAGGTTTTTTCCTCTTGAGATAAGGGACGCAAAAGTACTTGAACTCATCAACCTACATCAAGGAAATATGAGTGTGAAGGAGTATCCTTTGAAATTAACTTAATTTACTAGGTATGCTCATACTATGGTTGTCGATTCTAAGGCAAGGATGAGTAAGTTCGCTGCGGGTGTGTGTGTAATGATGGTTAAGGAATGTCCTACCGCCATGCTCATTAAAGAAATGGATATTTCCTGTTTGATGACACAAGCCTAAAAAAATTAAGCGGAGAAGTTTAAGGAAAGATCCAGGGAGGCAAAGAGGGCAAAGAGCAATTATGATGACTTTTCACATTCGAGGTTTTATGGACATGGCTGTTCTTGATTCTGACAAAGGTTTTCTGGTGAAGGTTCCTCTAATGCTCTGGCTCAATGTTAAACAAAGACAGGATGTCTAACCCTATGCCTCAAGAAGGAAATGGTGGTGGATCTTCTTTGTCTACTTGTGCTAGGTGCGGAAGGAAGCATGATAGTAAATGCTTACCCAGCACGAATGTTCGCTTAAGTTGTAGCAAGAGTTGTAACTAGATAAGGGATTGTCTGTCACTTGCTATTAAGGAAAGAGATGGTAGGCAAGCTCCGCCTAGTGGTTCAGGTTCGAGTCCTCAAATGAAAAACTAATTTTTTGCACTTCAAACTTGATATGATAAAGAGGGTTGTCCTGATGTGGTTACCGGTATGTTAAAAGTCTTTCATCTTGATATTTATGCTTTGCTTGATACTGGTGCTACTTTATATTTAGTGATGCCATATGTGGCTATGAGATTTGATATTTCTCCGGATGTGTTGTTAAAACCTTTTTTTGTCTCTACTCCTATTGGTAAATCTATTTGGCTAATAAAGTCTATAGATAGAGTCTCATCTCCTTATCCCATAGAGTTACTTATGTTGATCTTGTACAGCTTGATATGTTTGATTTTGATGTTATTCATTGTATGAATTGGCTCCATTCATTATATGCTTTTGTTGATTATAGAACTCGAGTGGTTAAGTTTCAAATACCTAATGACCACGTCCTAGTGTTGAAAGGGGGAAATTCTATGCCTAAAGGTCAGTTTGTTTCTTGTCTAAGAGCAAGGAAAATGATTTCTAAGGGTTTCATATTCCATTTTTTTAGATAAGGGATACGGATTCTAAAACCCCTATTCTTGAGTAGGTCCCCATTGTTAATAGGTTTCCAGAAGTGTTATTCGATGATCTACCCGTTGTTCCTCCCGAAAGGGAAATACACTTCGGTATTGACCTTCTGCCAGATATTCAACCTATCTCTATTCCTCCTTACCGTATGGCTCATGCAAAACTTAAGGAATTAAAGGTGCAGTTGAAAGTTTTGTTGGATAAGGGTTTCATCAGATCGAGTATCTTTCTATGGGGTGCTCTAGTTTTGCTCGTTTGTAAGAAGTATGGTTTCCTTCACATGTGTACTGATTTTGGGAATATGAACAAGTTCACCATTAAGAATAAGGTTCCACTTCTAAGGATTGATGATTTTTTTTATCTGCTCCAAGGAGAAAGTTATTTCTCCAAGGTTGACCTCCGATCGGGTTATCACCAATTGATGGTGAAAGAGAGTGACATTTCGAAGACTGCTTTCCGATCAAGGTATTGTCATTAAGAATTCTTGGCAATCTCATTTGGTTTGACTAATGCTCCTACCGCTTTCATGGATTTTATGAGTAGATATTTTAGATAACATCCAGATATGTTTGTGATAGTGTTTATCAATGATATATTGATTTATTCTCGGAGTAAGGATGAGCGTGACGATCATTTAAGGATTCGGTTGAAAATTATTAAGGATCGTGAGTTATATGCTAAGTTCAATAAGTGTGAGTTTTAGTTGAGATCCGTGGATTTCCATGGTCACATTGTTTTCGGTAAGGGAATTGAGCTTGATCCAAAGAAGACAGAAGAGGTTAAGAATTGGTCGAGATCTCTATCTCCTTCGGATATTCATAGCATCATGGGTTTAGCCTTGATATTATAGAAGGTTTGTGGAAGAGTTTTCTTCAATTGCATCTCTATTAACCTTGTTGACTCAAAAGAAGGTAAAGTTCTAATGGTCGGAAGCATGTGGAAAAAGTTTTCAAGGGTTGAAAGATAGACTTACCTCCGCTCCGGTGTTGACTTATCCGGAAGGTTACGATGGGTTTGTGGTGTATTAAGATGCTTTAAGCATTGAATTAGGATGTGTACTTATGCAAAATGGGAAATTTATTATCTATTCCTCAAGGAAACTTAGGATTCACAAAAAAAACTATCCTACCCATGATTTGTAATTGGCGACGGTTGTTTTTTCCTTCAAAATTAGGAGGCATTATTTGTATGGTGTCCGTGTTGATGTGTTTACCAATCATAAAAGCTTGCAATACGTGTTCAAGAAAAGGATTTAAATATTCACTAACGTAGATGGCTAGAACTCTTGAAGGACTATGACATGAGTGTTCTTTGTCACCCGAGCAGCGTCAATGTGGTGGCCAATGCCTTAAATTGGTTGTCAATGAGTAGTGTGGCACAAGTTTAAGATGATAGGAAAGAATTGGTTTGTGATATTCATAGACTAGCAGGGTGAGGTGTTCATTTGGTAGATTCCTATATGGTTGGTGTTGTTGTTCAAAATAGTTCGGCACCGTCTTTTCTTTCAGATGTGAAAGTTAAACAAGGTCTTGATCTGAATTTGGTTGAGTTGAAAAAATTGATTCTTATAAAATCCATTAAGGCTTTCCCCAACGGGGAGAGGGTCTGCTTGGATATCAAGGTCGTTTGTGTGTTCCCATTGTTGATGACTTGAGGGAGCAAATTTTATTGAAAGCCCATAGTTCTCGGTATTCCATTAACTCGGGAGCCACCAAGATGTACTGTGACTTACGGGAGGTTTATTGGTGGAATAAAATGAAGAAGGGCATTGTGGCATTTGTGGCTAAGTGTCATAATTTACAACAAGTAAAAGTGGAGCATCAAAATCTGGGAGGTTTATCCCAAGATATTAGTATTCCTACTTAGAAGTGGGAACATTTGAATATGGAATTTATTATTGGCTTACCTCGCACTCGACGACAACATGACTCGATTTGGGTTATTATTGATCGTAAGAAAAAGTCAGCTAATTTCATTCCCGTCAAGGTTTCTTATTCGGTGGAAAATTATGTTAAGTTGTATCTAGAGGAAATGGTTAGGTTGCATGGGGTTCCCTTATCCATTATCTCTGATAGTGGTACCCAATTTACTTCTAAAACTTTGATGTCTTTCAAAAAAGGTCTTGGTACCCGTGTCAAGCTTAGTATGACTTATCATCCTCAAATCGATGGGAAAGCGGAGCGTACTATCCAATCTTTTGAAGATATGTTGAGAGCTTGTTTTATTGACTTCAAGGGTAATTGGGATAATCATTTGCCTTTGATTGAGTTTGTGTATAATAATAGCTATCATTCAAGTATTGGTATTGCTCCATTTGAGGCTCTTTATGGCAGGAGGTGTATATCTTCTAAGGTTGGTTTGAAGTTTTTAAGTTTGCTTTGATAGGGCTCGAGTTGGTTAATGAGGCTATTGAAAAAGTTTGATGCATTTGAGAAAGGTTGAAAATATCTCAAAGTCTACAAAAGTCCTATGCCGATGTTAGAAGAAGGGATCTTAAGTTTGTTGTTAATGATTGGGTTTACTTGAAGATTTCACCTGTGAAGGGTGCATGAGGTTAGGTAAAAAGAGGAACCTTAGTCCTAGTTATATTGGTCCTTATCAAGTGTTGAGGCGGATATGCAAGGTGGTTTATAATCTAGACTTGCCTTCAAAATTATTGCTGGTGCATCGGGTATTCCATGGGTACTAATTGAAGAAGTGTTTTAGAGATCTTACATCTATTGTACCATTGGAGAATCTTGGTGTAAAGGAAAGCCTTTCTTATAAAGATGCTTCGATTGAGATTTTAGACCGTCATGTCCGAAGGTTGAAAAACAAAGATGTTGCATCCGTAAAGGTGATGTGGAGGAACAAAATGGTTGAGTGTGTTACTTGGGAGTCTGTGGCTGATATGATGTCCCGATATCCTCATTTCTTTCCCTCTGTTCCTAGTTTTTCTTGAGGTATTTAGTTCCTCATGATTCATTCTTCAGATTCATGTGTCCTAGTCATTCTCATGTTTCCTTATGCACGAATGTATGTTCTATGAAATAATGTTTTGAGTGTGTTTTTGTTTGGAGTCGATTTTCCTCCTTGGTTATGTGCATTTATATGATTGCATTCATGTGACGACCCAAAGTACCCCCTAGATGTGACATGGCGTATAGGACCCCGAGAAGCCCCACACAAGCCACTTAGCATACATCATACAAGATAATAGAAACAAAGAGCTTAAAACTAGCATTTCATGTAAAAGAGTTTGACTAAAATGGAAGTCTAAACATGAGTCTCAATAAGCCATCTACTATATCAATAGAAGGGATTTGGGACATATCCCATACACTGTCTGAAAACTGAAATGACATAAAGCTATAAAAGGGACATCGTCCTAGAAGTATGAGGACTCACCAAGTCTTCAAATCTCTAATACAATAGCCTAGCCAAGAATGGAGGGAAAAGAGTCGGCAAGCCCTACATTAGTGAGACAATATAGGCACAAGTATGCGTTAGTACAAGAAATGTACCAAGTATGATATCAATGCATAAGTGATATGAAATCATGCAAAAATGGACTTTATATAACATGCAATTACCAAGATAATTCATAAAATAATCATGCTAGAAAACATAAGTCACAACCTTAGTAAATGCAAGCTAATCATCTTATAAGACACTTGTGAGATACTTTAGAAAGTAACCTTCATTCATTATTGTGGAAAGTTAGCCTTAACAAACATAGACCATGTGTAACGCCTTGGATTTGAAACGGAAATAATTACAGGTTTTCACTCTAATTGTTGTTGTCTGTACGAACGGAACCACCTACGGCCATTGGACTGTCCTACGATCTGTAGGTCAGGCCCGTGGTTGGCTACTCCAGGTTCCTTAAAAATGTTAAGCCTTAGTACATTTATACGGCTTGCTAGGACGGACCGCCGATCTTTGTAAGAGCCGTAGGTAGGTCTCGTAGGTGAGACCCACACTTAGTGAAATTTTCAGGCGAAGAGTTGGACCTACGGTGGCCATGTACGGACTATAGGTTGACCCATGGACCGTACATAGGGTCCCATCATTGGGGGTCAAAGGTTCGAAAGTTTCTAAATCTATCTACGATTGAATAGGATGGTACGTAGGTTGACTTACGGACCGTAGGTCAAACCGTAGATAAAGGTTCGATAGTTATTTTAAGAAGGGCTTTTTGGTCTTTTCCCTAGGTGTTTAATTCCTAATATAAGTTGGTTTGGCCTTTAACCTATCCCTTATATAAACCTTTGTAAGCCTAATTCTAACCATTCCTAATCATTCCCAAAACTCTCTTCTCCAAAATAATTCTCTGTCTAGAAAACCTTGAAGAAGAAGAAGGAAGAGCTACGGTTTTCAAGCCAAGTCCACCAATCCTCCATTGATTTTAAGCTTTTGGCATCAAGGAATGAGAGTTCTTCACCTACGGAGCCCTTTCCTCCATAGGGTTCCTATGTTCCTCAATTTTTAAGCTAGAATCCTTCAATTGAAATTAAGGTTTTCTTATATCTTATGGGTTCTTTCAAATTATGGTCTAATTGATTTAATTGTATTTAATTATGCATGAATTAAATTGTATGTTTCAAGTTGAATCTCCATAAATCCAAATGAATTTCATGATATCTAGACTATGATCAAGATATGAGATTTTGAACTATGAAAGATGAATTTGGGAAATTGAATGAATTTAAGATTAATTTATGTGAGCCCATGCATGATTGATGTTTTCTAAGTTATGATTTTCATAATAAAGTTATGAATGATCAAAAGATGGTTTTTATGAATATATGCATGTTCAATTATAAAATTTATGATGATTTAAGACTTGCTTTGAGACTTAAGCATAATTGATGTTGTTGTTGAGTTGAGAAAGGATTTCTCACATATTACTCAAACCATGAAAGTGAAAGGATTTCTCTCGCATAAAGGATTCATAATATGTTGAAAGGTTTTCTCAACTAAACTTTAATCAATAATTAAGGAGCTATTCTAATGAAAGGGCAAGCGTCGATTACCCATGCCTACTACTGATAAGATGAATTATGATTTATGATTAATACTTGGGAACTATGCTTAGCACCGAGTGGACAAGAGGCAATTACCTATGTCCCATAAACTATGTGCCACCATAGGATTAGCTAGTGGATCCATTTAAGCTAGAAGTTATGGTTCTTACCTTGACAAGTAAGGACACCTCTTGTAGGCATGGGGTAGACGCCAAATTCCATGTTATAGCTCACATTGTCTATGTCGGTTAAGGCTCACTTCCCACAATAATGAACCTAAGTTGCTTATGAAGGTGTTTCAAGATTTCAAAGATGATTAGCTTGCATTGACTATGTCTTTATGACTTATGTTTTATAACTCCTATCTCATATTTTAGCTTGATCATTGCATGTAATGAAAATGTCCCCCTGCTAGAATGACTTGATGATTGTGTGCATAGCTATCATACTTAGTACATTCCATGTACGAACGCATACTTTTGGCCTACATTGTCTCATAATGTAGGGCTTGGCGATTCTTCTCATTCCGCTGGTGGCTAGTGAGTACATAGAGACTTGAATACTTGGTGAGTCCTCATGTGTTCGAGGACATTGCCTTGTTATTCTTTTATGTTTCTTTACCTTTGGACTTGTATTAGGTTATGTCCCAGCGTTCTTTCTATTCTTTGATAGATGGCTTTGAGACTATGTTTAGAGTTCTGCTATGTTTTGTAAACTCTTTGGATATAAAATTTACCTTCCTTTTGTACCCTTATCTATTATTATCATGTATGATGTATGCTAAGTGGCTTGTATAGGGCCTTTCAGGTTCTTGTACGCCATGTCACCTCTAGGGGGTACCTTAAGTCGTGACAAACTTAGTATTCAGAGCACAATGTTTTAGAAAGATCCTAGGAAGGCTCATAAGCCACGTTGAGTAGAGTCTTGTTCATGGGTGTGAAGCACGCCACACTTACGAACGAGAGGCTATAAGATTTTTAGGAAACTCCACTTCTTTCATCATTCTAAAGTCATGCGATAGAGTTTAACTCTATATCTCTCTCTCCTAATCCTTATCTGATGTTTTTCAGGATATGGCCACCTGAAGGGCATATGCTAGGAGGAATGCAAGAGAGAATGTGGAACAAGAAGCTCCTCAAGAAACTCCTCAAGAAGCTCCCCAAGTTCAGGTCGATCCCTTGGCCGAGCAAGTGTCTAATGCGAAGTTTAGGGTTGCTTTTCAAGTGTTGGCCAAAGCTATGACGACTCAAGCCAATAGGGAGGCTATAGCCCCCGTGAACCCAATTATGGGTACGACGGCATCTAGGGTGAGGGACTTCACTAGGATGAACCCTTTGAAGTTCCATGGGTCTAAGAATGAAGAAGATCCTCAAGAGTTTATTGATGAGGTGTATATGGTGATGATGATCATGGGAGTAACGCCGTTGGAGAAGGCGGAGTTGGCCACTTATCAACTTAAGGGTGTGGCTCAAGTGTCGTATGATCAATGGAAGAGTGAGAAGGAGGTCGATGCGGGTCCTCTTGATTGGGAGAAGTTTAAGGTTGCTTTCCTCAATAGGTTCTTTCCCCTTGAGATGAGGGAGGCAAAGGTACTTGAGTTCATCAATTTTCATCAAGGAAACATGAGTGTGAAGGAGTATGCTTTGAAAGTCACACAATTGTCTTGATATGCTCACACTGTGTTTGGTGATCCTAGGGCAAGAATGAGTAAGTTTGTTTCGGGTGTGTCTGAAATGGTGGTCAAGTAATGTCATTCTTCCATGCTTATGAATGACATGGACATTTCTCGTCTTATGGTTCATGCTCAACAAATAGAGGAGGAGAAACTTAAGGAAAGATCTAGGGAGGCAAAGAAGGAAAGGATCGGTGATGGAAATTTCTTTCATTCTTGGTCCGATGGGTATGGTCGTCCTTAGTTCCGACAAAGGTTTTCCGATCAAGGTTCCTCCAATGCTCCTCCTAAGTTCAACAAAGAAAGGGTGTCTAACCCTAAGACTCAAGGAGGGAATGGTGGTGAAGCCCTATAGCCTACTTATGCTAAATGTGGAAAGAAGCATGAGGGTAAATGCCTAGCTGGTTCCAATGCATGTTTTGGTTGTGGCAAGATGGATCATAAGATAAGGGATTGTCCCTTAGCGGCTAAGAATGAAGGAAATAACCGTCGACAGGTTCAACCCTATCCTCCATCAGGTTCTAGTGGAAATCAAAAGCAAATCCGATTCTATGCACTTCAGACTCATTAGGGCAAGAGGGTTTTCCCGATGTGGTTACCGGTATGTTGAAAATCTTTTATCTTGATGTTTATGCTTTGCTTGACCCCGGTGCTACCCTTGCCTTTTGTGACGCCATATGTGGCTATGAGGTTTATTGCTCTTTCGGATGGGTTGTTAGATCCTTTTTCAATCTCTACTCCAGTTGGTGATTCTATTGTGGTTAAGAGGGTGTATTGAAATTGTCCCGTCTCCTTATCCCATAGAGCCACTCATGTTGATCTAATTGAGCTTGATATGTTAGACTTTGATGTTATTCTTGGGATGAATTGGCTATATTCATGTTATGCTTATATCAATTGTGGAACTCGAGTAGTCAAGTTTTAGATTCCAAGTGAACCCATCCTAGAGTGGAAAAGAGGAAATTCTATGCTTAGGGGTCTATTTGTTTCATGCCTTAAAGATAGAAAGATGATTTCTAAGGGTTGCATATATCACCTGGTTCGGGTTAAGGATGTGGATTTCAAAACCCCTATCTTTGAGTTGGTCCCCATTGTTAATGAGTTCCCGGAAGTGTTTCTCGATGATTTACCTGGTGTCCCTCCCGAGAGGGAAATAGACTTTGATATTGACCTTCTCCCAGATACGCAACCTATCTCTATTCCTCCTTAACGAATGGCTCCGGTAGAACTTAAAGAATTAAAGGAGCAATTGAAAGATTTGTTGGATAAGGGTTTTATCCAAACGAGTATCTCTCTCTAGGTGCTCCAGTTTTGTTTGTTCGAAAGAAGGATAGTTCACTTTGAATGTGTATTGATTACCGGCAATTCAATAAGGTCACCATAAATAATAAGTACCCTCTTTCAAGGATAGATGATTTGTTTGATCAACTCCAAGGAGCGAGTTATTTCTCCAAGATTGACTTTCGGTCGGGCTATCACCAATTGAGGGTGAAGGAAGATAAGATCCCTAATACGGCTTTTCGGACTAGGTATGGTCACTACAAGTTTTTAGTAATGTCGTTGGGTTGACAAATGCTCCAGTCGTGTTTATGGATTTGATGAATAAGGTGTTTAGACAATACTTTGATATGTTTGTGATTGTGTTTATTGATGATATCTTTATTTATTCAAGGAGTGAGGATGAGCATGTCAATCATTTGAGGATTGTGTTGCAAGTCCTCAAGGACCAACAACTCTTTGCAAAGTTTAGTAAATGTGAGTTTTGGTTGAGATCTGTGGCTTTTCTTTGTCACATTGTTTTTGGTAAGGGTATTGAGATAGATCCTAAGAAGACCGGAGTAGTTAAGAGTTGGCCTAGACCTCTATCCCCTTCGGATATTTGAAGTTTCTTGGGTTTGGCAGGTCATTATAGAAGGTTTGTTGAGTGGTTTCCTTTGATTACCTCTCCATTGACGGCTTTAACCCAAAAGAAGGCAAAGTTTGTATGGTCTGAAGCATGTGAGAAGAGCTGCAAAGAGTTGAAAGATATACTTACCTCCGCTCCGATATTGGCTCTACAAAGAAGGATCTGATGGGTTTGTGGTTTATTGTGATGCCTCAAGAGTTGGGTTGGGATATGTTCTTATGCAAAATGGGAAGGCGATTGTGTATGCTTCAAGGCAACTCAAGATTCACGAAAAGAACTATCCTACCCATGATTCAGAACTAGCGGCCGTGGTATTTGCTTTAAAGATTTGGAGGCACTACTTCTATGGTGTTCATGTGGATGTCTTTACCGATCACAAAAGTTTGCAATATGTGTTCAAACAAAAGGATCTTAATCTTCACCAAAAGTGGTGGCTTGAGTTGTTAAAGGACTATGACATGAGTGTCCTCTATTATCCCGGCAAGGCAAACGTGGTGGCGGATGCCCTTAGTCAGTTATCTATGGGAAGTGTTGCTCATGTTTAAAATGATAGGAAGGAATTGGTGACAGATGTACATAGACTGGACCTGTTGGGTGTTCAGTTGATTGACTCCACCATGGAGGGGTGGTTGTCCATAATGGATCAGAATCGTCCTTCGTGTCGGATGTGAAAGCGAAGCAAAATCTTGATCCAATCTTGATGGAGTTGAAAGAGCTGGTGCTTAAAAAGTCCATAGAGGCTTTCTCCTAAGGGGGAGATGGTGTACTTCGATATCAAAGTTTGTTGTGTGTTCCAGATGTCAATAGTTAAAGGGAGCATATTTTATCGGAAGCACATAATTCTTGGTATTCCATTCACCCGGGAGCTACCATGATGAACCATGATTTTTGGGAAGTGTATCGGTGGAAGGGATGAAGAAGAATATTGCAGAATCTGTGGCTAAGTGTCCTAATTGTCAACAAGTGAAAGCGGAGCATCAAAAGCTAGGAGGTTTGTCCAAAGATATTAGTATTCCAACTTGCAAGTGGGCTGATTTGAGTATGGACTTTATTGTTGGTTTACCACGCACTCGGTGAAAACATGACTCAATTTGGGTTAATGTGGATCGTATGACGAAATCATCCCATTTCATTCCCGTTAAGGTTTCTTATTCGGCGAAAGACTATGCTAAGTTGTACTTGAGGGAAATGGTTAGGCTGCATGGGGTGCCCCTATCAATTATATCCGATCGTGGTACACAATTCACTTCTCAATTTTTGATGTCTTTCCAAAATGGTCCTGAAACTCATGTTAAGCTTAGTACAGCCTTTCATCCTCAAACCGATAGGCAAGCGGAGTGCACTATTCAAACTTTGGAAGATATGTTAAGGGCTTGTGTAATTGACTTCAAGGATAATTGGGATTCTCATTTGCCTTTGATCAAGTTTGCTTATAATAATAGCTACCATTCGAGAATTGGTATGGCTCCATTTGAGGCTCTTTATGGTAGGAGGTGTAGATCTCTTCTAGGTTGGTTTGATGTTCATGAAGTAGCATTGATAGGTCCCGAATTGGTTCATAGGCTATGGAGAAAGTTCGTCTTATTAAAGAAAGATTGAAAATGGCTCAAAATCAACAAAAGTCCAATGCCAACGTTAGGAGAAGAGACCTAGAACTTGATGTTGGTGATTCGGTTTACTTAAAAATTTCACCCATGAAGGGTGTGATGAGGTTTGGAAAGAAAGGGAAGCTTAGTCCCATTTTGTGGGGCCATATCAAATTTTGAGGCGGGTTGGTAAGTTTGCTTACGAACTTGACTTGCCGAATAATTTAGCATCGATTCATCCAATTTTCCATGTCTCTTTATTGAAGAAGTATGTTGGTGATCCGGCATCTATAGTACCATTAGAGAATCTTGGCATAAAAGATATCCTTTATTATGAAGAAGTTCCAGTTGAGATGTTAGACCGACAAGTCCGAAAGTAAAGCAATAAAGAAGTTGCTTTCGGAAAGGTTCTTTTGAAGAATCAGTCAATTGAGGGTGCTACTTGGGAGGCCGAGGCTGATATGATGTCCCGTTATCCTCATCATTTTTCCTCCGTCCCTATTCTAGCTTGAGGAAATACTTCCTCATGGTTCACTCTTTTGGTCTCAAAAGTCTTAGATATTCCCTTGATCCCTCATTTATGCATGTTCATGAAAAGTTTAAAATTCTGAGAAAATGAGTTAACTTGACTGATTTCTTCATGAATATGTGCATTTGAGTATGAGTTGTATGTGGACTTGATTATATCATGTTTTGAACATGCTTTAGCTTGTAGTGATGTTTTCCCCCTCGGATATGAGCATTTATATGATTGCGTTCATGCTGGGCTGTTAGATCAAGTTCTTATTATTCTTATGATGACTTGATTCCCATTCGAGGACAAATGTTTCCATGGTGGAGATATTATAACACCTTGGATTCGAAAGGAAAGAATTACAAGTTTTCTGGATTTTTTGGTGCTAGTACCAACGGAGCTACCTACGGCCCATGGACTGACCTACGGTCTGTAGGTTAGGCCTATGGTTTACTAGACCAGGTTCCTTAAATATGTTAAGCCTCAGTACTATTATAAGGCTTGCCAGGATGGACCGCTGATCTATGTACAAGCCGTAGGTAGTTCTTGTAGGTGAGACCCAGATTTAGTGAAATTTTAATGGCCAAGAGTTAGATATACGGTGGCCATGTACATACAGTAGGTTGACCCACGGACGTTACATGGAGTCCCGTCGTTGGGGGTCAGAAGTTGGAAAGTCTCTGAATCTATCTATGATTGAACAGCATGGTCCGTAGGTTGACTTATAGACCGTAGGTCCAACCGTAGATAGGGGTCTGACAGTTATTTTAAGACGGGCTTTTTGGTCTTTTCCCTAGGTGTTTAATTCCTAATCTATGTCGGTTTGGCCTTTAACCCAGCCCCTATATAAAACTTTTTAATCCCAAATTCTACCCATTCCTAATCATTCCCAAAACTCTCCTCTCCCAAATAATTCTCTCTCTAAAAAAGCTTGAAGAAGAAGAAGGAAGAGCTAGGGTTTTCAATCCAAGTCCCTCAATCCTCCATTGATTTCAAGCTTTTGGCATCAAGGTATTATAGTTCTTCACCTACAGAGCCCTCTCCTCTATAGAGTCTTAAGTTCCTCAATTTTCAAGCTAGAATCCTTCAATTGAAATTAGGATTTTCTTATATCTTATGGGTTCTTTCAAACTATGGTCTAATTGATTTAATTTTGTTTAATTATGGATGAATTGAGTTAAATGGCATGTTTCAAGTTGAATCTCCATGAACACAAATGAATTTCATGATTTCTAGACTATGATCAATACATGAGGTTTTGAACTATGAAAGTTGTATTGAGGAAATTGAAAGATTTTAAGATGAATTTATGTGAGCCCATGCATGATTGATGTTTTCTAAGCTATGATTTTCATGATGAAGTTATGAATGATCAAAAGATGGTTTTTATGAATATATGCATGTTCAATTATGAAAGTTATGATGATTTAAGACTTGCTTTGAGATTTAAGCATAAGTGATGTTGTTGTTCAGTTGTGAAAGGATTTCTCACATATTACACAAACCATGAATGCGAAAGGATCTTTCTCACATAAAGGATTCATAACATGTTGAAAGGTTTTCTCAACTAAACTTGAATCAATGATTAAGGAGCTATTCTAACGAAGAGGAAAGGGCGATTATCCATGCCTACTTACTAATAAGACGAATTATGATTTATGATTAATCCATGAGAACTATGCTTAGTACCGAGTGGAAAAGTGGCGATTACTCATGTCCCATAAACTAGGTGCCACCATATGATTAGCTAGTGGATCAACTTAAGATAGAAGTTATGGTTCTTACCTTGGCAAGTAAGGATACCACTCTTCGGTGTGGGGTAGACGCCATATTCCATATTATAGCTCACATGGTCTATGTCGGTTAAGGCTCACTTCCTACAATTATGAACCTATGTTGCTTATGAAGGTGTTTCAAGGTTTCAAAGAAGATTAGCTTGCATTGACTATGTCTTTATGACTTATGTTTTCTAACTCCTATCTCGTGTTTTAGCTTGATCATTGCATGTAATAAAAATGCCCCCTTTCTAGTATGACTTGATTATTGTGTGCATAGCTATCATACTTTGTACATTCCATGTACTAACGCATACTTTTTCCTTACATTGTCTCATAATGTAGGGCTTGGCGATTCTTCTCATTCTGCTCGTGGCTAGTGGTACATAGAGACTTGAAGACTTAGTGAGTCCTCATGTGTTCGAGGACATTGCCTTGTTATTCTTTTATGTTTCTTTACCTTTGGATTGTATTGGGTTACGTCCCAACATTTTTTCTATTCTTTGATAGATGGCTTTGTGACTATGTTTACACCTCCGCTATGTTTTGTACACTCTTCGGATATAAAATTTGCCTTCTGAACCCTTATCTATTAATATCTTGTATGATGTATGCTAAGTGGCTTGTATGGGGCCTTTCGAGGTCATGTACTCCATGTCACGTCTAGGGGGTACCTTAGGTCGTGACACCATGTGAGCTATAACATAGAATCCGGTGTCTATCTCACAATGGAAAGAGATTTTTCCTACTTGCCAAGGTAAGGACCATGAGTTTTGAGCTAAAGTTGATCCACTAGCTAATGTCTATCTAAGACATTCCTCTTATGGTGGAAAATAGTTTATGGAACACGGGTAATGACCGCTTGTCCATTTGGTGCTAAGCATAAATCCCACGGAATAGTCATTAATCATAATCATATTATTATCCATGGAAACGCACAATTTTGTAGTCAATCCAAGCTAATGTTCATTAGAATAGCTCCTTAGTCTTGATTCATCTTAAGTCAGAAAACCTTTCAACCTTATGAATCCTTTATGTGAGAGATCCTTTCACAAATCAACCACAACATCGATGCTTCACTCTTAAAGCAGCCTTAAATAAATTAAATCAACTTCAAGAGGAATCATGCATATTATGATAAATTAATCTTTCATAGTTCAAAAGCCTCATCATATGTTCATAGTCTAGAAATCATGGACCATGCATGGGTTCTTGTTAATTCAACATAAAAACATGTAATTACTCGAAATCTTGCATAAAAAGACATAAAACAATCCATTGAATCATAATTGATAAGAACCCATGAGATTGAATAAAGTCCTAATTCCAATTAGATATACTAACTTGCAAAATTGAAGAATTTAGGAAGCCTATGGACGAAAGGACTCCATTGGTGAATACTATTATACCTTGATGTCAAAAGCCCACAATCAATGGTGAATTTGGGGACTTGTTCTTGAAACTCTAGTATTCTTCTTCAAGCTTTAGAGAGAGAAATTTTGGGGAAAGAACTTGGAGGGAGTTGGGGGAATTTGAAGAATGATTTAGAATGGTTAGATTTCAGGCTTAAAAGACTTATACAGGGTCTAGGATAAGGATAAAAATGACCTTCCTTAGGCATTAATCAATTAGGGAAAAGACCAAAAAGCCCTTAAAAATTAATGTCTAACTCGACCTATGGTTCAGGCCTATGGTCTGTAGATCCTACTACGGACCGTCCTGGTCAACCGTAGGTAGACTCAGAAACCATGGTTTTGGACCTTCGAACGACAGGACCCATTTATGGTTTGTAGGTCAACTATGGACCATACATGGCCACCGTAGATCCCAACTTCTTCCTTAAAATTTCACTAAGTCGTGTTGTGACATAGGAGACCTACCTACGATACGTACAAAGGGTGATGAGCCATCCTGGTGAACTATAAAAAGGGTTTGGAGACTTGATTTTTGAAAATTAATTCCCCACCACCTACAGATGCCACCTATGACCCGTAGATGCTTCTATCAACTGTAGGTGAGAGCCGTAGGTCATGCCTACAACCCAAAAACTGCATTTACTTCCTTTGCCAAATATGAGGTGTTACAATATCTCTCTTGGAAACATTCATCCTCAAATGGAACTCAAGGAACAAAAGGAGGGTACGAACAAGATCTAACAACCCCAAAAGAATGCAATTTCATCTACATCACATAACCAAAAAGAAACATTAACCCCTAGCTTAACATATTCAAAACATCAGTTTATAAGGTATCTATGCAAGTCATACTTAATTGCACATAATCATGAAGAAACCCATCATAGCAAAATAAAAACCTGAAAAGTAAGTTATCATGAACATGCATGCATCGGGAAACAATAAAATAATTAAGACATGAGGATGAACCATGAGGAACTAAGTACCTCTAGCTAGAGTAGGATCGGAGGGAAAGAGATGGGGGTAACAGGATATCATATCGGTCTCGGATTCCCAGGTAGCACACTAAACTCTTTGATTCCTCCATAAGACTTTCACGGATGCAACTTCCTTATTCCTTAACTTCTTAACTTGCTAGTCCCAAATGTCAACCAGAATCTCTTCATATGAAAGACTCTCTTTTATACCAAGACTCTCCATTGGTACAATAGATTTTGGATCACCTACGCATTTCTTCAACAAAGAAACATGGAAAACTAGATGAATTTATGCCAAATCATTAGCCAAATCAAGTTCATAAGAAATCTTACCAATACGCCTCAAAATCTAATATGGGCCCACATAACGGGGACTAAGCTTCCCTTTCTTTCCAAACCTCATTACACCCTTGATGGGTGAAATTTTCAAGTAAACCCAATCATTAATATTAAATTCTAGATCTCTTCTTCTAAAATCGGCGTAGGACTTTTGTCGACTTTGAGCCGTTTTCAACCTTTCTATAATAAGCCAAACTTTCTACATAGCCTCATGTATCAACTCAGGACCTATCAAAGCAACTTTTCCAACTTCAAAGGTGTAGGATATCTACACCTTCTACCATAAAGAGCCTCAAATGGAGCCATACTAATACATGAATGATAGCTATTATTATAAGCGAACTAAATCAAAGGCAAATGATCATCCCAATTACCCTTGAATTCAATCACACATTCTCAACATATCTTCCAAAGGTTGGATAGTACGCTCTGCTTGCCCATCGATTTGAGGATGAAAGTTCGTGCTAAGCTTAACATCAGTACCAAGACTCCTTTGGAAAGATTTCCAACACTGAGAATTTAATTGGGTACCACAATTGGAGATAGTGGATAAGGGTTCTCCATGCAACCTAACCATTTCCCTCAAGTACAACTTAGCATAGCCCTCCGTCGAATAAGAATTCTTGATGGGAATGAAATGATTCGATTTCATCATACGATCCACAATAACCCAAATTGACTCAACAATGTGACCAAGAAAAGCCACGAATCTCAACAAAAACTCATATTTACTATACTTTGGAAAGAGTCATTTGTCCTTGAGGACTTGCAACACAATCCTCAAATGATTTGTGTGCTCATCCTCATTCCTTGAGTAGATCAAAATATCATCGATGAACACAACCACAAACATGTCGAGATACTGTCAAAACACCCTATTCATCAAATCCAAAAATATGGCCGGAGCATTTGTCAAACCAAATGACATTATAAAGAACTCATAGTGACCATACCGAGTTTGGAAAGCTGTCTTTGAAATGTAATCTTCCTTCACCATCAATTGGTGATAACCCATCCGAAGGTCAATATTAGAAAAGTAACACACTCCTTCAAGTTGATCAAACAAATCATCTATACATGGAAGAGGATAATTATTCTTAATGGTAAGCTTGTTCAATTGATGATAGTCAATACACATATGAAGTGAATAATCTTTCTTCCAAACAAATAATACTGAGGCACCCCATGGAGAGATATTCGATAGGATGAAGCCCTTATCCAACAAATCTTTCAATTGCTCCTTTAATTCCTTAAGATCTTTTAGAGCCATTCGATAAGGAGTATTAGAAATAGGTTGCGTATCTTGGAGAAGGTTAATGCCGAAGTCTATTTCCTTTTCGGGAAGAACACCGGGAACATCATTGGGAAACACTTTCGGAAACTCCTTAACAATGGGGACAAACTCAAAGGTAGGGGATTTTGAATCCATATCCCTATCCAGTATATAATGGTATATGCAACCCTTAGAAATTATCTTTCTAGCTTTAAGACATGAAACAAATTGATCTCTAGGCATAGAATTTCCTCTTCTCCACTTGAGGATGGGTTCACTTGGAAATTTAAACTTGCGTACTCGGGTTCTACAATCAATAGAAGCATTACAAGAATGGATAAAATCCATGCCAAGAATAACATCAAAGTCTACCATATCAAGCTCTACAAGATTAACATGAGTGACTCTATGGGATAAGGAGATAGGACAACTTCTATAGACTATATTAGACATAATAGATTGACCTATAAGAGTAGAGACAGGAAAAGGGTCTAACAACACATCCCGAAGAATATCAAACCTCATAACCACATATGGCATCACAAAAGATAAGGTAGCACTGGGATAAAAAAAGCATAAACATCAAGATTAAATACCTTCAACATACCGGTAACCACATAGGGAGAACCCTCTTGTTAATGATGAGTTTGAAGTGCATAGAATCTTTTTTGCTTTTGACTTCCACTAGATCCTGATGAAGGATGAGGTTGAACACGTCGACGATTATCTCTTTCATTCTTAGCAACTGAGGGACAATCCCTTATCTTGTGGTCTATTTTAAAGCAACCAAACATGCATTTGAATCGGCTAGGCATTAACCTCATGCTTTCTTCTACGCCTAGCACTATTAGACAGTAAATATCAACCACCATTTCCTCCTTGAGGCTTAGGGTTAGACACCCTTTCCTTATTGAACTTAGAAGTCGAAGCATTGGAGGAACCTTAATCGAAAAATCTTTTTTGGAACTTACAACGACCATGTCCATCGTACCTTGAATGCAAAAATTCACCATCACCTATCTTAGCCCTCTTTGCCTCCTTAGGCTTCTCCTTATGTTTCTCCTCTTTGATTTTTTGAGCATAATCAATTAGGTGAGACTCCCGAAACAAACTTACTCATCCTTGCCCTAGGATCGGCAACCATAGTAGGAGCATATCTAGACAATTGTGTGAATTTCAAAGCATACTTTTTCACACTTATGCTTCCTTGAAGAAGGTTAATAAATTCAAGTACCTTAGCCTCCCTCATCTCAAGGGGAAAGAACCTATCAAGGAAAGCAACCTTAAACTTTTCCCAATGAAGAGGACCCGCATCAATCGTCCTCTCTTCCTTTTATTGGTTAAACCATACTTGAGCAACACCCTTAGTTGATAAGTCGGTAATTCCACCTTTTCCACTGGCGTCACACCCTTGATCATCAAACCTTGTATACCTAATCGATGAACCCTTTAGGATCTTCCTAAACATTGGAACCATGAAATTCCAAAGGATTCATCCTAGTGAAGTCCCTCACTCTAGTTTTCGCGTCAACCAAATTTGGGTTCATGGGGACCATAGCTTCCCTATTGGCTTGAGCCATCATGGCTTTTGCCAACACTTGAAAAGTAGCCCTAAACTCCGTATTACTCACTTGCTTGGCCAAAGGGTCAACCGAAACTTGAGGAGCTTCTCATTCTACATTTTCTCCCACATTTCTTCTAGCATATGCCCTTCGAGTGGCCATATCCTGAAAAGCATGGGATAGGGATTAGGAGAGAGACTTATAGAGTTACACTCTATCGCACGACTTTACAAATATGAAAGAAATGGAATTTCCTAAACATCTTACAGCCTCTCATTCATAAGGGTGGTGCATTTCACACTCATGAACAAGACTCTACTCGGCGTGGCTTATGAGACATCCTAGGACATTTCTAAACTTTTTTCTCTAAATATCAAGTTTTTTACGACCAAAAGTACCCCCTATACGTGACATGGCGTGTAGAACCCCAACAGGCCCCACACAAGCCACTTATCATGCATCATACAAGATAGTAGAAACAAAGAGTTTAAAAGTAGCATTTCATGTAAAAGAGTTTGACAAAAACGGAGGTCTAAACATGAGTCTCAATAAGCCATCTACTATATCAATAGAAGGGATTTTGGACATATCCCATAAAAAATCTGAAAACTGAAATGACATAAAGCTATAAAAGAGACATCGTGCTCGAAGTATGAGGACTCATTAAGTCTTCAAATCTCTAATGCAATAACCTAGCCATGAAAGGAGGGAGAAGAGTCGGCAAGCCTACATTAGTGAGACAATGTAGGAACAAGTATGTGTTAGTATATGGAATATATCAACTATGATAGCAATGCATAAGAGATATGAAATCATAAAAAATGGGAATTTATATGACATGCAATGACCAAGCTAATTCATAAAATAATCATGTTAGAAAACATAAATCACAACCATGGTCAATGCAAGCTAATCATCTTATAAGACACTTGTGAGATACTTTAGAAAGTAACCTTGATTTATTATTGTGGAAAGTTAGCCTTAAACGACATAGACCATGTGAGCTATAACATGGAATGCAGTGTCTATCCCACACCGAAAAGAGATTGTCCTACTTGCCAAGGTAAGCACCATGAGTTTTGAGCTAAAGTGGATCCACTAGGTAATGTCTATCGAAGACAATCATCCCATGGTGATCATAGTTTATGAGACATGGGTAATCGCCGCTTGTCCACTCGGTGCTAAGAATAAATCCCACGTAATAGTTATTAATCATAATCATATTATTATCCATGGAAAGGAAAAATTTAGTAGCCAATCCCAGCTAAGCATAATTACAATAGATCCTTAGTCTTAATTCAACTTAGGTGAGAAAACCTTTCAACCTTATGAATCCTTTACATGATAAATCCTTTCACAAATCAGCAACAACATCGATGCTTCACTCTTAAAGAAACCTTAAATAAAGTATATCAACTTCATGAGGAAATAGGCCTAACTTCATAAATTTATCTTTCATAGTTCAAAAGCCTCATCATATGATCATAGTCTAGATTTCATGGATCATGCATGGGTTCATGTGAATTCAACTTAAAAACATGTAAATACTCAGATTCACACATAAAAAGACATAAAACAATCATATGAATCATAATTGATAAGAACCCATGAGATTGAATACAACCCTAATTCCAATTTGATATAGTAACTTGTAAAATTGGAGAATTTTGGAATTGTATGGAGGAAAAGACTCCATAGGGGAATACAATGATACCTTGATGTAAAAAGCCCACAATCAATGGTGAATTTGGAGACTTGATCTTGAAACTCCAGTCTTCTTCTTCAAGTTTTAGTGAGAGAAATTTTGGGGGAAGAACTTGGAGTGATTTAGGGGAATTTATAGAATGATTTAGAATGGTTAGATTTTAGGCTTAAAAGACTTATATAGGGTTTACGATTAGGGTACGACCTAGCTTAGGCATTAATCAATTAGGGAATAGATTAAAAAGCCCTTAAAAATTAACTACCGACTCAACCTTCGGTCCATAGGTCTTACTACGGACCATCCTGGTCAACCGTAGGTAGATTCAAAAACCATGGTTTTGGACCTTTGAACGATGATACCCATGTATAGTTGGTAGGTCAACCTAAGTCTTGGAGTGATCTATGAGACCTACCTACGACTCTTTCAAAGGGTGATGGGCCGTCCTAGTGAACCGTAAAGAGGGTTCTAAGACTTGATTTTTGAAAATTAATTCCCCACAACCTACGGATGCCAACTACGACCCGTAGATGCTTCTACCGATAGTAGGTGGGAGCCGTAGGTCATGCCTACAATCCCAAAACTACATTTTCCTCCTTTTCTAAATTCGAGGTGTGACAATTCATGTTGGGTTGGTAGATCTCTTTCCCCTACTCTTTTTATTCTACCTTGAGTCCCATTTG
This sequence comes from Solanum appendiculatum, assembly GCA_018342035.1. NCBI lineage: Eukaryota > Viridiplantae > Streptophyta > Magnoliopsida > Solanales > Solanaceae > Solanum > Solanum appendiculatum. The sequence goes on along the minus strand of JAGDQO010001340.1, from coordinate 52,869 downwards.
AGGACTAATGTTCCCAAGGGAGAGATATTGTAACACTTCTGATTTTGGAAAAGAAAAGGAAACATTTTTTAGCTAATGGTTGGATTCTGTGTGTGTGTGAAGTCTACGGGCCGAAGAAGAATTTTCATATCGTAGAAGGCATAGTGGGTAGAGTTTTAAGAAAAAATACGATTCTAAAGTTGAGTCTACGATTGACCAAGATGGTCCGTCAAATGTTCTACGTGTCATAGGTAGGTCTCATAGGAAAGCCCCAGACTTAGTGAAATTTTAAGGTCAAAGTTGAGTTCTACGGTTTGGGTCTACAGATAGTATAAAGTTCTATGGGCCGTAGACGGGTCTGGTAAAAGTTGGTCAAAATTTAGGGCTTCTGTACTTTTCTACGGACGACCAATACGGTCTATAGGAGGTCCGAACCGTAAAAGGGTTTGGCAATTAATTTTTTAGGATTTTTGGGTCTTTTTCCTATGTGGTTAAAGCCTAAGTATATATTTTTAACCCATATTCTAAGCCCTATATAAGTATTTTAAGTCCTAGAAATTTTTAAATCATTCTCCTAAATCCAAAATTCCCTCCAAGTTCTTCTCCCAAGATTTTCTCTAAAGCTAAGGAAGAAGAAGGTAGGGTTTCAACAAAGGATCTCCAATTGAGCATAGCTTCTGGGCTTTGATCATTAAAGTATGTTATAATTCACCAATGGAGTCCCTTACTCCATTGGGTCTCCAAAAATTACAATTCTTCAAGATAAATTCAATTAATCAAAGTTAGGATTTTCTTCAATCTTCATGGGTTTTTTTTTCAATTATGATTAAATTACCTATTTTCTATCTTCCAATGCATGAATTGAAGCATTTACATGATTTTGAGTTGAATTCATATGAACCCACGCATGATCCATGATTTTTTAATATGAACACATGATGAATCTTATTAATTATAAATTATAAATTATAAATTTATGAATATGTGCATGCTTTTATAAGATTGATTTTTATGACTTAAGGATGCTTTTAGATAAAAGTATCAATGAAATTGTGAAAGGTTTTCTCACATATTAATATAATCATGATTCTGAAAGGATTTCTCACATAAGGATTCATAAGGTAGAAAGGTTTTTTCACCTAAGTTAAATCAAAATTTAAGGAGCTATCCTAAATGACTTTAGCTTGGATTTGTAGCTTAATTGTTACTTTTCATGGATGATAAAATAAATATGGTTAATCACTATTCCATGGGTTTTTACTTAGCACAAAGAGGATATTGAGATGGAGGCTCTCCCTTTAGTAGAGGTCGAGTCTCTAGTAGCAATCTCCTTGCCCTTGACTACGTGCTCCTGTAGGATGTCTTTGCTAGTGGATCCACGTAAGCTAGAAGTTTATGGTCCTTACCTTTGTTAGTAAGACATCTCTTTTATGTGTGGGATAGACAACGGATTCCATATTCTAGCTCACATGGTCTTTGTTTGTTAATGGTAAACATTCCACAATAAAGAACTAGGTTACTTCTGAGTATATCACAAAGTATTTTAAATATGATAAACTTGCATTGACAATGATTATGACTTGTGTTTTCCAACCTTTTATCTTATGATTTACTTTGGTAATTGCATGTCATGGGAAGTCCTTTTAGCATGATTTTTTTTACCTTTTATGCATTGCTATCATACTTAGAACATTCCATTTACTAATGCATATTAGTGCTTACATTGTCTCATAATGAAGGAACTGGTGCTCCTACTGCGCACACTTGTGGCTAGTTGAGCTCTCTTATTGATTCGAAGATTGGTGAGTCCTCATGTTTCGGAGGACCAAGAAACTTTTATAGCTTTTCATTATTTCATTTTTTTGACATTTTGTGTGTGGTGTATGGGTTACGTCCCAACCACTTCTCATGATTATTAGATGGCTTGTTAAGACTGTTAGACTTCCGCTTTGTGAAACTTTTTTATGATATGAAAATGGTTTCTTTTGAAATCTGTATTTTTATTATATTGTATGATATATGCTAAGTGGCTTTTGTAGGGGCCTTTCAGGGTTCTATGCTCCATGTTATACCTAAGGTATACTTTGGGTCATGACGCATCTCCATGTCTTTCCTAGCTTTTAATAGAACCCTCAATAAGAGTTAAGAACATAGGAATACTAGTCCTATCAACGATGTAGATTCGTGCATGAAAATGGAGGAAAGGGCGCCTTTAAATACCTTTATTTCAGTTCTTTAATATACTACAATGGCTGAGTTATCCCTTGGTCCTTCAATATAAAACCATAGCTACTGAGAATTAAACTTTAAACAATTATACAACACATCCACAGTCGTGTCGTTAATTAAAAATATACATGATGGGCTTAAACTCAAGAGATATTCAAATGAATCAATAATCACAATATTAAACTCTTCATATTACCGACCGATATAGACTATAATTAAATGAATCCAACACACTAATCAGCAGCTACCAGACCACTCCACACACTCCCTCCTAATAAAAAACATCAATTATCATGGGCAAAACATGGACTCACGCCTTCCAATCACCGCCCCGTGAGCCTTACCAGTAGAATATAGATTGAACATGAATAACATTACATACATGAGAGAAGAGAGCATGGTCATACCTTACTTGAAGAAGATACAGTCCCTTAAGCTCATATTAACCTAGGAGAAAGAATGCCTCTTTAAACCAAGGAGTAACTTCAGTGAATTCTATGCTTTGTTAAGGAACAACACTTTATTCTTTATTGGTTTCCCAACTAGGGCTTTTGGAGAGGAGAGGGCACGAAGAATCAGCAAAGAGGAGCTTTTAAAACAACTTTGGAACTTTTTATAATGAATTGATCTGGTACATATCAGTTTTAAAACATTTACACAAACTTAACATGTGCTAGTCACGTGCCCAACGCGGTAAATTTAGGACTCTATGCAGTCCGTAGTAAAACAAGCATATCTTTTTACTCTAAAGTCGTACGGATGCGAGGTTTTCGTTGGAAACTATACTCAAATATCATTAATTTGATAAATTATAGACCCTCTAACTTCTCATATAGTGTTTTATAGTTTATTCTCTTCTCTCTTTCTTTTTCAAGGTTTTTCTTCATTTAGCACTTTTTCCTTCTTTCTTTGATTCAATTTCTCATTGCACAATTTCAAGCCCTCGTGTGATTAGCATCTTCCCTAAGATTTTCCACCAACACCCCAACTTATGCTTTTAGCCTCAATTTTTACAATTTAAAAGTTCAAGGATGGAAGGGTTCATATGAGGATTACTTTTTCAAAATGGGAAAGGCTTGTAATGAGATTGCCAAGAATATGGTATTAAGCTCAAAAAGGTCAACTAAGAATACATTAATTGCAAGGATAGGCTTTTTATGTTAAGTGGACTTCAAAGAATCACAAAGAAAGCCTAAGATCATTTCTCTGACCAAAAGCCATCAATTCCAAAACTAAAAGACTAACAAGAGAAGTTCTAGCTAGCACAAGTGAACACAAGGAAATATTTTAACGAGTCACCACATGTTACATGCAAAATATTCTTGATGGATCAATTTCACATTCTAGCAAAAAACAAAGGAGTCATTTTACACTCTCACCACCTAATGAGTAAGGAGTCACAAAAAGATTCAAAGCATTGTCACAACATCATTCAATTCCAAAGATCGCCTTTCACAAAAATTTAAAGGGGAATGCTCATTTATGATTCTTGATGCTTGACTATATCTAATATGACTATATCTCATATTAAAGCTTCAACAAGGTTAACAATGTCACAGTTACTCAGACTTTTCTATGACAATAACAATCGACTACTTAGACTTTAACAAGGATAATCCAAATTAACACTACCTATGGGTACTGGGACTTCCCCTACTCAAAGGAACACAATGGTTACTCGGACTTCACCGTTCACACAATAGAACAATCACACAACAATGAATATTTTCCCTTAAGAAAGAGGTCACTCTATCTATCATTAGGTATCGTCACTCAACAAAATCATAATGAAAAGGCTAACAAAAGAAATGAAAGCTAACATAAAATGAAAAATAAGAAATGATGATGACTAATCCATCATAATATACAAAAGTCTGGCAGAGGCACAACTCCATAATAATAAAGGCCCAAAAAAGGCACACAAATAATCCAAATCCAAAACATCTATATCCAAACATAAAATATCAATCAAAATATAAAACAAAAACACAAAAAACCCCTAAGGGGAGAACCCCCAACTAAAGACGGTATTGTTTCATAATAGTATAAACATGAAAATCATAAAAAGAATACGAGGGGCCCCCTGGAGTGAATCACTCATTGTCCTCACTCTCTATGGCCTCACTATCATCATCATCAACAACAACATCCTCGTCATCATATCACTTTACTGGAACATCTTTTTTCTAATCCAGCCTTAAAGAAGGAAGTGGTTCATTTTCCTTTAGGATATTCCACAACCCTTTCACCCCATTTCACATACGGGTGAAAAATTTATCTCCTTGTTTTTCCCTCTTCTTTGTGAGAGTGATTCAAGTAAGCATGTGGCGTATTCAAGCCGACATATGCCTTCTCCACACTTGCTAGTTGAGATTCTTTCTTCCTTTGGTCCTCCAAGAAAACATCAAACTCTCTTTGTGAGACAAATGGATTTTGTCCTGAAGATGACTCACTTGACCTTTATGGAAGCTTTGCCACCATCTCGCGAACTATCCTCAACTTGCTGGCCAATAACAAAAATGGTCCCGCCATTGAAGGGCTGGAAGAGCCCTCCTCAACACTCAACGACTTCTTGAAATCTATCTTCCGCTTTTTGCTCTAGGTGGAAGTCCATTAACCTCACTTTTTCAAGGGAAAAATTGGGGATTTTGGACCTACCCAAGTTCCACCCAAATAATCTTTAACTTCGTCCCACTTGCTATAAAACCTCAAAACTGAGAAATTGAGTTTGGGTTGATAAGATTACAAAAACATTCAAAAATCCAGTTCTACGAATCATCCTAAGGATCGTAGTTATTTCCATGGAGTATAGGATTCCTCTCCTAGACACAGAATTTGAATTTAGGAAGAATGTCAAGTCTCTAATGATGAGCATGATTTTACAAGAAGAGTCATCGAATAGACTATGGACCTTAAGTTGTATATGTAGGATGGCTCCACACTTAGAGATTTTGTTGGACAAATGGTCTACGACTAAGGACCACAATTCATAGTCGTGGTTACTAGTTATAGAAGGGTCTCATGGAATGATGATTGGACTTAGGTGATTTTTTACAATTTAAGGTCTACGGGCCGACGACTAGACAACGGACCGTGGAAAGGTGTTGAGGAAGTTGTAAAGATTTTTGGTTTTCTGAATTTTGTTCTATGGTTTACCAGTACGGGCCATAGAAAGTTCTATGGACCGAAGGTTCAACCTGTAGGTCTGGCCAGCAATTATTTCATAAGGGTGTTCGGGTTTTTCCTATGCACTTAATACCTATAATATGTCATTTTGACCCTAATTCAAAGTCATATAACTACTTTTCAGTTCCTAAATCTACCCAAACCCTCTCATTCTCTTAAATTTTTAAATTCCATCAAAGTTCATCCTTTCCTATTCTCTCTCAAGTTCAAGGAAGAAAGTTAGGGTTTCAAGAATTAAGGCTTTCTCTTTCTATTGCTTTGCGAGGATTTGATATTAAGGTACGTGGAAATTCACCAATAGATCCCATTCATCCATTGGGTCCTAAAGTAATCTCAAGTCTCCAATTCAATTTCACCTAATTATCAAGAGTTCCATGTAAATCTCCATGAGTCTTATTTGTTATGATTCAATTGTTCAATTTTAATCTTATTATGCATGATTTGTGTTAAACTACATGATTTCCAAATGATTTCATATAGACCCATCCTTTTACTTGATTATGCAGATAAAGTTATGAAGAAATCTTATGAATTTATGATGTATGATTTATGAAAGCTATGCATGATTTAGTTAAATGGTGTTTCTGAACTAAGGATACTTATGAGATAAGTATCGATGAATTATGAAAGGTTTTCTCATAAATATATGAATTCTGAAAGGTTTTCTCACATATTATAAAATCATGATTGTGAAAGTGTTTCTCACGCATGTATGAATCATGATTTTTAGGAGCTACTCTATGATTAGTAATGATTGAATTGGTAGTTCTAATGGCGCCTTTTCAGGTATGATAATCCGATTATTATTATGATTAATTCTATTGAGATTTTACATAGAACAGAAAGGACTTTGAGATGGAGGCTCTTCCGTTAGTAGAGGCTGGATCTCTAAAAGAAATCTCCTTATCCCGAACTATGTACCCCCGTAGAATTATCTTAAATGACCTAGCTAGTGGATACACAATAAGCATATGAATATATGTTACATAGACTACCTTGGCAAGTAGAATTACCTTTTCGAAGTGAGGGTTACTTTTTATTCAATTTTATAGCTTGCATGGTCTTAGTGTCGGTTAATGGTAAATATCTTACAAAATGAACTATGTTACCTTTAAAGGTTTTATGAAAGCTTTCATTATTTTGTAAGAATGCATTGACCTTGTTTATGGCTTACGATTCTTTAATGGTTTTTACTCATGTTTTGCTTGGTCATGCATATTATATTTAAATCCTCATATAATCATGTTCATATATTTTATGCATTTCCCCATACTTAGTACATTGTATGTACTAATACATACTTGTGCCTATATATCCTTATAATATAGGGTTTGACGCTTCTACTTACACTCATAGCTAGGTTGGACTGCTACTTTACTAATTGATTTGTGAGTCTTATACTTCGAAGGAAAGAGCATGAAGACATTTATTGCTTTCGGTTCTTTTCTTTGATAATTTATACGTGGTGTATGGGTTATGTCCCAAACACTCCTATGTTGGTTTAGAATAGCTTGTCAAGGCATAGATATGATTCCACACTTATGTTTAAGTTCTCTTTATAATATGAGGCTTTCTACCTAAATGTTTCTTTTATATATTCTATTATGTTGCTTGTATATCAAGTGGCTTGTGTAGGGCCTCATGGGGTCATATACGCCATGTCGCGTCTAGGGTATAAATAGGTTCATGAAAAAACTTGGTATTCAGAGTGCCATGTTTTAGAAAAAGTCCAAGGATGTTTGACAAGCCACATTGAGTAGAGTCTTGTTCATAAGTGTAAAGCGTGCGACATTTATGAATAGGAGGCTACAAAGCGTTTAGGCAACTTCACTTCTTTCACTAATCTAAATTCATGGCATAGAGTTTATCCCTATAAGGGTCCTTTCCTAACTCTTGTTTGATGCTTTTCATGATATGACCCCAACATGAGCTCTTGTGAGAAGGAATGTGGCTAATGATGTGGAGCCTGAGGTTCCTTAAATGCAGGTCGATCCTTTGGCCAAGCAAGTGATTCATTCAAAATTTAGAGCCGCTTTTCAAGTCTTTGACGGCCTAAGCTAATAGAGAAGTTGTTGCTTCTGGGAACCCAAATGTGGGTACGGTGGCGACAAGGGTAACAGACTTCACTAAGATTAATCCCCCAGAATTTCATGAGTCAAAAGTTGATGAGAATCCTCATGAGTTCATTGATTAGAGTTTTAAGATAGTAGAGATAATGGGAGTATCAACGGTGAAGAAGGTGGAATTGAACGCATATCAACTTAAGGGTGTTGCTCAAGTTTGGTTCAAATAATGGAAGGAAGAGAGGGTTATTGATGTGGGTCCTCATAATTGGGAGCAATTTAAGGGAGATTCTCTTGATGATTTCTTTACTCTTGAGATGAGAGAAGCAAAGGTGCTTGAATTCATTAACCTCTGTCGAGGAAATGTGAGAGAGAAAGAGCATGCTTTGAAGTTCACTTAATTGGCTAAGTATGCTCATACTATGGTTGCCGTCATAGGGCATGGATGAGTAAGTTTTTTTAAGGTGTGTCTGAGAAAGTGGCCAATGTTGTTGTACCTCCATGTTGATCGAATTGATGGATGTCTCTAATTTGATTATACATTCAAAAAAACTTGAAGAAGAAAAGATAAAAAGAGGCATAGGGAGTCCTAGAAGGCATGGACCATTCATGGTGGCTTTTCTCAATTTTGACAAAAGTTTCAGGTAAAGGTTCTTCAAATACCCTGGCTTCTAAGTTCAATAAGGATAGGGTATCTAACCCTAAGCCTCAAGAAGGTGGCAGTAATGGTTCTTCAAATCCCGCTTGAAAAGGGTGTGGCAAGAATCAATTGGGAAAATGTTTAGCTGGTACGGATGGTTGCTTTAATTGTGGGAAGAGTTGTGACAAGATGAGAAATTGTCTAATGTTTTCTACTAAGGGAAGGGATAATAGGCACGCTCAGCCTAGTTGTTGATGTTTGGGTGCTCCTCGTTAGAGAAATTTCTATGCTGTCCAAACTCGACAAGATCACGAGGGTTCTCCGAACATTGTGACTGGTATATTGAAAGTTTTTCATTTTGATGTGTATGCCTTCCTTGATCCAGGTGCTACATTGTCATTCGTTACCCCTTATATGGCTATGAGATTTGATGTTTGTCATTAAAATCCTTTATAATCCCTTTCATGTCTCTACAGTTGTTGGTGATTCTATTATCTCTAAAAGAGTTTATAGAAATTTCCCTATTTCCCTTTCTCATAGAGTTACTCATGTTGATCTTGTAGAGCTTAATATGTTAAATTTTTATGTTATTCTTTGATTTGATTTGCTTCATGTATGTTATGCTTCCATAGATTGTAGGACCCGATTGGTCACATTCAAGGTTCTGAATGAACCTATCATGTCATGAGAAAGGGAAAATTATTCTCTTAAGGCTTAGTTCATATCTTGCCTAAAGGTTAGAAAATGATTTGGAAGGGTTGCATTTATCATCTTGTTAGGGTTAGTGATAGAGATTCTAAAACCCCTACTCTTGAGTCAGTTCCAATTATAAATGGCATTTCGAAAGTGTTTCTTAATGATCTTCCCGGTATTTCTCTAGAAAGGGAAATAGACTTTAGTATTGACCTATTCCCAGTTATGTAACCTATCTCTATTCCTCCTTATCATATGTCCCCAGTAGAACTTAAGAAGTTGAAGGACCAATTAATGGATTCGCTAGATAAGGGTTTTATTAGACCCAATATCTCTCCATGGAGTTCTCAGATGTTTTTTGTTAGAATGTAGGATGGTTCCCTCGAACTGTGAATTAACTATCGATAATTGAATAAGGTTACCCTTAAGAACGAGTATCTTTTTCAAAGTCATGATGATTTTATTGATCAACTCCAAGGTGCAAGTTTCTTCTTGAAGATTGACCATCGGTCGGGTTATCACAAATTGAGGGTGGAGGAAGATGGCATTCCAAAGATGGATGTTCTAACTTGGTGTGGTCATTATGAGTTTTTGGTAATGTCTTTTGATTTTACTAATGCCCCGGCGACAATAATGGATTTGATCAATAGAGTCTTTAAGCAATATTTTGGCATATTCGTAATTGTGTTTTTTATGGTATCTTAATTTACTCACGGAGTAAGGATGAACATGTTGTGAATATGGTTTTTTATGGTAACCTTGTTCAGTTGGCGGTAGTCAATACACATACGAAGTGAACCATCTTTCTTCCTTACAATCAAGACCGGAGCACCCCATGGAGAAATACTTGGTCAGATGAAGCCCTTATCCAACAAGTCTTTCAATTGCTCCTTTAGTTCCTTATGTTCTGCCGTAACCATTCTATATGGAGGAATAGAGATAGGTTGTGTATCCGGGAGAAGGTCAATACCGAAGTCTATTTCCCTTTCGGGATGAATATTGGGTAAATCATCGGGAAACACTTCCGGAAACTCATTAACAATGGGGACCGACTCAAGAATAGGTGTTTCAGAATCTATATCCCTCACTCTAACAAGATGGTATGTGCAACCCTTAGAAATCATCTTTATAGCTTTAAGACAAGAAATAAACTAACCTCTAACCATAGAATTTCCCCCCTTTCATTCTAGGATAGGCTATTTAGGAAATTGGAACTTAACCATTCGGGTCCTATAGTCAATGAATCATAACAAGAGTGCAACCAATCCATCCCAAGAATAACATCAAAATCTAACATATCAAGCTCTACAAGATCAACATAAGTGATCTATGAGATAAATAGACGGGGCAATTTCTATAGACTCTCTTAGCCACAATAGATTCACCAATCAAAGTAGAGACATGAAAAGGATCTAGCAACACATCCGGAACTACATCAAATCTCATAGCCACATATGGCATCACAAAAGACAAGGTCGCACCGGGATCAAGCAAAGCATAAACATCAAAGTGAAAGACTTTCAACATACCGGTAACCACATCGGGAGAACCCTCTTGCTCATGACGAGCCTGAAGTGCATAAAACTGGTTTTCCTTTTGATTCCCACTAGAACATGATGGATTTTGAGGTTGAGTGCGTCGACGGTTATCCCCTTCATTCTTAGCTACTAAGGGGAAATCCCTTATCTTGTGATCCATCTTGCCACAACCAAAATATGCATTAGAGCCCGCTAGACATTTGTCCTCATGCTTTCTCCCATACTTAGTACAAGTAGTCAATGAAGAGCCACCACTATTTCCTCCTTGAGGCTTAGGGTTAGACACCCTATCTTTGTTGGACTTGGGAGGAGCATTGGAAGAACCTTGACCAGAAAACCTTTGTCAAAATCTAGGTCGATCATGTCCATCGGTCCTTGAATGTGAAAAGTTAACATCACCAATCCTAGCCCTCTTTGTCTCTCTAGACCTTTTCTTGAGCTTTTCCTCTTCTATTTGTTGAGCATACACCATGAGGCGCGAAATATCCATATCATTGACAAGCATAGCGATGCGACACTCTTTAACTAACATTTTGGACACTCCCGAGACAAACTTACTTATTCTTGCCCTAGGATCGGCAACTATGGAAGGAGTGTATCGGGACAATTGTGTGAATTTCAAAGCATATTCTTTCACACTCATGCTTCCTTGACGAAGGTTGATAAATTCAAGCACCCTTGCCTCGCTTATCTCAAGGGGAAAGAACCTATCAAGGAAAGCAACCTTGAATTTCTCCCAATCTAGAGGACCCTCATTAACCGCCCTTTCAATCTTCCATTGGTTGAACCAAACTTGAGCAACACCCTTGGGTTGATAAGCGGCCAACCCCGCCTTTTCCTCCGATGTTACCCCCATGATCATCAATACCTTGTACACTTCATTTATGAATTTTTGAGGATCTTCCTCCACCTTAGAACCATAGAATTCTAGAGGGTTCATCCTTATAAAGTCTCTTACCCTAGATGCCGTCGTACCCACATTTGGGTTCACGGGAGCCACAACCTCTCTATTGTCTTGAACCATCACGGCTTGGGCCAACACTTGAAAAGCAGCCCTAAACTCCGCATTAGATACTTGTTCGTCCAAAGGGAAGACTGGAACTTGTGGAGCTTGAGGAGGAGCTTGTTGATCCACATTCTCTCTCTCATTTCTTCTAGCATAAGCTCTTCGGGTAGCCATATCCTAAAACACATAGGATAGGGATTATGAGAGAGACATATGGAGTTAAACTATATGGCACGACTTAGGAGTAATGAAAGAAGTGAAGTTTCTGAAACATCTTATAGCCTCTCATTCATAAATGTGGCGTGCTTCACACTCATGAACAAGACTCTACTTGATGAGGCTGATGAGACATCCTATGATCTTTCTAAAACCTGGCTCTGATACCAAGTTTTTCACAACCCAAGGTACCTCCTAGATGTGGCATGGCGTACAAGACCTCGAAAGGCCTCATACAAGCCACTTAGCATACATACATACAAGATCATAAAGAGAAAGTGTTCAAAAGACAATGTCAAATCAAAGCTTTTAAGAATATAGCGGATGTCTACATCTCATGTCTCAAAGCCAAACTAACATAAGAAATAAAATAAGGTTTGGGACGTAACCCAATACAATGTCAAAAGAAAGAACATAAAAGTAAGAACAACTAGGCTATGTCCTCGGATGGATGATGACTCACCAAGTCTTCACAAATCTTCTACTAAGCTCTAGCCACGAGTTGATGCAGAATCACCACGCCCTATATCAACAAGTCAATGTAGGCAAGAGTATGCGTTAGTACAATCAAGAGCCAAGTATGATAACAATGCATGTAATCATTTAAAACATGCTAAAATGGGACATTTTCATAACATGCAATGACCAAGCTAAACACGATAAAGTTTAGTAACATAAAATATAAACCATGGTCAAAGCAAGCCAAACATCTTTACTTCACTTGAGAACCATCATAATCAACACTTTTGTTCATTAGTTTTGGGGAATATCCTTAACGGACATATAAGACCATGTGAGCTATCAACATGGAATCTGGTGTCTACCCCATATCGAAAAGAGGTTGCCTTACTTGCCAAGGTAAGACCTTAACTTCTAGCTTACATGGATCCACTAGCTAATGTCTATCATAGACCATCATCCTATGGTGGCACATCATTTATGGGACATGGGTAATCGCCCCTTGTTCACTCGGTGCTAAGCATAATTCCCACGGATTAGACATAGTTCAATTATCATAAGTAGACATGGGTAGTCGCATCATGTCTATCATAGTCACAAGTTCATTATTAGTAAACATGGGTGATCACCTCTTGTCTACATTAGGGAACATGGGTGATCGCCTTTTGTCCCTTCTTTAGAATAGATCCTTAAGAACAAGGGTAATCGCCTCTTGTTCATTTTAAATTCATAGTGGGAGCATTACGTGAGAAACCCTTTCACAACTCAACCATAACATCAACATAACATATACTTTGGTACTTCAATCTCAAAGCACCCTTAATTCATTATTTAACTTCATATGAGACATGCATAATTTCATAAACTTTATCTTTACATAGTTCATCATGCTCATAATTCATCACTTCATAATTCAGCCCACCAATCAAAGCATAGATTTAAAAATTTGGGGAAATAGCATGGGATCATCCAATTTCTACATCAAATCATATAAATCACGCTAATTCGTGCACTAAATTACTTTTCACGCTAATTCGTGCACTAGAAATCATCATTGAAGAACAAATATGAATTGATCAAAACCCTAACTTAATTTTCGGAATTGATCCTTAAAAATTGAAGAAGACTAGGGACCCATTAGAGGAAAGGTCTCCAATGGTGAATACTAACATACCTCCACAAAGCCCACAAGAAATTGCTAAGAATTGATGACTTAAATGGAGGATCCTAGCCCTTCTTCTTCCTTGAGAATTGAGAGAACCTTTCTAGAGAGAGAACTATTTGAGAGAGGGGAATTTGGGAATGATTTAGAATGAGTAAAATTAGGCTTAGGAAGATTATATAGGGTCTGGATTAAGGGCATAACTGACTTGGATTAGGAATTAAACATTCAGGGAAAAGGCAAAAAAGCCCTTAAATAATAACTGTCGAGGTCCATTGAATAAGTCCATCTATGAACCGTCGATGGTCAACCGTCGTTGGGTTCAGAGACTGCCAGCTTGGACCCTGCAACGACGGGCCCCATGTACAACTTGTAGGTCAAACCACGGACCGTACATGTCAACCGTAGGTCAGGACTTACAGCTTAAGAATTTGACTAAGTCTGGAGGGGACCTACGAGACCTACCTACGACTCGTTCATTAAACGACGGGCCGTCTTGGCAGGCCGTCGTTGGGGTTTTTAAACTTGACATTTTTAAAACTTGGGCTGGCCACTTACGGTTCCCACCTACGGGCCGTAAGTCAACCGACAGACCGTAGGTGGCTTCCGTCGTTACTGGCAGTAACCTAGAAAATTCAAAAAATTTCCACCATCGAATCTGGGGTATTACACAAACAAAACTGGAGCACCCCATGGAGATATACTTGGTCGGATGAAACCCTTATCTAACAAATCTTTCAATTGCTCCTTTAACTCCATAAGTTCTGTCGGCACCATTCGATAAGGAGGAATAGAGATAGGTTGTGTATCGGGGAGAAGATCAATACCAAAGTCTATTCCCTTTCGGGAGGAACACCAGGTAGATCATCGGGAAACACTTCCGAAATCTCATTAACAATGGGGACCGACTCAAGAGTAGGGGTATCGGAATCCACATCCCTCACCCTAACAAGATGGTATATAAACCCCTTAGAAATCATCTTTCTAGCTTTAATACATGATACAAATTGACCTTTAGGCATAGAATTTCCCCCCTTCCACTCTAGTATAGGCTCATTTCAGAATTAAAACTTGACCATTCAAATCCTACAATCAATAAAGGCATAACAAGAATACAACCAATCCATCCCAAGAATAACATTGAAATCTAACATATCAAGCTCTACAAGATCAACATGAGTGACTCTATGGGATTAGGAGACAGAAAATTTTTTGTAGACTCTCTTAGCCACAACAGATTCACCAATAGGAGTAGAGACACAAAAGGGATCTGACAACACATCCGGAAAAACATCAAACTTCATAACCACAAAAGGCATCACAAAAGACAAAGTAGCACCGGGATCAAGCAAAGCATAAAAATCAAAGTGAAAGACTTTCAACACACCGGTAACCACATCGGGAGAACCCTCTTGCTCATGGCGAGCTTGAAATGCATAGAATCAATTTTTCTTTGGAGCATTTGACCCCCAACCACTAGGTGGAGCTTTCTTACCTTTTCTTCCCCTAGTCGTGAGAGATGGACAATCCCTTATCTTATGACCGCTCTTACCACAATCGAAACAACCATCCGTACTGGCTAAGCACTTGCCCTCATGCTTCCTCCCACACTGAGCACAAGTAGTCAATTAGAATCCACCACCATTTTCCTCTTGAGGCTTAGGGTTAGGCACCTTATCTTTGTTGAACTTAGGAGGAGCATTGGAGGAACCTTGACCGGAAAACCTTTGCCAAAATCTAGAACGACCATGTCCATCGGACCTTGAATGTGATAAATTACCATTACCTGTCTTAGCCCTCTTTGCCTCTCTAGTCCTTTCCTTAAGTTTCTCCTCTTCTATTTTTTGAGCATGAACCATAAGACAAGAAATATCCATGTCATTGACAAGCATGGCGGTACAACATTCCTTGACCACCATCTTGGACACTCCCGAAACGAACTTACTCATTCTTGCCCTAGGATCGGCAACCATAGTAGGAGCATATCGAGACAATTTTGTGAACTTCAAAGCATACTTCTTCACACTGATGCTTCCTTGATGAAGATTGATGAACTCAAGCACCTTAGCCTCCCTCATCTTAAGGGGAAAGAACCTATTAAGGAAAGCAACCTTGAACTTTTCCCAATCAAGAGGACCCGCATCATCCGCCCTCTCACTCTTCCATTGCTCAAACCACACTTGAGCCACACCCTTAAGTTAATAAGCGGTCAACTCCACCTTTTCCTCTGGCGTCACACACATGATCATTAGCACCTTGTACACCTCATCAATGAACTCTTGAGGATCTTCCACAACCTTGGAACCATGAAACTCTGGAGGATTCATTCTAGTGAAGTCCCTCACTCTAGATGCCGTCGTACCCACATTTTGGTTCACGGGAGCCACAACCTCCCTATTAGATGGAGTCGTCATGGCTTGAGCCAACACTTGAAAAGCATCCCTAAACTCTGCATTAGTCACATGTTCGGCCAAAGGGTCGGCCGAAACTTGAGGAGCTTGAGGAGGAGCTTCTTATTCCATATTCTCTCCCGCATTCCTTCTAGCATAAGCCCTTCTAGTAGCCATATCCTGAAACGCATAGGATAGGGATTAGGAGAGAGACATATAGAGTTACACTCTGTGGGACGACTTTAGAATAATGAAAGAAGTGGAGCTTCCTAATCATCTTGTAGCCTCTCATTCATAAATGTGGCACGCTTCACACTCATGAACAAAACTCTACTCGACGTGGCTTATGAGACTTCCTAGGTCCTTTCTAAAACCTTGTGCTATGAATACCACGTTTGTCACAACCAAAAGTACACCCTAGACGTGACATGGCGTACTAGACCCTGAGAGGCCTCATAAAAGCCATTTAGCGTGCATCATACAAGATAATAGTGATTTAATAGTTCAAAATACCATTCATTATCAAAAGAGTTAAGCAATAGCGGAAGTCCACATATAGTCTCAAAAGCCATCTAACATAAGAAATGAAAGAATGTTGGGACGTAACCTATAGAAAGTCTTCAAAAGAAAGTAAATGACATGAAAGTAAATGTAGCTATGCCCTCGAACATATGAGGACTCACAAAATTCTTCAATGATCTGTACTATCATGAACTAGCCATGAGAAGATGGGGATGAGCCGAACCCTACACTTATAAAAAAATATAGGCAAGAGTGTGCGTTAGTACAAATATGTACCAAGTATGATAACCATCCCTAAAAACATTTAAACATGCAAAAAGGGACATTTTCATAATCATGCAATGATCAAGCTAAACAATGAGAAAAGGGTTAGAAAATCATAAGATATGAATCATGATCAATGCAAGCTAAACATATTTACTTTACCTGATAAATACCTTAGAAGTCACTTTAGTTGATTGTTTGTGGGAAGTAGCCTTAACCGACATGTAAGAGCATGTGAGCTACCAACACGTAATCCGGTGTCTATCCTACACAAAAAAAAGGTGTCCTACTTGCCAAGGTAAGACCATAAACTTCTAGCTTATGTGAATCCAGTAGCTAGTGTCTATCTAGACAATCATCCTATGGTGGCACATAGTTTATGGGACAAGAGATTGTTTTTGGAAAATCGGCCTCTACTACGGGAGAGCTTTCACTAGAAACCCGGCCACTACTGCGGGAGAGCTTCCATCTCAATATCCTCTCGGTGCTAAGCATAAATCCCACGGAATAGTCATATATCATAATTCATCTTATTATCCATAAAAAGGTACAACTAGAGTTACCAATCTAAGCTTACATCGTTTAGAATAGCTCCTTAATCTTTGATTCAACTTTAGTTGAGAAAACCTTTCAACATGTTATGAATCCTTTATGTGAGAAAAATCCTTTCACATTTCATAGTTTGAGTAATATGTGAGAAATCCTTTCACAACTCAACAACAACATCATTCATGCTTCAATCTCAAAGCAATTCATAAATCATCATACTTTTCATCATGGAACATGCATACTTTCATAAAACCCATCTTTTGATCATTCATAATTCATCATGAAATTATAGCTTTTAGAAATCGTAAATCATGCATGGGTTCATATAAACTTCATAAAACTCATCTTCTTCACAATTCAAGCCATCAACAAACCTAATTTCAAAATTGGGGAAATCACATGAACTCGTGGGGATTCATCTTAATTCATGAAATTCAACTCAATTCATGCTTCATAGTTCATAAAACAATCAATTAAATCAACATTGAAAAGAACCCATGACATAGAAGAAAAGCCCTAACTTCAATGGAGAATTTCTAACTTGTAAAATAGAGAATTTTAGGGACTCTATGGAGGAAAGGACTCCATAGATGAAGATCATCATACCTCAATGCCAAAACTTTGAAATCAATGGAGGATTAGGAGGCTTGACCTTGAAACCCTAGGTTCTTCTTCTTCTTCTTCAAACTTCTAGAGAGAGAAATATTTGGGAGACGTTTTGAGAGTAATTTGAAAGTGATTAGGGAAAAAGGGTATATTTTAGGCTAAAGAAGGTTTATATAGTGTTAGGAGTTTAAGGGAACCGACTTATATTAGTAAATAAGCCATTGGGTGAAAAGACCAAATGATCCCTAAAAACATTTCCCGAACCACCTCACCAACAACTTGACCTACGGTTGGTAAGTCAACCTACTGCCCGTAGGTGACCAACCGTAGGGCATTCTGTCTAAGTCCAAAAATTAAATTAATTTTCTCCCCCAAACAATAGGACCTATGACTCCTTCCCACACTTGACCTACGGTTGGTAGGTCAAATAACGAATGGTAGGTCAAGGCGTGGGTCACCAAACTTTTCAAAATTTCTTGTTCTTTTCGAATCCGGGGTGTTACAAGTACGGGCCATTAAAAGTTATATGGAATGTAGGTCAGACCCGTAGGTCTATTCGACCGTTATTTCTTAATGGTATTTGAATCTTTTTTTCCTATGCACTTAATACAAATACTATGTCGTTTTGACCCTAATTCTAAGTCGTATAGCTACCTTTTTATTCCTAAATCTACCCATACCCTCTCATTCTCTAAAATTCTCAAATCCCATCAAAGTTCATCCTCTCCAATTCTCTCTCAAGTTCAAGGAAGAAAGCTAGGGTTCCATGCTTTATGGTCTTCTCTTG
The DNA here is from genome assembly GCA_018342035.1 of Solanum appendiculatum. Taxonomy (NCBI): domain Eukaryota; kingdom Viridiplantae; phylum Streptophyta; class Magnoliopsida; order Solanales; family Solanaceae; genus Solanum; species Solanum appendiculatum. The sequence goes on along the minus strand of JAGDQO010001340.1, from coordinate 34,580 downwards.
CTCTTGCTTTTGCTAGGCTTTGATATCAAGGTACACTACAATAAATGTGATATTTAGCTACAAAATTATTAGGTACGATAAAATATTCGTCACTAACAATTCATTTTTTGTGACAAAAAATACATTTCATAGTTAAATGCATGAGCAATATACTTTTTGTGACAATACAAATAATTTCGTAGCAAAGTTTTGTTAATTAAAGTTTTCTACCAAAAAGTAATTTGGCGCCATTTATTAAGTATTATTAGTGAGGAATTAAGTTACTAAAGACACATCATGTTGTCACTAATAATGCATTCAATTTGTGACAAACTATTATGTGTCCTAAAATTACTTATAATTTTTTATACGAAAAAATTTCGTCACAAAAAATTAGTTGTTACAATAGCGACAAATTAGAGTTTGTAGTTAAATGTCGAGCTTTAGCCACAAATTTTTATATTTATTTGTGACATTAGTTTTTATCACTAATAACATAAGCAATTAATGACGATCATTTTTTTGTCGCTAATCAACATGTGATTTGGTGACAACATAGATTTGTCATAAATATGCAGTGTTTAAATAGTGACAGTTTAAAATTTGTAGCTGAATAAATTAACTATTTACTATAAGAAAAATTATAGCTAAATATAAAATAATTTTAGACTATGCTTCTTTATGATTACAAGTGATAAATATTTTTTTTCATACGCTCCCCGTAGAAATCATAAACTTTTGTTGATTTAATTGTTGTCATACTATAAAACTTCCTATCAAGACCTTTTTTTTTGGCAAATATTTTAATTTTGTTTTCATATTTTGTGAATAAAATACTAACTTTAAGATACAAAACATATTTTCTATAATATAATTATTTTGTTGTTAGAAAAATAGTTATGGAAATTTATCACGTTTTTTCAAAGTTGGAGAAATAACTTTTGGCCATTGAATTTTGGAAAGCAACCTGAAGTTAAATTCTTAAATTTTTAGGAATTTGAAAAACAACAAAGAGGTATTTTCACTTTTTTCACTTTAAATTATTCACAAAAATATAAAAGTAACTCCAATTTGTATTAATGGTCAAGCACAACTGAATCAATTTTCAAATATAATTTTTCAATTTAAAAATAAAATTCACTTTTTAAGGATTTCTCAATGAAACATGACCAAACATTTTCTCAATAGCTTGTTTAGTTTGTGGCAAAAAGATTATTTCATCGGAAAAGGGTCATATTTGTCCTTGTACTCTCACAAATAAGTTATAATTGTCTTTTTCATCCAGCTATAGAATCATATTGATCGTTATATTTTCAAAAAGGGTCATAATTACCCATACAACGTTAAATCCTCATGTCATCACTATATTTATTCTTGTACTCTAAAAAATGATTATATTTATCCCTACAACATTAAATTTGTAGGTCCTCAACATATTTTTCATCTTCATCTAACTATGGGATCATGTTTATTCTTGTACTCTAAACAATTATATATATCCCTATTGTGTTAAATCAACATGTCTCACCTTAATTTTTTTTATGTGGCTCCTTTCGACAATTTTTTTTCAATTAATTTTCTAACTTATTTAATTAATGGGCTAATACATTTTTTTGAGAAAAATGTGCTAACATATTTATTTAAGAAAGTATGTCTCATAAATCATATATAAAAATTAAGGTGGGACATGCAAATTTAATGTTATAGGAGTAAATATGACCCTTTTGAGAATACAATATGACTTTTTAAGAATACAAGGGCAAATATATTGATGACATGAATATTTAACGCCGTAAGGATAAATATGACCCTTTTTGAGAATACAAGGACAAATATAGACACTAGGGCCTGTTTGGAAAGCTACCCTAGTAATTAGATTTGGTGTTATATTTTCAATTTCATTTGTTTAGGAGTATTGACTCGACATTAAATTTGTAGGTCCTCAACATATTTTTCATCTTCATCTAACTATGGGATCATGTTTATTCTTGTACTCTAAACAATTATATATATCCCTATTGTGTTAAATCAACATGTCTCACCTTAATTTTTTTTATGTGGCTCCTTTCGACATTTTTTTTTCAATTAATTTTCTAACTTATTTAATTAATGGGCTAATACATTTTTTTGAGAAAAATGTGCTAACATATTTATTTAAGAAAGTATGTCTCATAAATCATATATAAAAATTAAGGTGGGACATGCAGATTTAATGTTATAGGAGTAAATATGACCCTTTTGAGAATACAATATGACTTTTTAAGAATACAAGGGCAAATATATTGATGACACGAATATTTAACGCCGTAAGGATAAATATGACCCTTTTTGAGAATACAAGGACAAATATAGACACTAGGGCCTGTTTGGAAAGCTACCCTAGTAATTAGATTTGGTGTTATATTTTCAATTTCATTTGTTTAGGAGTATTGACTCGATATTTTACGGTGCAGCTATTTTTTAAAGTTAGACTTGATAGATTATCTTTTTTTCAAATATTTTATAAATATATGACATTATATTTATAATATTAATCTTTTTGTCAAACATGCATTTCATGATGTTCATAGAAATTTTGTACTTTTAGTTTTTATGATTAATTTAATTAAAATATACTAAATTGAAAAATATAAATCAATTATTTTTTATAATATTAGCTAAGAACTTATGTTTATTAATTAATATATTTTCAAAAGAGAATATATATCTAAAATATTCAATCTAATATAATTTATAAGTACCCTTATTTGTCTAATATAAATTTTTAATTTTAAATAATTAATTTTTATATTTAAAATTTAATATAACCTTATGATTATATTTGTGCAACCAAACAGTACACTTATAATTACAATGTGACAAACAAACAGCGTAATTACTAGGCTGGTAATTACTATTTAGTAATTACACCAACTTCAGTTACCGGTAGCTTTCCAAACCGACCTTAAAATTATATGAAAATGACAAATATGTTGAAAAAGTATAACAATAGACAAATTTATTTATAAGAGAAGAAAAAAAATATTTTATTAGAATACAAGGCAAATAAGATAAGATCCTTTTCCATTATTTCATTCCTTTTCAATTTTTGCCAAAAGAAAAGCGGGCAGACCTTCCAGCTTTCGATTTCACTTAGGCTCATATTTTATGTTTCTTTCAATTAGAAGGATGAACATGCATCTAGTTTGGTATCTGTCCATTTTGGTCCAGTGGGTTCTTCTCTTCATCTTTTTCAAATTTCAAAGTAACATAAGTTTTAGAGGGGATTACGCTAATCACATCTGGTGTGGTATCTTTCCTTTTTGGTCAGGTGGTTCTCCTCTTCATCTCATTTATTGATATTTATTTGGGAATAAAATTTTGGGGATTGCGCTAATCACATAAATGTTTATCATCTTGCTTCTATTAGGGTTTCTCGTTGTTTGCTTTCCGGGTATAATTTGGCAGCAAATTGTAATCTCCTCAAGATTCGAGCTTGATATTCAATTTCTAGCAGAAAGGTTACATGATTTGAGTGTTCTTACTTATTTAAAAGACTTTCTTGCTGTAAAGTTATGTATGTAGTGGTAGATTAAACATTTTCTGTTGAAATATTTCTTAGGGGAGTCCACAGGGATTGCTTACTAATATCTCGATGACATTTTCCTGTTGTTGGGGTATGAGGGCACATTTAAGCGGTGTAATTATAACATTGCTTATTAGATATTGTTTTTGCAACTATAAATCTAGTTGATTTTCTGCAATAATAGTAGTTAAGCGATTGCTTAATGGCTTTTACATTATCAGAAATGTTCATTTTCTTAAAACAACTACTGTCAGTTTACACATCTTTTGTTTGTTAGGTGTTTGATAATGTTATAATTTAACCTACAAATACTAGTCAGTGTTAATAATATGTTGAGTGAATGAGCAAAAGTGACAAGTCTGAGAATTGTTACTGTGAGATCACAAGCTGATAGTTCTTCTTCTTCTCGTGATTGATCAGGGGGTGGAGTTGTTTTGATGCAAACAAGTATAAAATAGCATGAAAAAGTAGTTTCATGCACCATCGATTGGTCGCTTCATGATACAAAAGAAGAATTGTGATACTGTTATGTGTTTTTTGTTTAAGGGTAGAATTTAACCATTTTTCCCCAGTGTATGTGTTTAACAACTGTGTATTTACTGTATTTATCAAGTCCGTGTATTTTCTATGTTATGTTCCTGTATTAAAATATTTGATAAGAGGTACTCCCTCCATCCCATTTTATTTGAGTTAGTTTAACTTGACACGGAGTTTAAGAAAGATAAAAAACTTTTGAAACTTGTGGTCTAAAATAAGTGATAGATATTTGTGTCGCTACAAAATCATTTCATCATGAGTAAAATAGACATCTTAAAGAAAAATTGTTACTTATTATAGAAATGTGTGATTCTTTTTGGGACTGACTAAAAAAAGGAAAGTAAGTCATATAAACTGGGACTAAGACAGTATAATTTATAATTTTAATTCTGTATGTAAATATGTTTACTGTATGGTTTCCATATGCATGTCAAGATGGGAATATATTTGAGTAGTCCCAAAACTGAAAAAAGTGTCCGAGGATGGTGAGAATGACATACTAAGATATGGTTTGTCATCAATGCAAGGATTGCGTGCAACCATGGAAGATGTTGTAAGTGCATGCATGTGTGCTTCTATAATCCTTCAACTTCCATATGATTTGTTGCAAAATGGTTCCTATGGCTTTTTTAGGAATTTAAATCGTCTTTCCTTTCAGCAATCATGCTTTGCCAATTATTATTTATCTGACATGATGGCAACTCCAAAGTAGCTTTCGCTTCATTTTATTAGGTAATGTCCTATGATCATGCTTAGGAATTGTGATGAACAAGAATTCTAATTTGAGAATTTTTATAGCATGCAGTTTATCCAAATTTGGACACTTCGATTTCTTTCTTTGGTGTTTATGATGGCCATCGAGGTAACCATCCTACTTGTCACAACCCAGGGTAGCCCCTAGATGTAACACGGCGTAAAAGACCTTGAGAGGCCTCATACAAGCACTTAGCATACATAACATACAAGATAATAGAGAAATAAGAGTTCAAAAGAGCATTTTATATGAAAGCTTTACTCAAAACAGCGGAAGTCTACAACTCATATCTCAAAGTATTCTAATATCATAGAATACAAATAAAAGTGATAGGGACGCAGCCCAATACAGTATCAAACATAAGGAAAGATATCAAAGTAAAATCCAACAAGGCTATGTCCTCGGATGGATGAGAACTCACCAAGTCTTCTTCTCAACTCTAAGTCAATGCTCTAGCCACGAGTAGGAGAACTGCCTTGTCCTACTCAAAAGAAGTTGATGCAGGCAAAAGTATGTGTTAGCACAATAAAGTACTAAGTATGGTAGCCATGCATATAAATTCATATAACATGCTAGGAAATGACTGAACGACCCCAAAAATGCCCGAAAATGTGCTACGGAAACATCTCAAAATCCGTGCATGATTTCGGAAATTCGACTTCATATTCTTATTTGTGGGGTCAAATTGAGTGGGGAATGGGTCTAACCCGAATTTTAGAGCAACCGTATCAAAATTCGAAAATCGCAAAAATTGCGATTTGGAGGGTCAACTTTAAAGGGGCATATCTCTTAGCACACAAGGAACTGGAAGGGCTGCAAACTATCAAATTAAAGCTCTTTGAGTTATCTTTCCAACGCACTTGGTTTCACCTTATTCCGAGTTAGGATGAGGGAGTTATGACCATTTTCGTAAAACCTGTCTGTGCAGATTTGCAATTTCCAGTGAGCTATTTTTTTAGGCGGGTTGGAGACGTTTTTTATAAAAAGGGGATATGTCCCATACTTAGTCATTTTTCTTAACTCCAAAAACACTCTCTAAGCCCTCTCCAAAAATTCCACCAAGATCTTCAACCAAATTCAAACATCTCAAGCTCTAATTCCGGATTCAAGACTCAATCTCAAGCTTCGATTTTCCATTCCAATCTTCATCAAGGATTCTCCAAAGTTGAGGTATGTGGGTTTGATTGTGGAAACCTTCCTTTCCACAAGTCCAACCATTTATCCTCTATTTCTACTTCAAGGTTATGGGTCCTTATGATTATTTATGAACTCTTGAATTATGGAATTACTACTACACACCCTATTATGGTCCATTTTGCATATTATCATGAAATGGAATTATTATGTGATGTTTATGGTTTACATGCTTCCATGATCAAATTATGAAGGTTGATATATATATGTATGTTGTTGGTGGGCTGATTTATATGGATTTTGGAATTGGTTGGACTTAGTATTCTTGAAATACATGATTTCATTTACATGAACAATTGCCCACCTTGTGTTTGATAAAATGCCCATTTATAGAATTCTTAGGAAAGGGAAGGTCCAAGGTACGTCCTATGAGTCGGATGGTTATGTAATTACTGAAATGATGATGAAATGGACACATGTATATGATTTTCCCTAAATAAGTGTTGTGAGTCGACCAAGCCTAGTACGGGGGGTAGTAGGCCCGTATAACCGTATCGAGGGGTTGGTACCTTGGTTGCCTAGTACGGGGGGTAGTAGGCCCGTATAACCGTATCGAGGGGTTTGTACCTTGGTCCCTAGCTCGGGGGGTGGTAGGCCCGTGTAACCATATTGAGGGGTTTGTACCTCTTTCGCCTCTCCAAGGGGGTGGTAGGCCTTGAAAATACTATATTGATGGTCACTCGCCACACATGTACTACGTCCCACTAAATATGATTTTTATGTAAGCATCATTATACATATCATTTCATTAATATGCTATTTATCGGGTATGATTACGCATTTTCCTATGATGTCCATCTAATGTAGCATTGCATTGCATCCCATATACTTAGTACATTCAAATGTACTAACGCATACTCTATGCCTACATGATGTCACCATGTAGGGACCGGAGCACCGCTTGACCATCCTCCTCCGCGTGGCTAGTACGATTTTCTATGGGGGTTATTGGTGAGTCCTCCCTTTCGGGGACGTTGCTCATGATCTTTGCTATGATTAAAACTTTTTCCTTTTCTAGTTACTGTTTGACTATGAGGCGTGAGCCCAGGTAGTTGTCTTGGCCCCGCTAAGTACTCATGTTTACGACGGTTGTGGTTTGGGGACAGTCGTTGTTTATGCTTGAGCTTGACTCATCTATGGTATTTATGTTATCATTTCTTTTTTTTCTTTTCTTGTCCTTAGTCCCGATTTCCCCCTTGTTATGCTTATCTCTTATGGTCATTTAATTGCTTCCGCGACCAAGGATGTGTAATGATACGCTATGAGGCTTGTTTGGGGTTCCTTCGGGTTCCCCATTCGCCGGTCACATCTAGGCCCTAGGCTTGGGTCTTGACAAACTTGGTATCAGAGCACTAGGTTGAATGATCCTCGGAGTCCAACACACCGCGTTGATTAGAGTCCGATTCATGGTTGTGTTGTGCACCACAACTATGAGTAGGAGGCTATGAGACGTTTTAGGAAATGTTTCCCTTCTCTATGTTCTAAGTCGTGCTGTAGAGTTGAATTAAGTTCTTCCCTAACGGTTGTTCTTTGCTATGCTAGATCATGTCTAATACAAGAGGAAGACGAGCCCGCGCACCCGAGGAACAACCGACCAATGGGGATCTTCGGGATGCCCTTACTTTATTTGCACAAGCTATGGCTAATCAAGCCAACCACGGGACCCAAGCCCCTCAGGCTCCTACCCCGGCATCACGGGTGAGAGACTTCGTGCGGATGAATCCCCCAGAATTCTATGGGTCTAAGTTAGATGAAGACCCTCAAGAGTTCATTGATGAAGTCCACAAGATATTAGCTATCATGGGCGTGAGGTCAGAAAATAAGGCGGAGTTGGCGGCCTACCAACTAAAAGGAGTGGCCCAAAATATGGTACAACCAATGGAAGAGAGAGAAGGGGGCAAACTATGTGGTGCCTTGGGAAGAGTTCAAAACGGCTTTCCTTAATCGATTCTTTCCTCTAGAGCTTAGGAAGCCAAATTGGTGGAGTTCATGAATTTAAAACAAGGATCTATGAGTGTGAGGGAGTATGCCCTCAAGTTTAACCAACTTTCAAGATATGCTCCACACTTGGTTGCCGACTCACGGTCTAGAATGAATAAATTCGTGATGGGTGTGTCCGACCTAGTGAGTGAAGAATGCCGGTCTGCAATGTTGATTAGTGACATGGACTTGTCCCGCTTGATGGTCTATGCCGAACAAATGGAGGAGGAGAAGTTGAGGAAGAGGAGGGGTCATGAGGCCAAGAGGGCCCGTTTTGAGGGCAAGTTCCAAAGTCGAAGGGGAGGCCGATTTCATCAAGGCCAAGGGTCTTCTCATGCGCCCCATAGGGGGTTTGCCAATGACGTTCCAAGGGCCCAAGGTGTTGGTGGTATGGGTCCTAGTGATGTATGTCCGAAGTGTGGTAAGGGCCATGGTGGCCCGTGTTTGAGAAATACCGGTGCTTGCTACAGTTGTGGGGAAATGGGGCACAAGGCAATGGATTGTCCCCGAAATCGCAACAAGGGTAAGGAGGTCCGTCCACAAGGTGCCAATGCGGTTCCTTTGGGGAGAGGGGGCCGACAAGATGGTGCCCCAAGGCACAATCGATTTTATGCTTTGCATGGGAGGCAAGGGGTCGATGAAGTCCCCGATGTCGTTACCGGTATGTTGAAAATCTTTGACTTTGATGTATATGCACTAATTGATCCGGGTGCCTCTCTTTCTTTTGTCACCCCCTTTGTTGCCAAAAAGTTTCATGTTGAGCCCGACTTGTTGCGTGAGTCATATAAGGTGTCTACTCCTATTGGTGCATATATTGTTGCTAGGAAGGTCTATAGAAATTGTCCTATTTGCATCTTGCATAAAATATTGCCTTGTGATCTTATTGAATTGAACATGGTCGATTTTGATGTTGTTCTTGGGATGGATTGGTTGCATGCATACTATGCTTCTATTGATTGTAGAACCCGTAGGGTCAATTTCCAATTCCCAAGTGAACCCATTCTTGAGTGGGAAAGCCAAAATGTGTAGTAAGGTAGATTCATCTCTTGCATTAAAGCCCGTAAGTTGATTCTAAGGGGAGCTCTATCACCTCGTTGGGTTAGGGATGTGGAGTCCAAAACCTTCTTATGAGTCGGTTCCGCGTCGTAAATGAAATTCCTTGTGTCTTTTCCTAATTGGACCTTCCCGGTGTTCCTCCCGAAAGGGAAATAGATTTTGGCATAGACCTCCCTCACCGATACTCAACACCATTCTATTCCCCTTACCGGATGGCCCCGGCGAGTTAAAGGAGTGAAAGAACAATTGAGCGGACTTGTTGGGAAGGGTTTTATTAGCCTAGCCAATACCATGGGTGCCACCGGTGTTGTTTGTGAAGAAGAAAGAGGGTCCCTTAGGATTGGTGTATTGATTACCGGGCAACTCAATTAAGGGTCACCGTCAAGAATAAATTTCCTCTTGCCTAGGATTGATGACTTGTTCGACCAATTGCAAGGGCAGCCACTTCTCTAAGATTGATCCGGTCGGGTACATCAAGTGAAGGTGTAGGGAGGGTGACATTTCCCCAAGACAGGGACTTCCGGGTACTAGGTTATGACATTATGAATTTGTGGTCATGTCCTTTGGATCTGAACCAATGACGGCTACCTTCATGGAACCTAATGAATTAGGGTCTTTTAAACCCGTGTACCTTTGATTTCCTTTGTTTGTGGTCTCTTTGATGATATTTTAATCTATTCGCATAGCGAGGAAGAACATACGGGTCACTTGAGGGTTGTGTTGCAAAGATTAAGAGAGGAGAAGTTGTATGCCAAGTATGAAAAGTGTGAATTTTGGTTGAGGGAGGTTGCTTTCCTAGGTCATGTGGTGTCGGGGGATGGTATTAAGGTAGACCCTAAGAAGACCGATGTGATTAGAAATTGGCCTAGGCCATTGACCCCGTCGGATATTAGGAGCTTCTTGGGCTTAGCGGGTTACTACCGGAGATTTGTGAATGGGTTTTCTTCTATTGCTTCTCCCATGACTAAGTTGACACAAAAGAAGGCTAAGTTTGAGTGGACCGACGAGTGCGAAAGGAGTTTTCAAACCTTGAAAGATAAACTTGTGTCCGCTCCTATATTGTCACTACCGGATGGGCTTGAGGGATTTGTTGTGTATTGTGATGCTTCTAGAGTTGGCTTGGGTTGTGTCCTAATGCAAAATGGTAAGGTGATAGCCTATGCTTCTAGACAACTCAAAGTGCATGAAAAGAACTATCCTACGCATGATCTTGAATTAGCCGCGGTGGTGTTTGCTTTAAAGATTTGGCGTCATTATTTGTATGGGGTACATGTCGATGTGTTCACCGATCATAAGAGCCTCCAATATGTCTTCACCCAAAAAGATCTCAACTTGAGACAAAGAAGGTGGCTAGAATTTCTTAAAGATTATGATATGAGTGTGCATTATCATCCCGGTAAAGCTAATGTGGTGGCGGATGCTTTGAGTAGGGTGCTATGGGTAGCCTAGCTCATGTTGATATTGGTGATAGGGAAATGGCTAGGGAGGTACATCGGTTGGCTAGGTTGGGGGTTAGGTTGGAAGAGGTTGGTAATGGTGGTGTGGTTCGTTGTTGATGGTGCTAGGTCTTTCCTTGGTTGATTAGGTGATAGCAAAACACAGATCTTGATTCTTCCTTGTTTGAATTGAAGGCCTTGGTGAAAGAGGGCAAGGTGGAAGTTTTCTCCCAAGGGGAGATGGTGCCCTTAGGTACCAAGGTAGGTTGTGTGTGCCTTGTGTTGATGGTTTGAGGGAGAAAATTCTTGAGGAGGCTCATAATTCTTCCTACTCCATCCACCCCGGTTCCACCCAAATGTATAGAGATTTGAGGGATGTGTATTGGTGGGGAGGCATGAAGAAGGACATTGCCAAATTCGTCTCCGGTTGTCATAGTTGTCAACAAGTCAAGGCCGAACATCAAAGGCCGGGTGGTCTAACCCAAGACATAGAGATTCCTACTTGGAAGTGGGAAGAAATTAATATGGATTTTGTAGTTGGTTTACCCAAGACTAGAAAAGGTTTTGATTCTATTTGGGTGGTGGTTGATAGGATGACAAAATCGGCTCATTTTCTACCGGTAAAGACAACATATGGGGCGGAAGATTATGCAAGGTTATATATTCATGACTTGGTAAGGTTGCATGGGATTCCTCTATCCATCATATCGGACCGTGGTACTCAATTTACTTCACACTTTTGGAAGTCTTTTCAAAGGGGTCTAGGTACGAGAGTTAAGCTTACTACGGCCCTTCACCCGCAAACGGATGGACAAGCCGAAAGGACTTATCTAACACTTGAGGATATGCTTAGGGCTTGTGTATTGGAGCTTAAGGGTAGTTGGGATGATCATCTTCCATTGATTGAGTTTGCCTATAACAATAGCTATCATTCTAGCATCGGTATGGCTCCTTTTGAGGCTCTCTATGGGAGGCGTTGTAGATCACCGGTTGGGTGGTTTGAGGTTGGTGAGGTGGCCTTGTTAGGACCAGACCTAGTTATGGAGGCTCTTGAGAAGGTTAGGATGATTAGAGAAAGGTTGAAGATGGCCCAAAGTCGCCAAAAGTCCTATGCCGATGCGAGGAGAAGGGCTCTTGAATTCCGAGTTGGTGATTGGGTTTATTTGAAGGTGACACCCATGAAGGGTGTGGTTCGTTTTGGTAAGAAGGGAAAGTTGAGCCCAAGATACGTGGGTCCTTATAAGGTGATGAGGAGAATTGGCAAGGTAGCTTATGAGTTGGAATTGCCTAGCGAGATGGATTTGGTTCATCCGGTATTTCATGTGTCTATGTTGAGGAAGTGTGTGGGTGATCCGAATGCCATTGTGTCTCTTGATGTTGTGGGTGTTGTTGAAGATAATTTGACCTATGAAGAGGTTCCGGTCCAGATTTTAGATAGACAAGTGAAGAGGTTGAGAAACAAAGATGTGGCTTCCATTCAAAGTCCTTTGGAGAAATCAACAAGTTGAAAGTGCTACTTGGGAGGCCGAAGCGGACATGCAAAGGCGATATCCTTATCTTTTCCACTCCACTCGAGCCTAAGGTATTGATCTAAGCCCTTTATAAAAATCTCAGGTCTTAAGTTCAGCCCCCATGTCATTGCATACATTCATGTTTAAGTTGACAAGTTCATTGTGGTTTTACAACTATGTTGAGGTTTTGAAATAAGGTGTAAGTGCATTGTTGCATCCTTATGTGGGCTGAAATTGCCATGTTTGTGTCTCTCATGTACGTTTCTTTAACATTCGGGGACGAATGTTCCCAAGGGGGAGATATTGAAACGACCCCAAAAATGCCCGAAAATGTGCTTCGGAAACACCTATAATTGTAATTTCCATATATCTCAAAATCCGTGCATGATTTCGGAAATTCGACTTCATATTCTTATTTGTGGGGTCAAATTGAGTGGGAAATGGGTCTAACCCGAATTTTAGAGCAACCGTATCAAAATTCGAAAATCGCAAAAATTGCGATTTGGAGGGTCAACTTTAAAGGGGCATATCTCTTAGCACACAAGGAACTGGAAGGGCTGCAAACTATTAAATTAAAGCTCTTTGAGTTAGCTTTCCAACGCACTTGGTTTCACCTTATTCCGAGTTAGGATGAGGGAGTTATGACCATTTTCGTAAAACCTGTCTGTGCAGATTTGCAATTTCCAGTGAGCTATTTTTTTTAGGCGGGTTGGAGACGTTTTTTTTTTATAAAAAGGGGATATGTCCCATACTTAGTCATTTTTCTTAACTCCAAAAACACTCTCTAAGCCCTCTCCAAAAATTCCACCAAGATCTTCAACCAAATTCAAACATCTCAAGCTCTAATTCCGGATTCAAGACTCAATCTCAAGCTTCGATTCTCCATTCCAATCTTCATCAAAGATTCTCCAAAGTTGAGGTATGTGGGTTTGATTGTGGAAACCTTCCTTTCCACAAGTCCAACCATTTATCCTCTATTTCTACTTCAAGTTTATGGGTCCTTATGATTATTTATGAACTCTTGAATTATGGAATTACTACTACACACCCTATTATGGTCCATTTTGCATATTATCATGAAATGGAATTATTATGTGATGTTTATGGTTTACATGCTTCCATGATCAAATTATGAAGGTTGATATATATATGTATGTTGTTGGTGGGCTGATTTATATGGATTTTGGAATTGGTTGGACTTAGTATTCTTGAAATACATGATTTCATTTACATGAACAATTGCCCACCTTGTGTTTGATAAAATGCCCATTTATAGAATTCTTAGGAAAGGGAAGGTCCAAGGTACGTCCTATGAGTCGGATGGTTATGTAATTACTGAAATGATGATGAAATGGACACATGTATATGATTTTCTCTATATAAGTGTTGTGAGTCGACCAAGCCTAGTACGGGGGGTAGTAGGCCCGTATAACCGTATCGAGGGGTTGGTACCTTGGTTGCCTAGTACGGGGGGTAGTAGGCCCGTATAACCATATCGAGGGGTTTGTACCTTGGTCCCTAGCTCGGGGGGTGGTAGGCCCGTGTAACCATATTGAGGGGTTTGTACCTCTTTCGCCTCTCCAAGGGGGTGGTAGGCCTTGGAAATACTATATTGATGGTCACTCGCCACACATGTACTACGTCCCACTAAATATGATTTTTATGTAAGCATCATTATACATATCATTTCATTAATATGCTATCTATTGGGTATGATTACGCATTTTTCCTATGATGTCCATCTAATGTAGCATTGCATTGCATCCCATATACTTAGTACATTCAAATGTACTAACGCATACTCTATGCCTACATGATGTCACCATGTAGGGACCGGAGCACCGCTTGACCATCCTCCTCCGCGTGGCTAGTACGATTTTCTATAGTGGTTATTGGTGAGTCCTCCATTTCGGGGACGTTGCTCATGATCTTTTGCTATGTATAAAACTTTCCTTTCTAGTTATGTTTTGACTATGAGGGTGAGCCCGGTAGTTTGTCTTGGCCCCCGCTAAGTACTCATGTTTAGAGGTGGTGTTGGACAAGTTGTGTATTATGCTTGAGCTTGACTCATCTATGGTATTTATGTATCATTTCATTTTTTTTTCTTGCTCCCTTAGTCCCGATTTTCCCCTTGATTATGCTTATCGCTTATTGTCATTTAATTGCTTCCGCGACCAAGGATGTGTAATGATACGCTATGAGGCTTGTTTGGGGTTCCTTCGGGTTCCCCATTCGCCGGTCACATCTAGGCCCTAGGCTTGGGTCGTGACAACCTCCTACCATAAAGAGCCTCGAATGGAGCCATATCAATACTTAAATGATAGCTATTATTATAAGCAAACTCAATCAGAGGAAAATGATCATCCCAATTACCTTTGAAATCCATCACACAAGCTGTCAACATATCTTTCAAAGTTTGGATAGTACGCTCCGCTTGTCCATCGGTTTGAGGATGAAAGGCCGTGCTAAGCTTAACACGAGTGACAAGGCTCCTTTAGAAATATTTCCAAAACTAAGAAGTGAATTGGGTACCACGATCGGATATAATGGATAGGGGCACTCTATGCAACCTAATCAACTCCCTTAGGTACATCTTAGCATAGTCTTCCACCGAGTAAGAAACCTTGACGGAAATGAAATGAGATGATTTTATCATACGATCCACAATAATCCAAATCGAGTCATGTTGTCGCCGAGTGCGGGGTAAATCAATAATAAAGTCCATATTCAGATCTTCCCACTTCCAAGTAGGAATACTAATGTCTTGGAACAAATCTCCCGGCTTTTGATGCTCAACTTTCACTTGTTGACAATTAGGACACTTAGCCACAAACTCCGCAATATCCTTCCTCATCCCATTCCACCAATAGACCTCCCGCAAGTCATGATACATCTTGGTGGCTCCAGGGTGAATGGATTATCGAGAACACTGGGCTTCCGATAAAATATGCTCTCTCAAATTATTAACATTGAGAACACACAAACGACCTTGATATCGAAGCACACCATCTCCCCCATGGAAAAAAGCCTCAACAAACTTTTTAAGCACCGCTTCCTTCAATTCCATCAAGATTGGGTCCAAAATTTTCTTTGCCTTTACATCTGACACAAAAGACGATTCTGAGTCATTATGAACCATAACACTACCTTTAGTAGAATCATCCAACCGAACACTCAATCGGGCTAACCTATGAACATCTCGAACCAATTCTTTCTTATTACCCTCAACATGACCAACACTGCCCATAGATAGTCGACTAAGGGCATCCACCACCACATTCGCCTTACCAAGGTGATAGAGAACACTCATATCATAATCCTTTAGCAACTCTAGCCACCTCCTTTGGCGAAGATTTAGATGTTTTTGCTTGAACACATCTCTGTACTTGAATTGTTCCCTGACCATTCATTCATCTCTTTATTTGATTGATGTGGTTGTTGTTGCTGCAAGTGTTCCTTTTTAATGACAAGAGCATTGTTTGCTGGTGAAGTGTTGTTGATCTGTTCTTCGAGAATTCCTTCTTCGTTGTTGTTTTTCCCTATTTCGTTTTGTTTCATGAGCTGTGTTGTCTTGTTATTTTTAGTATCATCTTGTTGAAATGCATCTCTGCTCCTGATAGATTGATTTTTTTTGCGTGTCCTTTCTATTGGTATCCCTGCTTGACTTTACTGATTCTTCCATGTTAAGCACTTCGCTGCCTACTATTGTATCTGTTGCATCCATATCCTTAGCATGCTCCTGATCCTGCTGGGTTTCTCTCTCTGTCAATGCTGCATATGCATTATTGGGTGCTATGTCACTGAGAATAGAGTCTTTCTCCTTAGTGAAAACTCTATTTGTTGGGTTCCATTTCTTTCTGTGATATACAAATATCCTCCTTTGTGCCTCCATAAGAACAGTTTCACTCCCCTCTCCCATTTGTTGTTTGCCTTTATCCTCCTTTTCCACTACCTTTTGTTTCAATTCCGGGTGAAGTACCCTGCATTCAGCTTCATCATGACCTTGCAATATTTAGGGAGCATATCAAACTGAATTTTAACTTGTTCTACTCTTGATTCTTTAGTCACATCATTAATGATCTCCATCTCCACATACTTGGTAAAATCCAATAATAGATCTACTTGCACTTTGATCCTAGCACAA
Organism: Solanum appendiculatum; assembly: GCA_018342035.1. Classification (NCBI taxonomy): domain Eukaryota; kingdom Viridiplantae; phylum Streptophyta; class Magnoliopsida; order Solanales; family Solanaceae; genus Solanum; species Solanum appendiculatum. Next base: position 18,424 of record JAGDQO010001340.1, on the reverse strand, counting down.
TTAGATCTAGTCTTGTTAATAATAGCCATGTCTAGCTGTATAGGCTTTCCAACAACTGTGGCCAACGAGAATATGGACTTTTCCAAAATATGTTGGATTTAAATCCTTAAAAGAAATCCGTGATATTGTTTGAGTAGTTTCTTCCTCCACTTTAAATTTTGCATCATATATGAGGTATGAATACCCATCCTTTGCGAGAATGTAATAGCTGTTTTTAGACATCATGTTTATGAAATCATCTTTCCTATTGAATCACATAAGTATGTGTCGATTACGTAACAAATCAATTTTATAGTCCCCTTGATATTACATTGTTTTGGGATTTATATACAAAGGTCTTCCAACTCCGAGCAACCATTGGAGAATTTTCCAACCACCGCATATTGGAGATTCTCCAATGTATTCATTCTATCAACCTTGTCCTCCATCCAAACTATTCTAGGAATTCCATTGTTGTAACCGACTTTCTTCATTGGAATGGGTTCCACCAGTGGATCTGATCGTTGCACTGGACCATTGGGTTTAAGCACGTTAACAAATTTATTAGACTCAGCAACTGCATCGGCATCTTTATTTCCGTTAGGCAAACTAGGGTTCTATAAAGACTTAGACGTGGAAGTTGTATGAGGGTGAGAAAGAATTGGGAAACAAGAATCAGAAAGAAGGAGAGATACCTGGTCAGTCAAATCGGATTGGCCATCTCCGGCGAGACAAAAGGTTAAAAAAGATGAAGCGGCAAGATTAATTAGAGCCCATACTATTCTTGGAACTCAAGATTTATGGTCTATTATCCATGTTCCAATATAATTCAAGTATTTGTTCTCACCATGATTTAGCACAAATATAGTTTGATTTATTTATTTTTATTATAGAGTCATTTATACAAAAAAGAAAGTTGCGTAATTTATGATCGATTATATTTAATATTGTTAGTTGATCCAATAATACTGCTATAAGAATCATTGAATCTCTCTCTCTCTATATATATAAAGGAGGATTTTTATCCCGATGATGTGACATGCCTCAATGATCAGAAAAGGTATTTATCTATTTTCTTAGAATTTAGACCTTTATATATATTTTTTACACAATTATATTATTAATTAATGATCCGTTATACCTTCCTAAAAATAAGGAATTCCAACAGACTACCATTTTCCCTCAACATCGGTATCTCATTTTTTAAATCTTTTTTACTTAAATTACCTTAAAAGCCCAACATTCATCTCATTTAATTTTCTATAATCAGCATTTACTTTCCCACAATTAGTGTGGTTAATTATGTAAAAAAAAATGGTTACAAAATTTCATTCAAAAAAATTACACCTATTTAATTGCAATTCTTTAATGAAAGAGATAATGCAACATTTTAGAATTCTACTCTTATTAGTATATCTCTTCCTTTTATTCCTCTCTAATTATCTAAATGTTAATTATTTGCACTTCATACAGAAAATTATCTCTTTATTGATTTTTCAGAGCAAAGTGCAAGTAGTTGTCTTATCATACTTTTGGATGGTCCTCAGATTTTACTAAATAAATTTACTATTTAATTTTCCATCACAGGTATTTCTTAAAATTATTCATTGAGTACTTTTCATTATTAATAACGTTTATAAATTGTAATTATGTAATAATTAGTTCTTCCTGAATAAAAAAAATTGTGATTGTCTTTTATATTTCTTATTGCAGATTGTATGGATATATCTTGTTACCAGGAACATAAAGTTATTGACTTTTCATTATTGATTGTAATTACTCATGTAGTCGGTTTATTGTAAATTATACATTTTCTTCCAATTGTCTAATTCATTTTTTCCCTGCAGGTTACAAGAAAATATAATGTTACCAGCAACAACATATATAAAGAGAAAAGATTTATGAACTAAGCAAGATTAGTTTCATTCATGTGGGATTCTCCTTTTGCAAATCAATAAGTACTTTTATGTCCATCTTCCTTTTTTATTCTATTTTTATACGACACAAATAGTGAGAAAATAATATGAGAGATGGAGGAATATCGTGGTGGATCAGTGAGAATTCTATTTTGAAAATGCTTATGAAACAAATAGTGAGAAAATAATATGAGAGATGGAGGAATATCGTGGTGGATCAGTGAGAATTCTATTTTGAAAATGCTTATGAAAATATTTGCCAAGTTTCTTATTTCCTTATATTTATTTGTACATTGAAATAATAAAAAGTAGTCTCAGACCTCCTATCAAGTTTTGTTTAATAACACTAATCTTCGTCGTGATTTACGATATTACGATTACCTCCTTAATTTTTTTGTAACAATTATCTTAATATATTTATTATTAATTTTAAATTTTATACTTTGACTAATTTACCCTTACTAATATATCTATTTTATTGATTAATCGTAAACATCTGTATTTTGTTTAACTGAAAACATCTATTTCGTTCCTTTTCCTCCTCTTCAATCTCCATGCCTGGTTGGATCATATTAATATTGACAATCCAAATTATTTGGGAGTCTAAAGTAGAAAGATTATATTAAGGTGGCATTATCCTATCCTTCTTTAATTTGTCTATAATATAATTCATGAATAAACAACAATGACAAGGTAAACTAAACAAATTTCTTAATTTTTAGGTAAATGGAGTCAAATTCTTAGAAGATGATTATTGAAGCAAAAACATGTAAGAGAAATTAGGAAGAATTATGTTTGGTTTTTTTTTTTCATGGCTATGGGAATTGGGAACGAAGCCCATATTTGCATAGAAGGGGGGGAGTTTTGGCTACTGGGGTTTAATGTTTTCAACTATTAAATAATTAATTAAAGAAGATAATTATAATATCATTAAATAAAAGTGTATATTAATAGGGGTAAATTAGTCAAATTATAATTTATTTTTACATTAAGAATAAATAGATTAAAAGAATTGTTACAAAAATATTAAAATAAGGGAGATACTTGTAATATCGTAAATCATAAGTGAAGTAAGTGTTATTAAGCTAAACCTGAGGGGAGATTTTTGAAATTATCCCTAAAAAAGTATCTAAAAATATATTTTGCCATAACTTATTTTACGTTATTCAAAATTAATCAATTCAACTATTTTTTGATAATTATGAAAAATGAACCACTAGCATCAAATAGATTGTTATTCTTATAGTAGTAGAAATTGTCTTATATTGTGCGGGTGAAACAAGCTGTAAAGTTAGGAGTATATAAATCTGAGAAAATCAATAATTAAAAAGCAACCATTTAATATTAAATAAATCTGAAATTGGTTTGATACAATTAAGATAAAATGCCCAATTGTTCTTTTAGTTTATATTGTAAAACCTAAAAAATTGTACTTTTTTAAAATTTTTTGCAGGATGTGACATTCACTTTTTCTATATATGCACGGTGCAATATTAATGACCTTAATAGGAGAAAGTACAACAATATGAAAAAGGATTATGTATGTGAATATGTATATACTCAAAAAAATTTATACGGATAAAATCAAATAATAAGTGCATGAGAAATAATAATATAATCAAATATTTAAAAAACAAAATAAGAGTTACGAAGATTATGTAAAAGTAGAAATTAAAGAAAATAATGTTTTGCAAATTTGTAGAAACAAAATACAGTTTTTATAGTAAATATTGTTAAAAGGGTGAAATTCTATCAGAAACATTTGAATAAAATTTGCATAAATCGCACGTAGAGCGCTCAAATTCACTAGTTACTTTTATTAATCTTGAAAAACCCGTTATGTAATTTGATTTTGTAATTCTTTAAGTCAGAACAATCTCGTGTTATTATTAATACAACCACCTCTCTTTATAACAATTCATAATATTATATAAACAAGTAAATAAGAATAGCTGTTTAACTTTAAAAAATACTTTTGAATTATTTTTTAAAAACACTAGAACCCTACCCCCACTCCCAAAATCCTAAATTATCCCCTATTGAAAGTTTAGAGATTTTTATGAACTCTTAGTTAACTGAATCAAACTGGAACTAGAGCTCCATTTATCTGATCAATCGGTAATGGAGGTACATTCCCATCATTCTTAACAAATTTATATGTTTCTACTTCTCTTTCTTTCGATTTTCTACCCCCATAGTTGATTATAAAACTTATCTGCTCTTTTGATTATTTTTTTCAGGGTGGATCATCTTCTAAACAAATTTCAAACCAAAAAGGTAAATCCATTATGATTGAAAGCACTAGAAGCACAAAAATAAACAATGATGAATGTTTGCCACTTTTTGGAAAACACTATGTTGGTATGATTCTTACTAAGAGCAGTGTCAAGCCCATCTACAGTTTGGTAACTCTCGTTTTCTCCTTCCTATTTCTATATAAAACGCCCACTTGCTATTAGTATTTGTTCGCAGATGATTCTTTGTAGTGATAATTCTGATCCTTAACTATAGGTTTCGTGATGGTACGAAATCGTCTTTGTTAGGACGCTTCATACACTAATGTTGGACTTTTCGGGATGGATCTAAATTTAGTGGGACTATGGGTATTGGATGGAGAAATGATTTTCTATCCCGTTACAAATTTTTTTAGTCAGATTTTCATTTTTATAAATAAGAGATATTTCATTTTTTTGAAAATGTCTTCTCTTTTTTTTTTCAAATTGTAGAGATCTCATTTCCATGGTATCGAATACCAGGTGAGAAAAAAAAGATTTTTTTTTTTACAGTGGTACATTAAAGATTAGATGTCCTTGGTTCTAAGCTTAAAGTTTAGGTTCAAATATATATATATATACACACACACTCATACATAAGGTTCGAGTTGGACACTTTGGGTTCTTTCGAACTCGTGGCTTTTATATTACTGAATTTCCTTGAATATTTGATAGTATTTAACCAAGAAAATGAACAAAGAACTTCTTTTTGCTGGAGCCCCTGTAGTCCTTAGTTGTGGTCAAAAGAAGCGGGATCTATTTTATGGTGGAGCCAGATCTACTTATAAATTTAGCATTGAATGAAAAAATTTGTGGGTGATAACAATCTAAAATAGGGGGATGAGCTTGTGTTTGAACAGTTAGAGTGCAGCTCTAACAAAATCTAATTAAGAGTTCAGATTCTAAGAGAAAAATTTTCAGCTGAATTGATTCCTGAAGATGTGGAGGAAGGCAAGCAAGTCCATTTATCTTATCGTTGGATGCGCAAATCCCCTCTTCGCCCAAGGAATGCTTACCGGGTACAAACAGTGACAACTCAATAATAATTGATTAAAAACTTTATCATTTCTAGTAGTAATTTCAATTTCCAGAAAAAAAAACTTTATCAATTTCAGTAGTTTCATTTTCCAGAAGAAAAAAAACTTTATCAATTAGAGAAATTTCAATTTCAAAAAATAAAAACTTTATCAATTCCAGTAATTTCATGAATGATGTATGCCTCATTTTATCAGTACTACTATTTTGGTTATATTGTTTAATAATATTGATATGATTTATTAAAATATGTATTACATTGTTAGGCATATATGTGCAACACATGTGCAGAGATAGTAATATATTAAATGCAGATATTCAATACAATTAATTGTGAAAGTTTTATTTTTTAAAAACTTGCAAATCGAAAGTTTCCATTTTACAATAACTAAACAAGTGAAAATTCAAACTTCAAATTTTAAGAAATATCTACATCTGGAACTGAATGATTATGCCTATTCAAGTGCCTATGATAAAAATCGACATCCTCACTATAATCCGATGTGATTTTGTGTTTATGTGTTTCATCACAATGTAGACATTGAATTATATCTTTATCTAATTTCTTAAAATATTGTCACATGAGACTTGTTTTTGCTCGTCTTCGAGTAGTAGAAGGTTTATCCATGTAAATGTTGAAAGTTTAATTTAATAAAATAATAATTTATTGAGTTAACAATTGATAGCAATTTAAGAGAGAAATGAGAAGAAATGAAGAAGGGGAGGCTAGTTATATATTTCTAAAATTTAATTAGGTGATTAAGAATGCGGTGAGGGTTAGTTTTTAAATCATAAAGGAAAATAAAGGGAAAAATTTATAAATATGATTGATTGAGCCTTTTGAAATGTTATCCCAACGACCAAACAAATTGAAAATCGAATTCTTAAAAAAAATTGGCTGTTGAATCAATTTGTGTAATAAGTTATAGGTTATAACTTGATGTCATAACACTATCGAATTAGACTGGTGCAAACCAGTGATGGTCTAACTCAATCCATGTGGATCCCTAGTAAGCTATGCTCTATTTGTATCACGTGCATTCACCTTAGTGGGACTCTTTATAGGCGTCGAGTTCGTCTAGAAAGCCTTTAAAATACGTTAGTTAAACGAAAAGTGTAATACTCTAATGATTTTACTAAACATAGAGATTTATGATCAAATCTCAGATTGTATAATTCTAGCCTTTTCTGCAATAAGATGGCCAAAATAAAGCAAGTTTTTCAAAAGTTCAAACACTTTTACAAAATCTTCATGAATTATGCAAAAAAAATTTTCACTTTGATGAGATACTTAAGAAGCTCTCCTTGAATTTGGTGATCCTTATTTAATAAAAGATCCGTCCTTGATCAAAAATCTCAATTTTTAAAATTCTTTATTAAAAATTTCTCTCCCACCCCAACCAACCACAACAAAAAAAAGAGAGAACTTTTATTTCTTAATTTAAAATAAAAAACTAAAAAAGAGGGGCAAAACAAGTGTGATTGCTTATTTTATTTTTAAAAGTAAAAAAATTCACAAAACTACTCACACTTGATTTTTATACTTTGATGAAATATTTAAGTAGCTGTTTTCAGATTTGGTATTTATTATTCAAAAAAAAGTTTTATTTCAGAAACTAAATTAAGGTCATCATTTTTTGCGAATTGGACAGACCCAATGTTTTTCTGTGTTAAAAATTTTAGAAGCAGACAAAGAGACCCCATGTTTCCTGTGTTAAAAAGTCCAAAAGAAAACAAAAAGAATACACATTATTTTTGTTAAAAACTCCAAATGCAAGCAAACAACCTGTTATTTGTGTTAAAAACTTCAGAAGTAGAGAAAGACCTAACATTATTTGTGTTAAAAACTTCAGAAGTAGAGAAAGACCTAACATTATTTGTGTTAAAAGCTACAGAACCAGACAAAGAGACCCCACCCCATGTAATTAGTGTTGGAAATTTCGAAAGCAGACAAAGAGAACTGTCACGCCCCGAGTCTACACTCTAGACGTGGTCGGCTCTCGAGAACCATTTCTGATCCACAAGCGAACCCTTCAACTGGCTTACTATGACATCACATGACTCTAAACGATATGCGGAAACTTAAATAGATGAGCATTTAGACATTTAGAGAAAAGTGTTAAATCACTATCTCGAAATACTAAACATAAGTCATAAGTTAAATAAGCATCCTGAGAAAACAATGGAAACATTTAAATCTATCTGTTTATGAAGCCTCTAACAATTCAAGAAAGATATCGGGACAAGACCCACGATACCTCAAATGTTACTAAAACTAGAATGAAAATGGAGTCTCCCGAAAGCAAGGAGGCCTCACCAAATACTGCCTACGAGTACAAGATGATCTCAACGAAACGCCTGCTGATGATCCTGAGCACCTGTATCTGTATCATGATAAGATGCAGGTCGAACGACATCAGTACATTGAATGTACGAGTATGTAATAAGGCTAAATCGACAAATAACTAATTTGAATGACTGAAAGCAACTTAACTAAATCAATACATGAACATGGTGTGAAACTTATTTAAGCTTTACAATAAAATATGTAATAAAAGCAAATATGAAAATAATATCCATTACTTGTGGGGAGTTTCTCTAACCGACAACCATTATCATGAGTCTAGCAATGATACAATGTTTTGCCCACGTTGCAAGGGACATCCTATACCTTGCCGGAGTATAGGATGATACTGTAACTATGAATCCATCTAATAGGTTTTTTCAGAGGCGGTGAGGAGTCGCATGACGAATCAATGCTATCATGTCCTACGCTGGATACGTAGTTTTATGGGACTTGTAAGTTATAAAAGACTCTAACCCAATTCGGTGCTCGATACTGCTCAAAAAAATAATCAATAACAATTATGCTCAATTCACCCTTTACAAAGAAGGGACTATTACTTTACTTAAGTACTTTTCAAAACATCATACATACTTACATCTTTAAAACATGCACTTATGGACTTATCTTGCAAGCCCAAGATCGACATATACATATACATATATATATATATATATATATATATATATATATATATAAAAGCTCTTATAGTTTTATGAAAATAAAGTTTTCAAACTTTCCTCTTAAACTTACCTTAGTTTAAATGAACCCGGAGACTTGTGATTAGGATATGCAGGGATTTTCAAAGGTAAATGGAGCTTATAGGAGTTAATAAGGAGAGGGGAAACACAAACACAACTTAAAGGAACACACGTCGGATGAAACAAGGAAGAATTTGGCCCCAGCGACCCCTGGCGCAGGGCGCCAGGCCCCAAAGTACTGGGGCTTGTTTTGGGCGCTTTGTAGGCGCGTTGCCCCAGGCCCCAAAGTACTGAGGCTAGTTTTGGGGCGCACTGCAGGCGCGCCGCCCCAGCACTCCTGGCGTACTACTGGCATGCCGCCCCAGTCCTTCCCCAGCGACCTGGACGAATTTTTTTGTTGAAATTAATGCTTCAAACTAGCTTAGAATTGGGAAATTTCTCCTAAACTATTCTTGATTCTCAAACCCAAAATGAATACATGAAGAATTTCATACAATCCCTTTCAATAATCACAACTCATACTCAAGATCCTCAACCCAAGAAACTCAAAATCTCTATTGTTAAAGAATGAAATAGAAATCAAGAACTACTCAAAAATCTCTTAATATAATGATTTCATGGACAAATTCATGGATGAATTAGATGTATGGCGTGAGGATGAACAAGTCCACCACTGTGAGAAGCCTTACATACCTGGAAAGAATGAAGTTCTTAGCGAATTCCACAAATCTTGAAGAACGCTTGAACATAGCCCTTTTTCTCCTCTTGAAACCTCGCTCTAAATCCCTAAGTGTTTAGGAACATGAATAGGTGATTTAGAATCTGATTAGACCCTTATTTGGGTCAAGAAAAACATGCTAAGACTAGTGAGAAAAAGGAAAATACCAAAATACCCTTTTCTAAAATGAATGAAGTGCCTTAAATAGAGAGGCTTCGCTCAAACGGGCATAACATTTTACTCCGAGCTTGAAATTTAGCAAACTTGGCGGCGTTGGAAAGAGGACTCAAAGACCTTCAATTTGGTAGGTCATGGATCACCCAACTCTTTATGTGTTAAAAGATATGGTCGATTTAAGTTGACCAAAAACTATAACTAATGGTTGACTTGTACAAACCTTTCTGTAACGTTTTTCGAAATTCGAGGTGTTACAAGAACCCACATTATTTGTGTTAAAAACTCTGAAAACAAGTAAAGAGTAACATTATTTGTATTAAACACTTCGAAAGCAAAAAGAAACCCCACATTATTTGAGCTAAAAACTCTGAAAGCAGACAAAGAGACCCCACATTATTTGTGTTAAACATTTCAAAAGCAGACAAAGAAAGTATTACTTTTACTAGTCTTAAAAAGCCGTTGTGTAATTTGATTTTATAATTCTTTAACCCAGAACAATCTCGTGCTAGTATTGTTGTGACCACTTATGTTTGTAACGATGCATAGTATTATATAAAATAGTAAATAGGAGTAGTTGTTTAACCAAAAAAAACTTTGAGTTATTTTTTGAAAACACTAGAACCCCCCCCCCCATCCCACCCCACCCCGACGCCTAAAAACCCAAACTATCCACTTTTGACATTTTAGGGATTTTAATATACTATCTGTAAACTGAATCAAATCGGAACAAGAACTTTATTCATCCTCGAGGTTTAGATGAATTCAATCATTTTCACTCAACAAACAAGTAATCATACAACAATCCACATTGGTCATTATCTAAGACTTATATTTTATTTCTTCATATATGTAAAATTATTTACTTAAAAGTACTTTATTTGATAAAATTAATATTATTTATAAAAATGTGTATTACATTATTATGCATACATGTGCAACGCACGTGCTCAGAACTACTAATATATTAAATGCTTAAATGTCAAAATATTCTATACAATTAATTTTACAAGTTCTATTTTTAAAAAACTTGCAAATCTAATATTTTCATTTTACAGCAACTAAACAAGAGAAAATACAAACTTCGAGCCTAAAGCTAAATGAAGATCATTTTTTTTTGAGAATTGGATAGACCCCACGTTTTTTGTGTTAAAAATTCCGAAAGTAGATAAAGAGACCCCACGTTATTAGTGTTAGAAGCTCCAGAAGTAGACAAAGAGAACTCATATTATTTGTGTTAACCGAAAGCAAGTAAAGAGCCACGTTATTTGTGTTAAAAAGTTCACAAGAACGGAGACCCCTTATTTTTTGTATTAAAAATCCAAAAGCAGATAAAGAGATCCCACATTATAAGTATTAGAAACTCTAGAAGCGGACCAAGAACACATGTTATTTGTATTTAAAACTTCAAAAGTAAGCAAAGAGCCACGTTATATTTGTGTTAAAAATTTTAAAAGCAGACAAAAAAAAAAGAATTACTTTTGCTTGGCTTAAAAAGTCATCATGTAATTTGATTTTGTAATTCTTTAAGGCAGAACAATCTCATGCTAGTAGTAATGTGGTCACTTCTGTTTGTAACGATGCATAATGTTAGATAAAGAAATTAATAGGAGTAGTTTTTTAATAAAAAAAATACTTTGAGTTATTTTTTTTGAAACACTAGAACCCCTCCCCCCACTCCCAAAATCCCAAACTATCCACTTTTGATGGTTCAGAAATTTTTGTGTACTTTCTGTAAACTGAATTAAATTGGAAAAAGAACTTTATTTTACGAAGGGTGTAAGTGTAAGGCATTCATCCTTGTAGGTTCGGACAAAATTCAATCATTTTGACCTCAACGACAATCCACAATAACCATTCATTAAAACTTATACTTTATTTCTTCATATATGTAAAATTATTTACTCAAAAGTACTTTATTTTAAAATATTGTGTATTATATTATCAGGCATACACGTTCAATGCACGTGCATAAAACTATTATTGTATCAAATGCTTAAACGTCATGATATTCAATACAATTAATTTTACAAATTCTATTTTTTAAAAACTTTCAAATTTAATGTTTTCATTTTATAGTAACTAAACAGTAGAAAATTCAAACTTCAAAACAGAAGCTAAATGAAGATCAACTTTTTTTTCGAATTGAATAGACCCCACGTTTCTTGTGTTAAAAACTCCCAAAGCAGACAAATAGACCCCACGTTATCAATGTTAGAGACTCCAGAAGAAGATAAAGAGAACCCATGTTATTTGTGTTAAAAACTCTGAAAGCAAGCAAAAAGCTACATTATTTGTGTTAAAACTTTACAACCAGACAAAGACCCCATGTTTGTGTTAAAAACTCCTGAAACAGACAAAGAGACCCCATGTTATCAATGTTAGAGAATTCAGAAGCAAATAAAGAGAACCCATATTATTTGTGTTAAAAACTCTGAAAGCAAGCAAAGAGCCACGATATTTGTGTTAAAACTTCAGAAGCAGACAAAGACCCCACATTATTTATATTTAAAAATTCAAAAGCAGACGAAGAGGCCCTAAATTATTAGTGTTCAAAATTTAGAAACAGACAAAGAAAATTCATGTTATTTGTGTTAAAACTCAGAAAGCAAGTAAAAAGACACGTTATTTGTGTTAAAAACTTTGAAAGCAAACAGAAACCCCACGTTGTTTGAGCTAAAAATTCGGAAAGCAAATAAAGAGACCCCACATTATTTGTGTTAAAAATTTCAAAAGTAGACAAAGAAATAATTAATTTGCTTGGCTCAAAAATTCATTATGTAATTTGATTTGTAATTCTTTAAGCCAGAACAATCTCGTGATAGTATTAATGTGGCCACCTTTGTTTGTAAAGATTTATTATATTATATAAATAAGCAAATAGGAGTACTTGTTTAACCTAAAAAATACTTTGAGTTATTTTTTCGAAACACTAGAATCATACCCTTACTTCCAAAACCCCAAACTATCCATGTTTGGCAGTTCATGAATTTTTGGGTACTCTCTGTAAATTGAATCAAATCGGAACAAGAACTTTATTTTACTCAGGGTGTTAGTGTAACACATTCATCCTCATAGGTTGAGACGAAATTCAATCATTTTGACCTCAACAAACAAGTAATCATACGACAATCCACATTGATCATTCACTAAAATTACTACTTTGGTTCTTCATGTATGTAAAATTATTTATTCAATATGTAGTACTTTATTTAATAATATTAATATTATTTATAAAAATGTGTATCATATTATTAGTGATACATGTGCAACACACGTGCAGAGAAACTAAAACTATATTAAATGCTTAAACGTCAAGATATTCAATGCAATTAATTTTGCAAGTTCTATTTTTTAAGCATTTGCAAATCTAAAATTTCCATTTTATAGCAACTAAACAAGAGAAAATTCAAATTCAAATTTTTAAGAAAGATCTGCATCTGAATCTAAGTGGCTATGCCTATTGAAAAAAAATGATATCCTCGCTATATTTCAATATAAAATTTTGCTTATATGTTTCACCATAAAGTAGACATTGAATCATCTTCATTTAATCGCTTAAAATATCGTCACACAAGACTTGTTTTTGCTCGTCTTCGAGGAAAAGGAGGATTATCCATGTAAATGTTGAACGTTTAACATGATAAAATTAAAAATTAATAAAGTTAATGATTGATAGTAATTTAAGATAGAAATGGAAAGAAATGAAGAAGGGGGAAGTTATTTGTAGATATCTGAAAAGGTAATTGGGTGATTAGGGATGTAGTAGGGGATAGTTTTTAATTAAAAAGGAAAAATAAATGCCAAAATTTAAAAATATGATCGATTGATTCTTCTGAAAAGTTGGCCCATTGGCCAAAAAAATTAAAAATAGAATTTTGAAAAAAAAAAATTGACAGTTGAATCAGTTTGGGTATCAATTATAACTTGATGTGACATCGGGTTGGACTGGTTCAGACCACTGATAGTCTAACTCAATACATGCAAAATCCCTAATAAGCTATGCTCTATTTGTATCACGTGCATTCGCCTTAGTGAGACTCGACATAAGGGTTGAGTCCGTCTAGAAAGCTTTTAGACTAAGTTAGTTAAACGATAAAAAAGAAAATATTCCAATGATTTTACTAAATATATTTGTTAAGGATCAAATCTCAAATTGTATGATTCTAGCCTTTTTGCGATAAGATGGCCAATTATTTTTTCAAAAGTTCAATGACTTTTAAAAATCTTTACGAACTACGCACATTTGATTTCTACTTTGATGAGATACTTAAGCAGCTCTCTTCAAATGTGGTAATCCTTATTTTAAAAAACAAATCTTGTTCAAAAATCACATTTTTAAAATTCTTAATTCAAAAAAATTTTCTCCCATCCCCACCCTCACCCAACCACAAAAAAAAAAAGAAATTTTTTAATTATTTATTTAAAATCAATAATAAAAAAAAGGGGCAAAACAAGTATGATTGCCTATTTTATTTTTTCAAAAAGAAAAAACTTCACGGACCATGCACACTTGATTTTTACTTTGATGAGATACTTCAGTAATTTTTTTCGGATTCGATATCTCTTATTAAAAAAAGGTTTTGTTTTAGAAGCTAAATCAAGATCATATATGTCTGCCCTGATAAAGAAAAACACTCTCTAAACAAACCCTATGTCACGACCCAAATTTACAAGTCGTGATGGGACCTATGTTCCAAACCGATAGGTAAGCCAACCCACTAGTTTTACCAATTCAACTAAATAAATAAGGTGAAAAGATAAACAACAAGTAAAATCTCTCAACCACTAAGTATTTCATAAGTATGAAATGTGAAAAATTAAAATACCACCCAAGATTTTGGTGTCATAAGCACAAGAGCTTCTAAAATACGGTGCAAGTTACTAAAATGACAAGTCCAAACATAAGAAATATCATGTCTGAATACTAAAACAATAGAATAAATAATTAATAAGATAGAGGAAGGTGTGGGCTATGGAACAGCCAAGCAACTCACCACAACTCCAAGCTCGGACTCAAAAAGTTTCATGAGATGTGCTCGTATTCGAAATCGAATCTGTACCACAAAAGAGTGCAACAAGTGTAGTATGAGTACGAAACCACGTGTACTCAGAATATCTCATACACCAACAACAAAGAAGTAGTGACATGAGTACATATAAGAAAATCATCATTTTACTTATACAAGTATACATTATACTTATCAGTCAAGTTTCATCAAATAGGTGTCACGACCCAAGCCTAGGGCCTAGATGTGACCGGCGAATGGGGAACCCGAAGGAACCCCAAACAAGCCTCATAGCGTATCATTACACATCCTTGGTCGCGGAAGCAATTAAATGACCATAAGCGATAAGCATAATCAAGGGGAAATCGGGACTAAGGGAGCAAGAAAAAAAAATGATACATAAATACCATAGATGAGTCAAGCTCAAGCATAATACACAACTTGTCCAACACCACCTCTAAACATGAGTACTTAGCGGGGGCCAAGACAAACTACCGGGCTCACCCTCATAGTCAAAACATAACTAGAAAGGAAAAGTTTTATACATAGCAAAAGATCATGAGCAACGTCCCCGAAATGGAGGACTCACCAATAACATACATATATATATCAACCTTTATAATTTGATCATGGAAGCATGTAAACCATAAACATCACAAAATAATTCCATTTCATGATAATATGCAAAATGGACCATAATAGGGTGTGTAGTAGTAATTCCATAATTCAAGAGTTCATAAATAATCATAAGGACCCATAAACTTGAAGTAGAAATAGAGAATAAATGGTTGGACTTGTGGAAAGGAAGGTTTCCACAATCAAACCCACATACCTCAACTTTGGAGAATCCTTGATGAAGATTGGAATGGAGAATCGAAGCTTGAGATTGAGTCTTGAATCCGGAATTAGAGCTTGAGATGTTTGAATTTGGTTGAAGATCTTGGTGGAATTTTTGGAGAGGGCTTAGAGAGTGTTTTTGGAGTTAAGAAAAATGACTAAGTATGGGACATATCCCCTTTTTATAAAAAAAAAACGTCTCCAACCCGCCTAAAAAAATAGCTCACTGGAAATTGCAAATCTGCACAGACAGGTTTTACGAAAATGGTCATAACTCCCTCATCCTAACTCGGAATGAGGTGAAACTAAGTGCGTTGGAAAGCTAACTCAAAGAGCTTTAATTTGATAGTTTGCAGCCCTTCCAGTTCCTTGTGTGCTAAGAGATATGCCCCTTTAAAGTTGACCCTCCGAATCGCAATTTTTGCGATTTTTGAATTTTGATACGGTTGCTCTAAAATTCGGGTTAGACCCATTTCCCACTCAATTTGACCCCACAAATAAGAATATGAAGTCGAATTTCTGAAATCATGCACGGATTTTGAGATATATGGAAATTACAATTATAGGTGTTTCCGAAGCACATTTTCGGGCATTTTTGGGGTCGTTTCAATATCTCCCCCTTGGGAACATTCGTCCCCGAATGTTAAAGAAACGTACATGAGAGACACAAACATGGCAATTTCAGCCCACATAAGGATGCAACAATGCACTTACACCTTATTTCAAAACCTCAAACATAGTTGTAAAACCACAATGAACTTGTCAACTTAAACATGAATGTATGCAATGACATGGGGGCTGAACTTAAGACCTGAGATTTTTATAAAGGGCTTAGATCAATACCTTAGGCTCGAGTGGAGTGGAAAAGATAAGGATATCGCCTTTGCATGTCCGCTTCGGCCTCCCAAGTAGCACTTTCAACTTGTTGATTTCTCCAAAGGACTTTAATGGAAGCCACATCTTTGTTTCTCAACCTCTTCACTTGTCTATCTAAAATCTGGACCGGAACCTCTTCATAGGTCAAATTATCTTCAACAACACCCACAACATCAAGAGACACAATGGCATTCGGATCACCCACACACTTCCTCAACATAGACACATGAAATACCGGATGAACCAATCCATCTCGCTAGCAATTCCAACTCATAAGCTACCTTGCCAATTCTCCTCATATCACCTTATAAGGACCCACGTATCTTGGGCTCAACTTGCCCTTCTACCAAACGAAACCAACACCCTTCATGGGTGTCACCTTCAAATAAACCCAATCACCAACTCGGAATTCAAGAGCCTTCTCCTCGCATCGGGCATAGGACTTTTGGCGACTTTGGGCCATCTTCACCTTTCTCCTAATCATCCTAACCTTCTCAAGAGCCTCCATAACTAGGTCTTGGTCTAACAAGGCCACCTCACCAACCTCAAACCACCCCATAGAATCAAAACCTTTTCTAGTCTTGGGTAAACCAACTACAAAATCCATATTAATTTCTTCCCACTTCCAAGTAGGAATCTCTATGTCTTGGGTTAGACCACCCGGCCTTTGATGTTCGGCCTTGACTTGTTGACAACTATGACAACCGGAGACGAATTTGGCAATGTCCTTCTTCATGCCTCTCCACCAATACACATCCCTCAAATCTCTATACATTTTGGTGGAACCGGGGTGGATGGAGTAGGAAGAATTATGAGCCTCCTCAAGAATTTTCTCCCTCAAACCATCAACACAAGGCACACACAACCTACCTTGGTACCTAAGGGCACCATCTCCCCCTTGGGAGAAAACTTCCACCTTGCTCTCTTTCACCAAGGCCTTCAATTCAAACAAGAAGAATCAAGATCTTGTTTTGCTATCACCTCATCAACCAAGGAAGACCTAGCACCATCAACAACGACCACACCACCATTACCAACCTCTTCCAACCTAACCCCCAACCTAGCCAACCGATGTACCTCCCTAGCCATTTCCCTATCACCAATATCAACATGAGCTAGGCTACCCATAGACACCCTACTCAAAGCATCCGCCACCACATTAGCTTTACCGGGATGATAATGCACACTCATATCATAATCTTTAAGAAATTCTAGCCACCTTCTTTGTCTCAAGTTGAGATCTCTTTGGGTGAAGACATATTGGAGGCTCTTATGATCGGTGAACACATCGACATGTACCCCATACAAATAATGACGCCAAATCTTTAAAGCAAACACCACCGCGGCTAATTCAAGATCATGCGTAGGATAGTTCTTTTCATACACTTTGAGTTGTCTAGAAGCATAGGCTATCACCTTACCATTTTGCATTAGGAACAACCCAAGCCAACTCTAGAAGCATCACAATACACAACAAATCCCTCAAGCCCATCCGGTAGTGACAATATAGGAGCGGACACAAGTTTATCTTTCAAGGTTTGAAAACTCCTTTTGCACTCGTCGGTCCACTCAAACTTAGCCTTCTTTTGTGTCAACTTAGTCATGGGAGAAGCAATAGAAGAAAACCCATTCACAAATCTCCGGTAGTAACCCGCTAAGCCCAAAAAGCTCCTAATATCCGACGGGGTCAATGGCCTTGGCCAATTTCTAATCACATCGGTCTTCTTAGGGTCTACCTTAATACCATCCCCCGACACCACATGACCTAGGAAAGCAACCTCCCTCAACCAAAATTCACACTTTTCATACTTGGCATACAACTTCTCCTCTCTTAATCTTTGCAACACAACCCTCAAGTGACCCGTATGTTCTTCCTCACTATGCGAATAGATTAAAATATCATCAATGAAGACCACAACAAAGGAATCAAGGTAGGGTTTAAAGACCCTATTCATTAGGTCCATGAAGGTAGCCGGTGCATTGGTCAACCCAAAGGACATGACCACAAATTCATAATGTCCATACCTAGTCCGGAAGGCTGTCTTGGGAATGTCACCCTCCCTCACCTTCACTTGATGATACCCAGACCGAAGATCAATCTTAGAGAAGTGGCTAGCCCCTTGCAATTGGTCGAACAAGTCATCAATCCTAGGAAGAGGATATTTATTCTTGACGGTGACCCTATTGAGTTGCCGATAATCAATACACATCCTAAAGGACCCATCTTTCTTCTTCACAAACAACACCGGTGCACCCCATGGTGATTGGCTAGGCCTAATAAAACCCTTCTCCAACAAGTCCCTCAATTGTTCTTTCAACTCCTTTAACTCCGCCGGGGCCATACGGTAAGGGGGAATAGAAATGGGTTGAGTATCGGGGAGGAGGTCTATGCCAAAATCTATTTCCCTTTCGGGAGGAACATCGGGAAGGTCATTAGGAAAGACATCAAGGAATTCATTTACGATCGGAACCGACTCTATAAGAAGGGTTTTGGACTCCACATCCCTAACCCCTTAGAGATCCACTTACGGGCTTTAATGCAAGAGATGAATCTACCCTTGA